>JABSTQ010010982.1:1200000-1641368 GCA_013358835.2 Ixodes persulcatus
AGATTTGATTAACAGAAAATGTACACGCTTATTAGTCAAAGATTGCATTTCATCACATCGTTTTCTTTCCATTTATGTTAAATAAAATTTGTTGAAATTTTGCCTGCCAAACCAATCGAACACATCTGATAGGACCCGAAGGAGAACTAAAGATTTATTTCACGAAGAAATTATTAATATGGCAAAGTAATGCAAACCATATATGGTATCTTACATACACCTCTGGGGCAGTTATCAACTAAAGAAAAGTTAATTTTTTTTGCCTGAGCTTACTCCGAAAATTTTAAACACCCCTTTGTCTCAATCACGACAATCGTTTCTTTTTTAATTTCTTGGTTCAGTATGTATATAGTTTTACTGTCCTTCTACTGACGCGATATATACTTTCGAAAAGGGGTGAACAGACTGAAAAGAAGATGAGAGAAATGCAAAAATTGTTATCATAGGTTGACAGGTATAACAACGTATACCCGTAGCACTGATATTAAAACAAGAAATAAACAATTCGTAGTATGATAAGCTACATCCGAACTTAACCACATCCATTTGTTTTAGGGAAAAAAAAACGATTTTGTTCGCATCCCTTGCCTGTTGCAGCCTAAAGAATATACACTTCCTTGCCACTGACAGCATAAGATCACGGGGCGCGGCTTCTTGTGTTCACGTATCGTTCTTTGCGATTCATTCTTTAGAGTTATTAGAGAGTTTTATAGAACGGGGTTTGCACACCCGATACGGTACGATGGGCCCTCCGGTATGCGAACTGCGCATGCGCTACCGCAGAAGAGTCGCATATGCGCAGTTCGTGCCGGAGGGCCCATCCTACCGCATAAGGTGCCCCAATACGGTGGGATAAAACTCTCTATTTCTACTTATGCCACGATTTAACTGCCTGCGGAACTGTAATTAGATTGTTGGGAAATGTAATAAGATTCCCGCCCTGCCTCTCTTAAAGGGGCACTGACACACCAAGGGTCGTATTATTTTGATTGTCTAAAACGATGCAAGTTACGATGCTAGTCATAGACACGCAACACGATGCTAGTTATAGAGACGCAAAAAATACCGCATAGCGAAAAAAGAATTCTCACGCGAGCGCGCTCCTTTTTATTTTTGGTGTTTTTCTCTCGAGCTCCTCGCATCTTTTGATTTGTGGCGTGAAAAATCATGCAATTTTGAAGTTATGTGGGCGACATTTCAAAACAATTAATAACGGCAAACGTAAAACATGTTTTTTAACGCAATTGCGAACGCACTACAGCCTTTCTTTTTGAAATACCAAAAATCGGAGTCCGGTGTGGTGTCGCCTCCTGGATTTGTATCCTCCCTCGTAATACATGCCACCTGGGCAGGCGGCACCGATCGCACGGAATAAAACCGGTTTTTTTCGGTCCGCTGGCACCCTTATCTCCAGCTCCTCATCTCCTCGCTTCGGGTCGCGGTGGCAACAGCGGTTTGGAACACGGAGTCGTGAAATGAAGTCGACTCGCACGACTCCGCAATATTTGACGTCAACGCACAGGCGCGGATCGCGCGGAACTTCAAATATCGCATTTGGAAATTGTTTATTTACTTCACAGATACTGAATTCCCATGTTTCGAATTTTGAGGGTAATGTCCAGGCATAGTTTTCAATCGTTTCGGATAATAAACAAAGTATTACTTTGATGTGTCAGTGCACCTCCAAGCGGTTTGAGTGCAAGAAAACATCCTAAGCGTCAAGAGGTCCCCCAAACAAACTTTTACATGTTTCTTAAAAATAGGAAGTAATCACGTTTATAATTATTCGAGGCTAAATTAAAAATATTCACAATTACAATTACCCTCCTATAACAGTAAGCGACCGTTATCCTCAAAAATAATTCGTTACTTTCGTGACGTTACTTCCACGATTATTGTCTTCACGTAAGAAACAAAGGGAAGAGGGTTATTACAGATCTTATTGTTGTCACCTGTTCCATTTATGGTTTGCGTCATTTCTTACTGAAGATGTCAATGCTACGCTGAACACTCTTTGATCTGAGGCACTGTATCGGGGCGCCATATTGTGCCTCACAATGCTTCATGCTCTGCATTCAGCTTCTTCAGAGAAGCAATGGATGTACTATTTACCTCGAAGATAGAGCAAAATGTCGTCGTTGCAGCCATTGCTTGATATTCCACAGCTTTAGTAGATCCTTGTGATACCTCCGATACCCCCGATATCAATACTCGATAACGCTATGATGAATGTGCAAAGGCGGCGGCGGAGTATTGGGAATGGTTATCGGAGTCATCGGAACGATCTACTGAAATTCTCTATTGACGAAATGGCGAATCTGTCGAAGTCGTCATACAACTAGACAAAGCTGGAATAAGAATTCATTTATATACGTCTTACTATAGCATGTTGCAGGTTGAGAAGGTAGGGCGAGGTAAAGGAAGGTGGGAGTGGAGGAAGCGGACACAACGTTGGCAAGGGGTTTCCTACTCCCCTCGCCAGCGTTGCGTCCATTCCCTCCTTTCCCACCTTCCTTTCCTTCGCACTATCTTCTGGAGTTGTCACCGATTATATACCGGCATATATTGCCAGGCAATACCAAAGCATAGTTTGTAACAGTAAGGTGACAATGAAATAATAAATATGGTTTGGCTCAATATTCTTCTTCCTACGATTCTGAAAAGGTTTAGCCTCCGTTGAGACGTTGGTGAATTAGAAAACGTTTTCAATATATAAGGAAAAAAAAAGAACACCAGGTCACTCATAACAACAAATAATTAGAGCGTCGGTAAAAACAAGGAAATGTAAACGCACGTTTGCCGTGTGTACCTTTCTTGATGCCGTTCAAAAACGCAAGGAGCACGGATCGACTGCTGTTTACTCCGGTGTTCTTCAGATAGACGTCCGCTGATGCTACGGGCAGCCATGGGCGGAAAACTTAGCCGCACTATTGCCCCACTCACAAGTTTTACTTTCTCCTCAAGCCCAGAATCTCAAGTACACATCGGCCACAATTTTGTATTATTTGTTAAAATATCTGCGTGAGATAAGATGTGTTTTGCTGAGGAAAAAACAGGAAAAAAAATAGGAAAGATTACCTTTTTCGAAGTGCTCGCAAAAAGCTAACTCACGAAAAGTGTGACTGAAATGCAGAGAACCTGGCTGAAATTCACAAATAAAGTGGGCGAACCCTAGAACTTGGACTAAAGAAAAGTAAGTAGCTTTTAAAACAGGGTCAAATAAGGTGAAAAGAAGCAAACAAATAATCCTGTTTTCTAAGAGATGAGAAGTGTGCAGCAAAAACAAGGATGCATATGGCAAAAACAACTTTACATATTAACACGTATCGTTTAGTGGATTTTAAGGCAGACGGAGTGCTCTCTCCTGCTGTGACGTTATGAAAATGGTCGTAGTTACTATAACTGAGAAGGACATTGTCAATTCTTGTCTGTGCGCTTGCCGCCTCTAGCTTCTCGAAGAGGCACACAATCACTTGGTGTCCTGCTCTCCTTGTCTTCAATCGCAAAGAAAAAAACAAAGGAACTAAAAAAAAGCGAATATAGCTTGCCCCCGCTTATTTTTTTTTATTAGGGTCTGAAAAATTAATTGAAATAGATTAAGAAGCTTAATGCTGTGTTTCAGTAGTTTAAAAAGTGTCGCAACTAGATAACCAGCATGGTAAAGCAAACGAAATATTTATATTATTGCAGAATGTTTCATAATAAGTACACGTAGTTTGGAAAAAGTTAACACTTTATTAGACCGGAACGATCACGATAACATTATAAGCTAATTTATATTAGAAGGAAATAGGCTGAGTGAAGTTGAACTAGCAAATTAATTTAATGATCGTATGTCACTGATCTTCCGAGGCTTCGACGCAAGGACGGCTGGGGCGAAACGGTCTTCGCCCCTACCCGTAACAGGGCTCTCGAGTGAATTCTACCCGCTTGCTTTGCTCTTTCAGAGGCCTTGAACTGGGCATACAATAGCCCATCTGTGCATCGACTTTCTAACACGTCCTGAAAAAGATGGGCTTGTGAGCGTCACGTGAAACTAGTCCTTATTCATGTGGCAGCGCTGCGGACAAATTTCGTGCAACTCATCAATGTCTTGGACAGCGACAAATTCTGCAACTGTCATCCTACCATCAGAAAGAGGAAGGATGTGGGGCTGAAAGAATAAAGAGAATCCGGGGGCACGCGAGACTGGCACGCGCTTGTGAGAGC
Source organism: Ixodes persulcatus (assembly GCA_013358835.2). Classification (NCBI taxonomy): domain Eukaryota; kingdom Metazoa; phylum Arthropoda; class Arachnida; order Ixodida; family Ixodidae; genus Ixodes; species Ixodes persulcatus. Next base: position 1,204,210 of record JABSTQ010010982.1, read on the forward strand.
ACGGAGAGCACGGGCAGTTGCGCTCAGACACAAAAAGGAACGGCAGCGTATGGATCATGCTGCACAATGTTTGGAACTGACCCATACACAAGTAGGTTTTAGTTTCGCACTGGAACTCATCTCTTTAAGCAGGTATCGCTCCAAAGCACAGAGAGGAAACCTGCCATTTTCAAACGTTTCCATGATCGTATGGAATACAGACGGTTTATCCTGCGAGTGTTTGTGTGTGTGAGAAAGAGAGAGAGAGATGAGGGGGGGGGGGTGCCCAAGCCGTCCAGGTCATGTGATGTGAAAGTTAAATATCTAATTTTGGGGATTACAATTTATGAGATTGTATCAGAGCTACCGTTGACACCACTCGAAACACTTGGTCGCAGATCCTAGGAACGCTGCGTCGCTACAAGCCATAAGGAAGGCTGCCTTGGCGGTGTGCCTAGACCGCAAGTTGCACAACTCGGAGCCTTACGAGGTGACCTCTGGCCAGCAACTTTTCGCGGGTGGCCAAGACGGCGAGAATGCAGCTAACCGCTGGTGGGACAAAACTATTCAGGTGATTGAATGAGAAGAGTCACATGCTAGCTTGTGGATTTGTCTTGGCGACGGTAGTGCTGTGCTTGTTTTGGTGTTCCTAGTTTTTCTACCTTTCTTTGTTTCGGTGCGGTATGGCAAACTATACAGGTGACGTGAACTCTCCAACTTCCAACAGCCTTATTTTCTCGAATAAGCATGCGTTTCAACGCGGTAATTCCTGCGAAAAAACAACTATTTGAATTGATTACTGACCTTCACCTTTCTGTTCACTGCTCTTGTCATACCGACGCTATTTTTATTGATTTTGCTAAAGCTTTTGATCGGGTTCCACATAACAGACCAATATACAAATGAAAAACTATAAATATAAACGCTTCTGTTATTGAGTGGATAAATGCTTTTTTAACAAACCGCTCTCAATTTGTTATGATTACCAAGTGAGTCTCGTTTCCTATGCCGGTGAAGTCTGGAGTCCCTCGAGGCTCAGTCCTCGGTCCGCTATTGTTTTTTTTTTATATAAATGAATGACCTTCACTTTAACGTTCAATATGCTATACATCTCTTCGCGGATGATTGCGTCATTTATCGGGTCATTTCTAACCCCTTGTGTTTTCGCATACTCCAGCGGAATCCTTGACATAGTCCAGCAATGGTGCACCATATGGTTAATGCAATTAAACACTAACAAAACTAAAGCTGTCACACTTACAACGAAATTAGAAATCACTCATTACGTGTACATGATTGGAGAGGACCGCATTGAAAACGTTAAGGCAACTAAATACCTCGGCGTCCACCTAACAGCCAACTTATCATGGAACCTTTATATTGAACATGTAACCGGCAACGCATCCAGAACTCTTGGTGTTCTTAATCGCTCTTATTTCAAGCTAACAATGAAACAAAACTCCTCGCCTATACTACCCTCTTCAGGTCGCAATTGGAATATGCATCCGTCATGTGGCATCCTCATCAGCTGTACTTAATGGATACTACGGCGTTTTCTTCATAGTCCCCTGATTTTCCTAAAAACTTGCAAAACACACAAACAAACATCGCTGAAATAGTAACCCAAATATTTGGCCAAAATATCGTTTTTTTCGCGAAGTTATAGAATTTACAATTTTGGTCCTCATCGTGTTTTTCAAAGTGAAAAGCTCTACTAGCAACATTAAAGAAGTGACGTCATGGGAAGGCAGGGTTCACTCTTTGGGCTGTAGACTTTGTTCCCAACTGATTACAAACAGTTTCATGGTGTCAAATGAATGCTTTGGAAGGTCACTCTAGTTCCCGCGCAGCAGCACGAAACAAATACTCGGCATATTTCATTTTTAGACAGCCCGCTCGAACCGCAAGTCTGCCATCCCGTGACGTCACGGCAATGAAGAGCGCGGGTATATTCAAGTCCTGGTTTTTGCGTCATTTTCATTTGCCGATTTCACGATAACTATTTAGAATTTCGCGATACTAAATAGCACACCGGAAAGAGTAAAATATGGCGATTTAGAAAGTATAGTTAGGTGGGGTTGCTCGAAAAATCGTCGGAGTACCCCTTTAACCAACCATATTGAGGTACTTAAAAGAAAACAGAAAAAGGCTGCAATATTTATAACCCGCGACTTCTGGCGCACTTCCAGTGTGTCTAAGATAAAACGTTACCTGAACCTAACCCAACTGCAGTGCGGAAGAGGTATTGCTCGCATGCCATTTTTCCACAGCTCTTTCATGGATCATTTCCCTTTAGGGCCTCATCCATTCAGCCTGCTCATCGTATTTCGTCTCGCGTAGATCATCGCTTTAATGTACCGCCCATATTTGCTCGCACTAACTTATTCGAAACCTCCCCTCTGCTTCTTGCCATCTCCGAATGGAACAGCCTTGACAGAGAAATCGCGTTATTTACTTCTTATGTAATATGTAACAATTTATATAATGCTGCTTTGTGTTACGTTTTGATCCAGTGTTCTTGTTATTTATATTGCTTATCTTTTTTAACATAGTTTATGCCGACTATGCAATCGTTCTTTTTCCACTTGAACCAGTTGCACCAATCTTTGTACCATCGCTTCCCGCTCTATGTAATGCCCGTAAGGTCCATTGGGGTAAATAAGTAATGCCTCACGGACGAATCCTCTTATTACTGCTGACACCAGTCCAGCGTAGATTCAATACCGCCATTTTAAATTTCGGACAAAACAGCTTTCTACCGAGGACTGCTCAGTGAATTTCCAAACGAATATTAGATGCGCATCATCGGCATTCTGGACTTACATCTCTCCAAAAAGTGCGACGTTATAGAAATGTCCTTTGCTACTATACTTTCTTTTCAAACGAATATAAAAAACTTGAAAAGTTTCCACTCTCTTCAAAACCAAGAAACACCTACGGTTGCTCATCTAATCAGGATGTGGACATCAACGTTGTCAATGGTCAAGTGAACGAGTTTATAAAATCACCTCCTCCACAAGAGAGAACTTGACCAAATACTGTAAACAAATCGGCAGCCACTGGCCAAAATTTTCACTTAAATTCGTTATAGGAAATGGGTGAGGGAACTGGTGTGTCACGTGACGTATATTTTCACTCTAAATTAAGCGGGAAAGCCTAATATTTGTATAGGTAACGTGACGTCAAGTCACGTGACGTCAATTTCCCCCGCTAAATTTAGCGGGGAACTGGATTGGTGTATAATTCACGTGACGTCAACTTCTCGCTAATTTTAGCGGGGAAACTGAGTTGATGTTTTGGCCAAGAGACTTGAAATATCCCGCTGTATTTAGCGGGGAATCATAGTTGACGAATAGGTCACGTGCCGTCAATATCTGCAAGCTGCATAGGTCACGTGACATCAGGTGACGTCATGTCACTCCACGTTCCTTGCTAAATTTAGCGGAAAATACATGGAAGGGCGGACGGAAGGACGGACAAAATTTTGGGATTGACGGGTAGCGTTAAAAAGCATTTCACGCTTTAAAGGAGCTGTGCAACAGTTATAGTGATTTGCTTAAATAATTTGGGGGTTGGCGTCTCGACCTTTCTGAGTAAAGAACAAAAAACAGCTTTTGCCTGCATGTCCTAGTTTTTATTTTAAAAAAGGACAAAGATTTAGGTTTTCTGCGCCTCTCAACTCCTTCACTAACTTCCGAGTCACGTGCGCTGTGACGTCAATGGGGAAGGCGCGGGGTTCCGGTGAAGCTCTCTCTTTAGAGCCATCAGTAAGCAGCCAGAACTCAGCCGCTCGCGACCGCGTGACCACGTGCTGGCGGAAAGGAGGAAAGTCTCATCCGGGTCCGACCGTACCCGTCCGGCCATGTCCCTCCTCCCCCTCCGGCTTCTGGAGGCTGTTCCGCTGCTGATGGTTTTGTGGACCTAGGATAGATGGCGCCACTGAAACTCCGTACAATAAAAGTTTTGTCGATGATACCAGGTTTTTGACGCATTTATATTTATGTTGGAACGACAAGATTTATAGAAAAGTTACCTTTTATCGAGCAGGTATTCGCACAACTTGCTATCTGTGTACAAGATTCCCCATTGACGCCATGCCTTCTGTTTCTCATGGCCGCCGCTCGCGGCTGCAGGTCAAGGAATATTCTAATTTTTGCTTCGCGATTACGCAGCGGAATCGCAACATTTCGAAAGAAGGAGGTGTGTTTTCTGTTTTTTGTGACAAGGTGAACAATGTCAAAAGTAGAAAACGCCAATTCTTTCAACGTTAAAATCGTTGCACAGCTCCTTTAATAGTGCCACGAGCAGCTACACCACCTAGCACCAACCTCCGCTTTTTTTTTGCTTTTGCTCGTTTTTACGTCTATTTGCCTTTCCTCGAGCGTTTAAGAGCCTTCTCAAGAATCTCCACAAAATATGCGCTTTGAGATTCAAATAAAGGGTTGTCTCTATTTGTACGAGCAAGAAAAGCCGAGGTTAAAAGCCAAAGCTCCGCTGTTAAGCGTATACCTTATGTGCGGTGCGTCCCAAACTTAGCACCGCCACGAGATGGTCCGGTTTTTTCACTTTTTAAGCTATTCCTGAACCTAGCGGTCGAAATAGTTGGTGAAGATTTGTTTCGCCGGTGAAAACCCTTCAAGGGGAAGGTATTCCAGCAGCTGCAGCGGTAAGTTTATCTTTGGCTAGCATGCAATAGATCAATATTTGCGAAACCGAGTGGCCGCGTTAAGTTTGAGGGGCTCTGTACATTGAATTTTTTATGTCTAATTCTGCTGTTTTATATTGAGAGCTTTTTTGTTGAGTTTCACAATATTAATGATGGCCGTATTTACCCGCGTTTTGTTTTCCACTTTATGTTTCACAAAGTACCCTGGACTTGTACGTTTATAGCTCTCGCCGTTCGATGACTGTTAATGATGTGATTTTATGAGTTACCTTTTTGTGTATATATTGATTGTTAAGACGTTTATATGTTGTTTGTTTTTACTTTCTTTTTTTACTCTGTGCACTGTAAAATGGTGGTAGGGTCTTTTCAGGTTAAATGCATACCTTTCGCCTTTCAATTGCGACTGAAAGTGTAACAAAATATTATAATCGTAATGATTCTCCTTTTCTTCAAATCTCATTAATCTCTTCTTCATCTTCTTCTTCTTCTACTTCTTTTCTTCTACTTCTTCTTCCAATTATTATCATATCTAGTCAACTCAGTTATTAGTTGTTCATATTACAGTTGGTAATTATGTTTGCCAAGCATAATGTTCTTAACTTGCATATTCATAGACGTCAAGAGAAACAAAACACCATTAGCTTCTTTTGGAGCGCACAAGTTAGAATGGAGTCAAACTTACCATGTCAATATCTACCAGATCACTGTGTTCTGCTTTTTCTGCGAGCATCTTTCTCTCGATTGGCACCCGCAAAGAAAAAAAAAGAGAAACAAAATCACAAAGAGTTAGTGCGTATCCTACTACTGTTGCCCTCCAGTATATTGTGATAACACGTACATATGAATTCTTTTAGCTCGTTGTGGGAAAAGAAGGCCTGACGGGATTTTTGTTTGAGCACTCATCGATTGACGCTACTATGGGGGCTGCGCTCGCTGATTACTGCATGGCTTACATGTAAGTTCACATCAAGATCAATATTTTAATAAATTTCACGTTGTCGTTGAATCTACACTTAAAATATTATGTTTTTGTGTTTGTTATCTCGATAGTCTCATGCATTCCACATCCGCAGGATTGCATTCTCATTCCCAAATCTGAACTCAAGATCGTCCTGGAGTGGAACGCGCGATAGCATGCGCAGTTTGGCTTTGCAGCTCATTTGTTCCTCGTGGCATATTATGCAGATTTCGGCACCGCAAAGGGCGTGTAGTACTCCAACGTAACGTGGGAGTACCTACTTATTTTTTCTTAACTCATCTGCATTGATGCCCACTTGCAAAAGCAGAATTACTTTGGTCAGTGTCGTTCACATTTCGTGAGCTGGAACAAGCAACGTTTTCTTAGTGGCTTGGCCCTGCACGCTCCACTCATTCTTTCACCCGAGCTAAATTCTGAATGGCGTCAAGCGAGGTTGAGCTACGCTAGCAAAGATGAGCCTTGGTTTGCATGTGAATAACGAGGGAGCGAAGTTCCCTTAAAGTAGCTATAGCCCGAAACTCTACGCGTCATTTTCCAACACATTGAGCAAGAACGTCTCAAAATGTGTATTCTCAAAGAAGTTACCGTGTGCCACTCTTAAATCTTAACCCCCCCCCCCCCCAAAAAAAAAAAAAAGAAAAAAAAAGATAAGACTAGGACAATAGCATTACCGGCAGAGGTGCTATAAAAATAAGCTCACTAGAATTGACGGAAAAAACGTCACAATAACAAAAATGAAAGAAACAAAACAAAATTTGCGTTAAAGGGTGAAGTGCTTTCTTTTACTGATTAAAATTTAGGGCCGAAAATACTTTTTATGGCCGGTAGTGGTTAAAGTTATCACTCCCGAAGGTGGCGTTGCTCACGTCAGTATATTTCATAAACGGTGTCTGAACGCAATATCTCAGTCTCGCTTACCGCTGCACATGTTGCCGTATTTAATTCTAAATCAATCAAAACTAATTCACTCCTCTCTGAATTTGACCGATTTGAATGCGACCATCCGCGCATAGCATACGGTTACATAGAGCTCTAATTATTTCATTTTCATTTTCGATATGACTAGAGGGAGAGAACGTAGATTTCTTAACCGAACCCTTTCATGTCACAGAGCAGACAGTGGAGCAGTCGTCACACCCAAAGAAGCCACGAAGGTGGATATAATAAAACTGGAATTTAATATTGAACCCGAAACTTTAGAAGACATAGCGATGGCGAAATCTAACCAAGCAAGGTAAGCACATCGTTGGGTCTTTGAAGGAAAATGTACTCGTATCAATATAACTTATTATCCCCGTAGTACTGCACTGATTATTAACTTGGCATGAAAGTTGGTAGGTTGCTTTCCCCAAAAGGTTATTTGCCTGCAGTTGAGGAGCAGGTTTTATGACATAGTCTAATTTACAGCAGTTATTAAATTATCAATATCACCTATTTATTGGCCATTGACACAATAGTGCGGCTGACAAAAAAACAAAAGTTGTAGGGACTGCTTGACAAGTTTCCAGCGCCTTGAAAAGTTGAGAAACATCGGCAACAGATCAACGGGTTGAGTAACTATATCTGTTTAGTGAACACAATAAATTATGTGGTAGCCAAAAGCAGAACGCAAAATCTTAGAGGTAAAAGAGTGTAACTCCTATTTACTATACAAAAACTAAAATCAGATTTCGTTTGCTGAATAGCTAGGTTGTATCTATGTAATTCTAGCTTTGCCTAAGCCCTTTACTCGTCTTAAGGGGAGTATATTTGCTGGCCTGTGATGAAAAAAAACTGCTTAATTTATCTTGGAAACACGGGCTCAGTACGCAGGGAAATGCAGAAACAAATATTTAAACACTACATGCTCTCTTGCCCTCGCTCAAAACCGTGACCACTTCTACATCAGCCAATTTGTCTTGTATGCAAACTGCGTTGCCGAGCAAGCAGCCTCTGGCCGATTCGAACCTGTTCACCTGCGTTTTCTGGGCTTCTGTTAGAAGCGCGAAAGTACTCTTCAAAGCAGAGTCTCCAAACTTGGCCGCGAGGGGGCCGGTTTGGGGACCTGTTGCCGTTTCGAGGGCGGAAAATAAACAAATTTGTAAATGAAGAAATACGAAATATATAAACATGAATAGATACCTAAATACAAAAAAGTATAAAGAGTCAAATAGAAAAACAGAAACAATTATAAGGTGAATGAAAACATATACTTTGTTTTGAAATTGAATATGTTGCTAATTTTGGCATTACAAAATAATTTCGACCCAGAAAACTAACCTGAATAGTGCATAGGAGCTTTGGCGTATTCATACGGGGCAGAAGACAAATGACAACGGTAGACCTGATTATGACAATGTGCTATATTTATGACACAATAATCTAAGCCTGATATTCAAGAGAACGCTAAGAAATTTTAACACAGTTACATAAGCACGAAACTGGGGACTATGAATAGTAATGCTGGTGCACGCTGAACAGTACATATTATGACAAAAGGACCCGCCTTTCAACGCAGTTTTCACTCAGGCTTTCTGATATCTTCGCTTGCGTTTATGATGCGCCTCTCAACGCCGCTTAATTACGCGCGTTGATATCTGCGTTGGCCACAATGGACCATGGACCGGGCTTCACGGCGCAGACCGCGGCCATCTGCGGGCCGTCCAAAATGTCTAGAAAAGACGGATCTTACTCGCGGGTCGGGGTTTCAAAACACCTCTTCTAAATGCACAAAAACACGTTAAAATATTTTGTTTTGCTTAATGGTAAGTCGTAAAGTTTTGGCAACGCGCATCAGGCGAAAGGTTTCACTCCCCCGGTACTCTGTCGAAGCACTACCCTATTCCTGTGTGAAATGTTCATTTTCGTCTTGAACAACGTTGCGATCCTCGTGGTGTTAAGGCCGGTTCAGACACTAGCGTTTCAGTGCGTTTGACTGCGTTGCGGCGAGAACCGAAAGCGAGTCACCGGCACATCTGTGCTTCGTATCAAGCGTGAAATCCAATTCAAGCTATTATCTTAGCACGCGACATAAGCGGCAGGGATGTCCTGGTTTCTCGCAGCCGCAGCGCAGTCAAACGCAATCAAACACAACTGTCTGAGCCAGGCTTTACTCGCTGCGTTCCGACGTGCCAAAGACGCATTCTGGAACACTTGCTCGACGTATAATGCCAGCCTTAAACACTAGGTCGCACTGTTCATTCATCATAGAAAAACAGTGTGCAAACACGAGTCTCCGCATTTTCCGTGGTTCGTATGCCGCGTGCCAATACGAAAGACGAATTTCTCGGTGACTCGCGTTCCAGTCTGTATGCAGACTGTCTTTGGTATGATGTATAAGCAGTATGACCCCGGTATAGAGAGTATAGGAGGTATTCACTGGACGCCATATTTGTGGGTACTGTTTAGAGCGCATGCTCAGAACGAGCTCACATCAATAGGCTGCTAAGACCGGCACTTTTGATGGTGCGGAATGCTCGTTGCAAAAGAACTGCGGAAGCTCGCCATCAGCACGCGCTCAGCATTCGCGCACACAGCTATGGCCGCCAGTGAATACTGTGTCCGTGGCAATTAGCTTCGACGACGCCACAAATTGAAAACATAGCAGCACAAAGACGAGGACAAAGTAAAAGGTAACCAACAGGACACAGTGCTGGTAGAGTTCTATCTATAAAACTAGAAAGTTCTAAAGTTGCAAGAATTTTTAGGTTTGTGGATGATTATCTAGTAATATTTGATTATAAGAAGGAGGCCTTCGGAGCCGAGGTTTCCTGCTTTTTGACTACTTTTAGTGGGAGCTTTGAACCACCCATTTTGACCCTCGAGCTGCCCTTAAATAGTACTATTAGGTTTTTACACCTCTGTCTTCACTTTATTGATACTCACGCATGTTGGGTGTATGAACCAAGAAGCAACAAACCACTTCTGCCGTTTGCATTGGCGCACTTTAAACTAGGGAAAAAGAGGGATAGGGAAACTGTGTTTCCAGAATACGCAGGAGAAGTCTCGCTCACTCCAGGTTGATATAAGTTTTAATAAACAATCTTCAAGACACCGGAGTGCTGGCTATTTGTCGCACCTACTAACTGCAGTGGCTGAGACCTTACTGAAAAAAGGCGTAGTTGCTCCACTTTGAAGGCTAGACAAGTGAACAAAAATATAACTTTTGTACCCCACCTTTACGGTATCCCACATAACTTGAAGAAAGTGGAAAATCGCGTGGGTTTGATGTGGTGTTCTCAGCACCAAATAAACTGGCCGGTGTTGCGACCGAGGAGTTCCCCTTGAAAACTCAGGCAGGGCCAGGCCAGGACAGGAACCGCAGGCCGACTCCAGGCAGGAACATCAGGAGACGGGAGGGTGTCTCACGATAAACTCTGTTTAATTACATATGTACAGAAGTTTCCACATCGTCCGAGAGCACACTTTGCGACCTCTCGGTTGCTCTTTTTATAGCGTCGCTGTAGGTGCTCCAGCGGTTGGCAGCCAATGGTGGCCGAACTGCCAACGAACGTCATGTTCAGGCCCCGCCCCCACTCATGCTCTCGAGCACGCACGCACATACACGCACACACTGCAGCGTCGGACGGGCTTCCCAATCCGGCGCCGGGGCACTCTTGACCTCGATAAGCCGCGCCAGGAGTCGGTGACGAGGGGTGCGCTGTCAGCTCGTGAGACGTTGACCGTGATGGAGATGATCCCCTCATTGTGCGGCGTCGAGGCTCAGGAAAGGATTAGCGGTATAACCCGCAAGTGGCGCCAGACGAAAACCCGAACCGAACGTACTCGCCCGGAAGTCCCGCCGCCGGCGTCGCCCCCCCGGAATCCTCTCCCGGCAGCGCAGCTGGTTCCTGGATCGACTGACCCCCACCTCGGGCCAGCGCGATTACAGCCAGAGAGAAGAGCTCAGCTCAGCTCCGCTCCCAGGTGTGGCGGCGTCAACACGGCGCCGCGCGACGCGTTCTGTCCACAACGGCTCAGACAGCCGGGCGCCGACGTTCAATGGGAAGGCCAAACCCCGCCGGGTGGACAAGAAGGGGGACGAAGGAAAAGACGTGGCCTTGGTCAAGGCCCATCGCAACACCGGCCACTGCAGAAACGTTAATTCAAATGTGTTAAAATGAGATCGGGTGTACTAAAAACACCAAAATTAATTTGTGGCTTTTGTGCAGAGAGTGGTGTATTCCATTTCATTATCTTGAGGCCCTCGTTATGTCGGCCAAGCAGGAAGATGCGTCAACGATCGGCTCAGAGAGCACCGATATAACGTTTTTAAATTTGTGTCGAATCACCTTGGGGTGTGCTGCAGAGATTGCGGTTGCATCCCAGTCTTGGACAAATGCAAGTGGTTTTTAAAAATGAAGACAGAGTCACGCGTGAAATTATAGAAGCTCGTGACATCACTAGACTGGTACCAGATTGTGTTAGCGCCCCGTCGCTCGTGCTGTCAGATAAAGAACGGCAGTACTTGGAGCGAAAAGGGCAAACCAGTGACGGTGTTGTATTGAACACATGCTCTGCATTTTTTGTATTTTTCTTCGGTTTATTTGGTGTGGCATGTATGCCATTTATACTAGATGCTAACATAAATAAACCTTCACTTGACAGTCAGCGCTGTGTCCTGTCGGTTACATTTTACTTTGTCCTCGCCTTTGCGATGTTTTGTTTTTAATTATGTCTGCAGACGAACTAGCCCAAACGTCTGCGTTAATGAACGCAAAGGCAGCACTGGGTGAGGGGAGGATGGGGCAACCACTAGGGAGGCCTGGAGATAGAGGAGGGTAACGGCGGGTGAGGGGATAAAGGGTGAGAATTGGGAACGTTGCAGGGAGAGAGCAGGTTTCGCTTTTCCCCCCAGCCCCACTAAGGCTTGCCCTTCCTCCACTCACCCAGCGCTGCCTTTGCGTCCACTGCACAGTTTTAGTGAGACAGAGTGTAGAGAGCGTCATCTCAATGGCGCTCTAAATGCATAGCAATGCATGTTTCGTGTGACGTAATCGTGTCACTAACGTGACGTGACGGTGTCGTCACCTAGTTACGCGACGTAAGGTGACACCGTGACTTGACATCGTCGTGTCAAGTCACTTTGCACCAGGACGTCTCGTGACCTATTGAAGTCATGTGACATCATGGCTTCATGTGACACTATGAAGTCACTTGAAACTGTGGCGTCGCGTAAACTCGTAACATCACGTAACTTCACGACGTCACGTGACACGGTGACATCACGTGGTAATATGTCGTTACGTGCTACCATCCCGTCGAGTGAGACCGTGACGTCACGTGAAACCATGACGTCACATGTCACTGCAACGTCGGGAAATACCGTGATTTTACGCGGCACTGTGACGTCACGTAAGGTCACGTCACGTCAGGTGGGAGCGTGACATGGCATCGTCACGTCACGACACGTGACACCATGACGCCACGTGGCACTGTAACGTCACAGTCTTACGTGCGCGACCTAACATTATATCAAGGGGTTTACGTGATTAAAGTATTAATTAAATTATATTGTTCATGACAGATATGCTGACTTGAGGTACAATGAATGTCATTTAATGCCATGGATCCTAAAATATGTTCTAAACCGGCAGGTTCAGGGCAAACAGTGATAAGCTCTTTTTCAAGTTCACAAAGTATGGAAAAAACAGCGTGAAGTCTTGGAAATTAAGCCCGGACAGCTACGTTCAAATGGCCTTACAACTCGCTTGCTACAAGTAAGTCTATTTTTTTATTAAAATAAATGTTTACTTGAGCTGTGGCAGTACCACTGCTACATAATCCTTAATGCTGAACAGAGTTAGCCTTTGACTTTTCAGATCCCGGTGTTTAAATAAACGATAAAAAACTGACGCATATTGACAAAACTCTATATTCATGGTATTTAAATTTCCTAAAGAACGCCTTCTGTTATTCTTAATATTTTTTCTATGTCTTATCTCGCCTTGTTTTTAAAAAGGGAAGATCAACAACGTCAACGAGCATGCCCTGTGATCATTCTGAGTTTTAGTTCTTTCTCGTCGTTACCCCCAGTACAGTCGGGGGAATTATTTTTTTTCGCGGTCTCTAAAGAGGATACAGATTAAGTATCCCATGTCGTATACGTATACAGATTAAGTATTCCAAGTCTTCAAATGGCAATATCAGTTACAAAGCCGCCAAAAGACAATTTGACGAAATCCATGTTTACCCGTTCCCGCTGAGTTACGCTCACCACGTACTCTTCCTCCCTGTATATCGGCGTTGTTTCACAAATCTTACGAATGCACGGGAACGGAATGTATCTAATCAGAGGGGTTCTGGAAGGTTACTGCCGCAATGTGAAACGTGATACGACAGTTTCTCTTCTGTGGTACGTTATCGTTGTGCTACGCACTTTATTTTTCTTCTTCCGATAATAATAATAATTTTACTAATAATACCAACAACAATAACTTAACAATAAAAATAAGAGCAAAAATAGCAAGAAATAACAATAACAACAACACCAATAATAAGAACAATATTAACAATAAAATACCAATACCAATATCAACAATAACAACAATACTAGTAATGATAAAAATAATAATAATCGTAATTTTATTCCACATATATTCAATAACACTGTACAAATAACACTGTACAAATGCGTGTTTCCACTGGGAGACTATCGTACTGGCAGCCTTCGTTGCCGCGGACGCTCAATCAACACAATGAAGTGTATTAAAAAAAAAAAGCATATGCGACGTGTTTAAAAAACGAAACCGAAAGAAGATTAAAGAGAAAGAGGATCTTTCTTCCAGCCAGCCTGGAGATCAGAGAAGGAGATACGCATCTCGTTCATCCCTTCTCTCGTGTCCGCTAGGGGTGGCCGCTTGGGGAGAAATTGCGGCGTTGTGTTCGCGTCTCTACTTCGTTTTAGTTCAAGTCCAGACGCAGCCGATGCTACAAGCGCGGGAGTCTGGCCCTGAACAGTGCTCCCATTGCACGAACGCGCGTGCTTGGTGGGGACGCCGAAAACCCGGAGAACGCACTTGTAGCATCGGCTGCGTCTGGACATAAGCTGAAACGAAGCAACGTTCGGTTCTCGAGTACGGATCGGAGCGACCTTTTCTGAACAGGCTCCTATGGCACTCTCAGTTTAGGCTAGGAACGTTGCCTCATGCAAAGCCTGACATCCGATGATACCGAACTTTCAACTTTTCCCGTGGATGTTCCCGGAACGTCCCAGTTTCACGCCCAGCGGGCGTCCAGTGACTTAAACGCATGATGGCTCCCCACGGCAGCCGGAAATGGGTAGGATGTATCCGACTCGCAGCCATCATAAGTCTGATGGTTGGGAGCCTTCCTATGGGTACACTTGGTGCCACTAAATAAGCTACCCTTCAGAGTAACGACACATGGCAATATTGTGTCTTAATATCATAGGTTGCCAGTTATCTGAAGCTTTATTTGAAATTACAGGAAACGCTTTTTCGCCCTTCACAAATGTTTACACAGTTCGCTACAGAGCAAAGCAATATTGCATGACCTTTCTAACCAGGGTGTCGAACCAGTCAATATTTCGGTTCGGTTCGGGTTCGGGTTCAGTAGAACTGTATTTTGTTCCGGTTCGGTTCCGGTTTAGGGTAGTGCACATAATATCACTCCGGTTACCGGTTTTAATAAGCGCGAACCGGTTCGAACGGGTTCTTAACTCGAACTTTGAATGTGGCAAGGCTATTACTTGTATATTACTGTTATTAAGTGAACTATATATAAGCGATCGACTTTCCATTTTTATGGTGTTTCTGTGCACACGCAGCTGTGCAGTATTTCAAACTCTGTCAGAAGAGGGCGTATTTTCGGGAGGGGTCTATAGACCTTTCCAAAAAAGAGCTTGTGGCCGGTGCCATCTTCAGTGTTCGGGCGTATAGGGCGTGCTTTGCTCGCTTTCCGAAGCGACAAACACGCACGTGCTGGGCTGTGAAGATCACACACTGGCTGTGATTTTGTAAACAGTAAAAAGGTCTCTAGCTAGATTGCTTGCCCTCCATATGTATTAATTTGTTCTGCTCTGCACACACGTGTTTTTTTTTTTGTTTTTTATACGTGCTACCTGTTTTCGGCACCCAGTAAGATGTCACAGACAGGGGAACGAGAGGAAACAAATGTGCCGTAAAACACAGAAACAGGGACGTCGAGTGCGCAGTTGGGGTAGTTCATCGAATCCCGTTAAGCTGTGGTCATGTATACAACGGAGAGACTGGCTGGTGCGTGTTCACGTGCCCGGTCAATGACCGGGCACGTGAACACGCACGTATAATGAAATGTGGCTACATCTTGACAGCGCTTCGGTTCGGACCGAAAAACGCTGTTCTAAAGATCTCGTGGCAATGCATTGTGTAGTTACTTTGTCTTTTTGTCTCAAATAACGCTCTATGCAAATGACCCGGTCTGAGTGTCTCAGACCGGGTCATTTGTACCTATGTCAGCCACCGAACAAAGTTCCGGGAATGCCACCACAGCGAACGACGTTTCTCGAATGCTCAGTTGAAGGCGATTAAAGAGGACTTCAAACAAAATTGAGAAAATGGTTGAACAGGCGACATGGCTGGCCTTGCTAGTCTGACAAACCTTAAAAAATAGACACATTTTCTTCATTTCACCCCCCCCCCCCCCCCCCCCAATCCTCCTCCTCCCCCTGGCCTCCTTCCAGGGCGCGGCGCGTCGGGGAATCATCGCCGAGTAACGTTACCTCCGTCAACCCGTTTTTTTTTTTGTTTTTTTGTAAGTTAACACTTCGAGCACGTTGAAGAAAAGATTGTTTTTTCATTGAAAAGGACCACGGGCGACCCTACAAACTATACTGCCGTTGCAGCGCGGTACTTGTCCCCCTTTCCTTCAGGGTGTCGCTGCACTCAAGCTGAAGTTTCACGTGGCGCGCTCTCGGTGCTCGATTGGCTAAATGGCTCATCAACTGCAACTGTGGTCCATCTTGAGGTCAAATCGCAGACCCGCAGGCCCCCGTGCCTACAGTGGTGCAATCCACTCCGACACTTGGACATTCCGTAGCCAAGCGGCCAAGCGGTGCTTTGAAATCGCCGCCGCAACATTTACAGACGCATGATCACTTAAGGGCTCCATTAGGTGAACCCCCATTACACATTCGGGTTTTTAAGTGAAAAAGAGGTCTAAAACAGCAGAACCACGAGTTGGTTGATTATTCATTTGACACAGGGAGAAAGCACTTGCTACATCTACAAAGTCGCGACATTGTTTTGGAAGAGTGCGCCAACTTTCAAAGGGCATGGATGCAGGAAAGACCGGCCAGACAATATCAGGGAAATTAAAGTCTCCAGCGAGCACGTACATATCATTAGGGTAAGTTCAGAAGCAACTGCCGATCATGCAGATCGGCAGTTGCTTCTGCTCTGCATATGAGCCAAAACTGCGGCGCCTACCACATTGTCGGGGAACGGAGTGCCGATACTCTAAGCGCAGCTCATTTAGTGGCTCTAGGTGCAGTTAATTAGAGCTAGGAGTAGTGAAAAAGCAGCGGTCGTGCCCCATCGGCAGTGCGAAGCCAAAGTCGATGAGTGCCGAGCGAGGCGCCGCTGTCGAAATTCCAATGCTCTCGCGCTCTGCGTGCTGTTCCTGTTATCTGCTGTCCTGCGGTGCGGGCTAATATAAGAAACAAAAAACACACACAGAAAAGCGGGAAGAGTTGGCGCCATCTTGGCGCTCGTGGTTGTCGTATGCGAGCGACGCGGGGCAGCGCTCGGGAAAAGATCGCTAGCGCTAGCTGGTAGGTTCAACAGAATATGACTCACGCGAAGGCCGCCATGTTTTTCACGACTGATTGTTTAAGTTCACGGTACTAAGTAGGAGGAAATATGGTGACTGTTAAAGACGATAATCGTCGTTGTCGGCGCAGATCGAGCTGATGGACTGGGCTCAAACACATTCGTTCTTCTGCAAACTGGTAACCGACTGAACTCTATTAGAATAAAATTATTCCAAAATTCAAAACGCATCAGAGCGGCGTATTGCCACGTTATGCATTGTGGGAATCAGCTTAAAGAAAAATCCATACGCGCTCCGTTCCTGGCCCACAGTTCCCAGAATGCAACGCGCGCAGTGACGGGTTTATAGAAGACTATATTTTCTGGATCGCGCATTCCCGCTTTGTCGCTGCAGCACAAGTGTGTCCACCCGAAGTTCTTAATTCGTCATCTTGGGCCTCTGTATATCTATCGGGTGAAGTGTTGCAGAAGCTGGGTGGCTGCGGGCTGGAAGACACGCGTTCTGCTCGATCGTCGTCATTTTATGAATACGTTTTTGAAAATCCTGCGTAAACGGTTGTTGGTACCTTTGAGAACCAGTAGAAATTTTAACTAAGTGCAGCACAGCAAAAACAACGCAGAACTTGCCGCACGCAGGTCTCGCGGTCAGGCGGCATTATCAAAGGACATGCCTTGGCACGCCGAATCGCTACATCTTTCTGCTTTCGCACGCTTGGACACCGACCAAGAATCGACACCGTGTGGATGTGTTAACCTTCCGGGAATGTTTTGAAGCTGTGTTGCGTGTAGATTTCTTCGCTGTATACCTATCGGTCACGGATTTCGGGATCGTCCAGTTGTTCTGGCGACTTGCTATCACTGCTCAGTGGTTGCTATCAGTTAAGAAAAGTACACATAGTATTGTCTCATTTTCTATTTTCTTAACATCGAAAGAAGAAGACACGAAGGCTATGCGGTCAACCGCTGATCCGTGCGGTATTCTCTCGTCGTTAGCGCCATAAAAACAGTACATGCCATCGGTAAGCGTCGCGTTGTCTTGGCAATATCGTATCACTGGGTGCGAACTGTAACAATATTTATTTCGGTTCACTCCGCCTGACTCGGGGGTATGCGTTGGACGAACTGTGCTTCTTGTTTTCTGTGGTGCTGCGAATTTGTAAACAATTCTATGAGTTCCAAAAAAGCTTACACAAAATAAAAAAAAAGCTTATTTGGCGATTTATGGCGAACGAATAAAAAACGCGTCTGTCAGCACGCAGCCGCCCAGCCTCTTCAATGCTTTACCCGGCAGATCTACATTTGCCCAAGATGGCCGATACTGAACTTCCCGTGGCCTCATTCATGGAGCGCAAAAGCGCGATGCAGCAAATTGTCATAAAGATCAGTATGGTAGCCCGAAAGCAATGCATGTATTTTCAGCCTGCCGTAATGTAATAAACATTTAAATAGTAACCACCTCACCAAATTCGTAGAATTATTAGAGTTGCGGGTTTTGAGATAAAAACCGAGAAAATCACAAAATTTATCACCCGAGTGAATTTATTAAAAATCAAAGCAAAAAAAAAAAGAAATTAAAAGTGCTTTTGAAAAAATACACACAAAAGAACACCGAAACTTCTTGAAGTCCATTTCTATCTACAGGTTTATTTTGTGGTGTCTGGGAGTTTCCGGGAGGCTGCTTCTTTCATGCGGAATCATTGTCCCTTTACTTCCCTCATCGGTACAGGATCATATCCCGGTTTCCAAGTATTCTCGTCACGCGCATGACCCTTGGGGTCGGGAAATTCCTTCCTTGTGTTCTAAGTTATTCAGTCTAAAGTCCCCATAGACCCCGACGTTGTGAGTGACTGCCAAAATTGCCACCAAAAAGCAACGAATTTGTGGGGAAAAAACGTCCCTAAAGAACACCCCCCGAATGCAAAGAAAAATAGACCTTGAAAGCGCGGCAACCTAATCAATATTATTCTGGTTCATTGGAATTTTGAGCTGGGAAATCTACTGAGGTTTCGATGCCTCTCAAAGTAGGTCCATCGCTTGATGCGTGCCAAGTCACATATTAGAAATGAGAAACTATGCCCATACTTTGAATTTTCCAGTCCTCGTACTCCGATCCTTTCACCTACTTTTATTGACCCCGTAAACACGACATACAACTGCGTAAAACTTCGTGTGTGGCCAAGTACAATGAGTGCAGATTATGAAATTCCTCAGAGAAAGGTAATCTGTTCACCGCACTTAGTACGTAAAAGCATCAACGAATCGCCGACAAGATGCAGGTATCTGCATCCTTTTTTTTTTTTTTTAGAATACTGGAATATTCTTTTTGTTGTAATCCATATAAAAATATTGTTTTCAATACAAAATCGCTCCATATAAATAAATAATACTAATAAACAACCTCTGAGGCAGGACGACACGGGAGCGAACCATCACTAATTTTCTTGTTTGATATTAAAATGCCAATTACTATACTTCGTTTCAGTTTCGGTCCGAGCGCGGGCGATGTTATGAGCCGAAGGGCCAATCAAACAGCGCAAAAAAGCGCAACGTCATGGCGTGCTCTCCGTGCTTGATAGGACTAGCCGGCGTAGGAGCACTCACAGAGAGACGGCGAATAGCAGCTTGTCCTATCAACTGCAGGGAGCACGCCATGACGTTGTGCCTCTTTCGCTGTTTGATTGGCCCTTCGGCTCTAACATCGGCCGCGCTCGGACCGAAGCTGAAACGAAGTATAGACATCCAATAAACTTAATAACCCTTAAAATAACTATTTTATGCATACAGGGTGTCCCAATCAGTTGCGTGGCTAGGCCATCCGGCACCCGGGTCCCTTATGCCATTCCTAGCCCCCCTCGACCCCGTCAATCCCTAGATCGCAACCAACAGTTAAAAAGGAAGGGGGGGGGGGGCGCTTGCTGCCAGCAGTGGCACTCTCTTACGTGACTGGGGCGCCTGGTACCCGGAGCCCAGGGCTCCACCCCCTTGATACGCTACTGGTCTCAATAAACACGTTAAAAGTTTTAAGAAAATAAAATAAATACATAAACACGGAGCTCTCAACAAAAATAAAACAAACTGTGGTGCATCAGATCTCCTTCAGATCTAAAGTAAATAAGGACACCCATTCTATAATTAAGGACAGTGTACATAGTATTCTATTATAATGTATCTTTTACACATTCCAGAGTTTTCTGCCGGCCGACGATGATGAACGAAAACCTTTCGACGCGCAAGTTTCTCCGGGGACGAACGGAGGGAGTCTACTCAATTTCAAAGGACAGCGCTTCCTTCTGCAAGATTTTTGAGGATCCACACGCAAGCATGGAAGAAAAGAGGGACAGCCTTAGGAAGGCTGTCGAAAGCCACAAGCAGGAAGCTAACCTCGTAAGTTTAGGGAACGTTCAATATAAATATTTGCGGTGGGATCCCCATAGAAATCAGGCCGCGGCTCAGGCGAATCTCCGCATCGGTGTCACTGCTTACATCACGAAGCATGGGCTGAAGCTTCACCTGGCGGAAACTCGGTTCCTATGTGGAGAGCAAGTGGTCTGCTTCTTGCTCAGGAGTTGCAGTGACGTCAGAACGACGCCAAGCTCTGATTGGCTTTGATTAAAAGGATAGTGGGTAGACATCAATGCTAGATGCCTTGATGTTTACCGACTATTTATTTGTGCTCAGCCAATAAGAGCTTGGCGTTTTGACATCATCGCAACCCCTGTGTAAGAAGTAGGCGAACTTTCGCTCCGCATAGACACGCGGTGTCTTCACCGGCTGTTGGCAAACGCTGGTTTCTTCATTGACAGCGCGTAGGCGCACAATTACGCTATCATTCCAGAAAAGAAATATATATATATAGATATACCAACCGTTTGAATTGTCATTATGGCATGTCGACATGATGACAGTTCCAATGGTTCGTGTCGCTGACTGCCGTTAACAGCCCTCAGCGACGTCTACTGTCATGAGGCTCAGCTCTGCTGAAATGGCGCTGAAGGGCCATTTCGCTCCAAGTTAAAACCCAAGTGATATGAACTCTTGTCTCACATGAATTTTCTAAATAGTAAAATAATTTGATTTTACTCGCAACAACTATTTCTGATAAGAGTTTGAACAGGAGCGTAGTACGACCTTTTTAAATCTTGGAACGGAGGAATAAAGTTTAAAACGTGTGAAACGAAAGCACCCAAGAGACACACAGTAGAAGCCGCCTTGCTATTGACATCAAAAATAACTGCGCTTCTAGACCTAGAGCGTGGGCTGGCGCGGGCAACTGTGACATGCGGGGATCTTTCTAATAGGAGCTCCTCCCCCAAATATGCCCGCAACGCGGACCGTCGCGGCCTATGCCGGAGAAGCCACCATCTTGAACTCAGTTAGCGAAGTCATTCTAATTTAGCTAAGGTAGGAGATGTCACTTCAGTTCAACCGACGTTAAATGCTCACTGATGGTTAGCGCCGCCGTGAAGCTCCGGTCTTTGGCGAATCAGTTAACTATCTTTAGCTAAACTATCATTGAGACAGCTTGCGTAACATGGGATATTATATTATAAAAGGCATCCTATTGGAAGCTTTTAGTCCAATGTCCTAGCACATATTTTGTTGATGAAGTCAACTTCTTATCTATCTTAATATTTTGTATTGTAGACGTGCCGGTTGAGACATGTTTAGAAAATAAATTGTTAATGTAAACTTCAACGTCTTTCGTATTCTTATAATATTTATAATTCGGTTCACTATAGCTTTTCATATCCGATTTTTTAAAACAAATTTATAACTTACACGGTTCTTTTTTTTTTCTTTTTAAAGGCAAGCAACGGCCGTGGTTTGATTAGACTTTTCACTCTCCTGGGAACCACAGCAGTTGAAAATGGAATACCACTTCACGACTTCTTCACGGGTGCAGCGTACCAGACTAGCAGACACGTTACCCTCGTAACCAGTCAGGTATGCTATCTGCACAAGTTCCTGATAACGAGGGACACAGAATGAGAGAAAACACGCACTTGCTGACTGGTACTACAGCATTCCGGAAATACACAGCGTCTTCGATTCCATCGTCCTTTCGATGCACTACGGCAATCCGATGTACGACGCGGCCGGAAGGAGTTCCCATGAATTGAAGCAGCGGTTCATGTTTGTTTATTTAGGGTTTTGCGATTTTAGAACGCAAAGAAAGTAGGATGATAACAAACAGTGCGCGTATTGGCTTTGTGATCTGTCCTGAACTCGTCGCGGCGGAAGAGAAGGAATGGCGCCAGAGCCATATATATATATATAGTTTGGCCATTCATTGGGAAGTATAGGAGACAAAAGAAAAGGCGCCATTGGCCGAAAGCGGTCTGGGCGTGTTCCAGGGCGTCTTCACAAATTCGAATGTGGACAACCAGAAGCCGTAAATAATACCCTGGTGGTGTTCGCGAGAAACAAACTTAATGAGTGCATCAGAGTAACTCTCGGTGATTGAAAATATGGTGCACGTGATGTTGCAATCACGGCCATCCAAAATGATGGTGGAAGAGTGTCCCTGGCGTACGGATTATGTCGAACGTTCCGATCGACATAATCCGTACGCCAGGCGTCGAGTGCGGCGAATCTGCCGTCCGAGCGGTCACACTCTGTTCGATGCAAAACAGAGTTGGGCGGAACATTCGTTTATTACATCTTTCTGCGTGATCATGATCGAAACATCACGTCCACCCTATTTTCAACCATAAACGGTTAGTGCACATAGCTCTTACGCGCTTATTAAAGGAAGTTACTATTTCAACGTCCACTTTCGAAATAATTGTTAATATAATGTTGACGTCCGTGGCGCAGCTTTCTGAAGATGTAGAGAAATCATTAAAAACATTTTGACATCCCCCGTCAAGGTATTTTTATCCTTATTTTGACGTGTCAAACTTGGAGCTTCCCAGACCGGACTAAAACGATCGGAGGTGCCAGTGAAAACAAAATATCATCTTGCTTGCAGGCAGCGTCACGGTTCGACACGCATTTTCCGAAAACAAGTGTCATGCAGTCGACTGCTGCTTTTACGAGCTTTAAAACGGTGTAAAATAGAAAAAAAAAACCTCAAAGTACGAGGAGCGTTCATAAAGTTCGTATTATCGGCACAAAAAATGAAAAAAAACGAAACAAAACAGGCATCAACATGAGCGCGCGTCCCTCTAGTTTCCGCACAATATAAACATCGCATGCTATAGTAGCTCAGAACGCCGCTAGGGAGTCGAAACAAAAATGGCACCGCCCGTCGGTGCCAAGCACAGGCAGTGATCCGTTGTTTTCATTTGAAGGGAAGCAATGCCAAGGATATTCATTCCAATCTAGAAGCGTTGTTTGGGGACAGCACCTTAGTTTATGGCACTTTAGTTAAATGGCACAGACACTTCCAGTGTGGCCAAATAAGCGGAAAGCATTTCAAGGACGGCGACAGAGTGATTGCTCAAGTGGAGTGATTCATGAACACTCAAAACGAGGAGTTCTATAACAATGGCCTCCGGCATGTGGTGAATTTCTGGAAAAAAATAGGTAACCTTTGGTGGCCAACATGTAGACAAAGTCTCAACTCCTACTCGAGTTTGATTACTGAATCTCTATTCCTTCGTGTCAATAATACGAACATTATGAACGCCCCTCGTACATATTTATTAGGCAATAAGTAACATTTGTATGGTTGTGCAATATTTACAGAATGATGTACCGCTGCTTTTCATGATTTACTTCACGTGATTTATAAAGACAAAGGAGCTGAATTCGGTGTCATCAATTTTGCAGTTGATTGGAAAATGCATGTATCTCGTACAACCGCGCCAGAACCTTTGTTCGCTCGCACAGGTCAAAAAACATCAAGGAGACAATGTTTTTATTCACAACCCCTTTTTAACATCCCCATCGTTACGTAGCTAGCCCGCTCGTTCTACACTCGAACCAAAGAGAAAATTTCAACTAAACAACGAACTCGTAAACCCCGGTTAAAAAGCAGGCGGGAGTAAGGCCTGCAACCATACGACCATACTACGAATTCGCGCTCACACGGTATGGAGGCACAAAAAGCGTTCCGAATTTCTCAGTGTAAAGGAGTGTACGCACTTATATTTGTTGCATGCAGGCAAGGCTGAGGAATATCCAGCTCGCCTTTGTAGTAGATTCAAAGTTTTAAGTGAGACCCGTCCCGAAATGACATGCGAGCTCAGAACGCTCAGAATATCGGCGCCGGGCGTGTTACGTCCGAAAAGCTTCAACTGCCGAGTCAGTCCCACACGCACGCTGAATAAGCCATTCCTACTGACTACTAGGAGTGAAACGTCTTAGGCACGCAACAATTGAAACGGTCAAAACATCATCACAACACCGACAACACCCTCAGAAACTAAACAGAACGAAACCACAAAACGGTTTCCACGACTACGATTGCGACGGATAACGGCGGCATCTAAGGGTGATGTCGAAATAATAAAGCCACTATTTTGACGTTTTAGGAAACTGACGTCACAGATGTCGCAATAATTTGAGATACTTTGAAGGTGGACGTCGAAATTATCACTGCCCTTATTAAAACCATTAACCTATGATTAAAATCGTTTCTCGCTACCACCTCTAGGGGATTCTTTTCGGCTTTTGGTTGACCAAAAGAGGATGTCAAGCCCTCTTTCTGCGTCCTGTGTACGCCCTGGCTTTGCCCGCGCCTCCCATTGACCAAACTCTCTCTATACATGGCTCTAAATAGAGCCACTTCCAGGAGGTACGGAGCATACGAGACGGCCCTAGATGTGCAACTCGGAACGACCGCACAAGTTTCGGTTCGCGCGGTGCAATGTGGGATTGGCGAGGGTTATTGCGAGATTTTTAGGAAAGTATAGTGCATCTTTCCAGCCCTTATCACCGAGGCAAAAATTGCCGAGTCATTGTGCCATGGACGCATGTGGATCGCCTGATATTATGGAAACTAAAGCTACAGCGCATGCTCAGAACTCGTCGCATATCCCAGTAGACAAAGATGGCAGCGCGCTGAAGGCGATTACCGGAAAAGTCTATAGACACCTTACAATTGATGTATCAGATGGTTTATTGCTATGCTTATGCGTTTTGGCTCGTGTTATACTGATGCGAATGTGATTCCTCTTCCATTATTTCTCTTGGGGTCTCACAGTCGCATATTTGTGCTGACAAACCTATGACCACGTTACGCTTCGCCGCTTGAGCGCCGAAAACTCATGCAGATGATAAGATTTGAGTTTGCTTGTACTATAGTACCTAAAAACAAATAAGATAACCTGATTCTTGAGTTTAACTGGTTGAAAGAAACGCGTAGTATACCAATCGTCATATATCTGTCGCGAACATCATGCAGGGACCCTTGCTTAAGGAATGTATCGCAGCTTGCACATATCATTTGATATATTTTGTAATAATCAACCCAGGCATTTAGGATCACGAACTGAAGCTGAATAATGAAAACGTGCTCGTGTTGGGAACATGAAAAAAATAAGTTTTTGTGCTTGCGTAATGTTTGAGAGTGCTCACTTAGTTCACTAAGAACTTGTCCAAATCTTTCTCAAAATCATTTGAGTCAAGGCAGAGTAACACGTTGATGTGCAAATGCTTAGATAACACACGATGTCTGTCTTGGTTATCATATGACGTTTGCATTTTGAATGATTACTTTCATATACGCATTACCTGCGCTACAATGTACGAAGTGTAGTTTTGACTCACATAACTGCTTACCTCAGATAGCGCAAAAGAAACATTGTCAAATGTTGCACGCGAAGGCATGGATGCCGCTCTCCGTACAGTATCGTCTTACTTACCAGAAGTTTGTAAGTGGAGTCTATAGAAGTGGTCGGGCCTAGGACGTTTTCGGTTGTTCATATAAATAACCCCACCTCAAGTAAAAAAAATAACATCGGTTTCGCAAATTTGTACTGCTTCTAATTTTGGAATTCCTATTTTTTTATGGCTCGTGAAACGGAAGGGCGACAATGGCAATTTCGTGCCCTTGGTGGTTTTGCCTGGAACGGATATACAAAATATACTCTGCGACTGAGGTCCTTGTGCGTCACACTTAGTCGGCCCCCTTTTTTTTTCTTTATTTGTTGTTCGGATTTGTTTCCGCAGAGGGGGCAGAGATAAAGGCACAACGCCTGACATAGCCTCTGTCCCCCCCCCCCCCCCCCCCCAAATCGTACAGTTCAACATATGAGCAGCAAAAGTTACAATCAAACCAAAAAAATAAATAAAATAACCCCTGTAACGAAACAAAACACGCTATGAACGGAGAACATAAATGATGGTTTCAGAAATAAACACGAAAAGAAGCGTATGCAAAACAGGTCAAACAATTATTTGAGGATAAAAACATCTGCACACTCTGTTGATGGGCAAATAACAAAATTTTCAAAAGGTCAGACAGATACTGCAATGCAAATTTGAACTTTTGAATACTGTAGAAAAAATTTACACAAACAACGTTACACCCAGAAAAAAAAAGTTTTTATACCAAAGAAAATGCCACGTCACTTGCCACTAGAGTCTTTCTGCAAAAATGTTTGAAAGAACTAAACGGCTGGTCAAAGTTTATGTTTATATCTGTTCTATTAAGCATTTTAGTGATCTGAAAATGTAATGCTTGTCGACCATAGTTTGTTCTTACGTATGGTGTTTTTCGAATTGGGGTCCGTAATAAGCATCGATTAGAACTGGTAATGGGCGTCAAGTGCACTCTATTTCTATGTACAATTGCAAGAGTTTGAAATAATAAATTTGACTTGCCTTGAGAATATTATACTTGATAAAGAGTGGCTGCGTTCTTAAAATCTTTATGTCGTCTCTATAATTTTCACATATCCGTAGTATCTTTTTTTGTAAAATGATTAGTTTATTGTAGTTTCTAGCTGTCGTTGTACCCCACACCATGATGCCGTAACTGATCCTTGAACTAAACAGCATTTATAACAAACATGTCTCTAAGACCACAAACTAGGAATTAATCTCAACACAGTATTTTCGCAAAGGTAGATTCAATTCGAACTTTTTGAATCACGAAACTTAAACTTAAAAGAAAATAAATTTCTTTTCAGTTAAGATCGTACCCCAAAAAAGACGGTGACCGTTGACTAGTAACCGCCTTTACCGAGAAATAACTGGGCAAGGGTGGTTAAATTGCAGAATATTGTCAACTCATCATTAAATTATCATTATTAACGTTTTGATGCCTTTATGATTAGTTTGCTTCCATAGAATTATCAAAGAATTTATATGTTCTAATTTCTACTCTGGAACACGGACGTGAACACGGCACACCACTAAATAAAATATAATTACTAAAACTCCCAGTTAAAATGTGTAAATGTATGAATGAAGAATTAGACTAAAGACAATATTCCTCATATTATGAGAAAACACCTTCAGTGCGGTTCTACACGTAACTCGCCTGAACCTGAACTGTAGAGTAAAATGAGGAAACAGTAGTTTCGCAGCGTATTCTCTCCCCCCCCCCCCCCCTTTCCGTCCCCCATCCCAGCAACCCTCAGCAGCAAACCCTCCCTTCGTAGATGTCGTTCTTTTTTGTCTCCTCTGAATGGCCGAGGGGGATAAAGTGACATCTTTAAGCATCAGATACGGCATTTGTTGCACGCGCGAGGAATGCAACTTTCAAACATTAGGGCTTCCATTTGAAAACTCAACTTTAAGGCACATGGACAGCGTAGCATGATCGGGTCTTCGTCACGGTCGTGTTATACACCAACGCGCAGCTCTGACATCGCGCTGATTCGATGGTAGCAGCTCTCGTCAGGGCTCATACGCAAAAGCTTCATCTGGCGAATTCGGTCTCTGGGCGTGTGCAGTGCCCACGCCCGGTCTGGGCAAACACTGAATTGTCTATAAAATAGGCTGTTTGTCTGTACTCCGTCTACACTCCTAGCGCAGCTTGATGGGCTGAATCGATCGAAATGTGCAGCTTTGGCTGTGATAGAACTTTACGTGATACGGAGTATATTTAGCCGGCAAAGCACGGACTCTCGTCCTGGATACATAATTATTGAGCCAATTAAAAAAACCTTTTTTTTTTCTTTTCTCTCCTCAGGTATCCACTGAATGCGACTCCGCCACCTTCTTTGAACCCTTTGTTTCGGACGGTTACGCAATCTTCTATAACGTTCAGTCAGACTCGCTCACCTTCGCTATCTCCAGCTGCAAATCCTGTCCCGAGACGTCTTCAGCCAAGTTCAAGGAGGCTCTCGAGAAAAGCCTCATTCAGATGGAAGACTGCGTTGTTTGGTCTGACCGAAAAGTGTGAAATGAGTGATCGTAGGCTTCATTTCGCTTTAAGATTATTTAGCTCCCGATAAAATCAACGATTGTCTCATAATTTGTTTTTCTCGCTCCTGACGCAACGTCTCATCAGTGACGATGTAAACTGCTTCAAGCCTTCGAGATTTCCTACGTTCGGATATGGCGCAAAAGACTTAGCGACCAACGCGCATGCAGAGCGCAGGCGGCAATGTGGGTAAAGAAAATGATTAAAAAAATCTAATAAATAAGATTGATTTGATCTAAACCAGGTTAACCTCATTTGATCCAGAGAAGCTAGAAAATTGATTCTTTACCACTAGATGTATTTCTGAACGTTGGAGATTGATTCATCAATTCGTCGAAGCACTGATAACAATTCGGAACAAATAATTACGTTAAATGTAAAGTACTGTTTAATGAACCAGTTTTTATTAATGTGATTGCCGCCATACTGAAACAAAAACACCAAACTTTTATATTTAAAACTTTATATTTGATTTTTCTCGCGCGTTGTGACTCGATTGCTATAGGAAATCCAAGTCATAGTTTTAGTTTCTTTTGCGTTCTCATGTTTTTGCAGTAGGATGTTACGTAGGTTACGAACGAAGTTAACGGTAAGAATCGAGCTCAACGCTACGATTTGCTCAGAAATTGTTTTTGCTCGTGTGCAGCCTTGTAAACATTTTCCAGGCTTGGTGATTCTTTACTTTAAATAGGAAAGCATCAAAAGATAGACAAATGTCAAATAAACAAAATTCTCGTGAATATTTCCCGGTATGGTTTGATTTAAATTATCATCGTAAATCTGGTATAATTTAAATCAGGATTTAAATCATACCAGACTTAAATCCTGATGACGAAAACTCGAAAGACACCGTCGGGGTTTTGTGAAAACGAGCCATTTAGTTTTCGGCAAACTCATGCGCACATCTCGCGCGGAGGCAAAGAGGAGGAGCCGCCGCGCAACACCTTCTAAATAACAAAGCCGTTGTGCTGAATGAGATGGCCTAATTTGAAAAGGCAAACATACTGGACACTCATTTTGAACAAGTGCTGCGTCAGCGTTCAGCGTAGAGTCAAGTTTGAGCCGAACGTTGACGCAATCGTCGGGTCCACTTTGTGCATAGCGTTGGCCTTCTTTGATAACGCCATCGCACTTAGCACTAAGGCTTAGTTATCTAGGAGATGTCGCGCGCGGAGCGGTGGAACGCGGGCCTGCTATGTTGCCGCTCTGCTGTCGCCGGTTTTTCTTCGCTCTGGGTTTCAATAGTAGTGGTGTGTGGGCTGTGATGTGTATGTGCAGTTATAGGATGAATGCGGTTCACTCCACGAGTGATATGGATGCGGCTCCTTTCACGAGGGGTATGGATGTGGTTCTTTCCACGCGTAATATGGGTGACTGTATCCAAGGGCGTCGACGTACCCTCACAGGCAGAGTACAAAAAAGGTGTGAATAAAAATTACAGGAAGATCCGTTGGTGGATTCTTGTGGACTTCGTTAGTATGACCCTTGAGAACGCCACACTCGTCCTCCTTTGGGAAACGCTAGCACTGACCCCGTAACGAGGCCGAGAAGAGGTAGCAAAACTAGAGGAAGCAAAAGAGAAAGCCAAAAGAAAAATGTGAAGGGCTCATCGCAAGCGTTTCCCAAAAGGGGGACGTGTGGAGCGATTCCACGGGTCATGCTAACGCATTCCCGAAGAATCCACCAATGTATCTTCGTGTAATTTTTTTAATTCACGCTCTGCTCATCAACGAGTACGACGAAAAAATCGAAGCACGCACCTAATACCGTCAAACCGCCGTTTCTTTCCACACAATAAAGTCAATATGCTATGAACACTGTCACCATGGCTTCGGGTCTGCTGAATTGACGTAGATGCAAATGCAGGGCCTCAAGCCAGCAATAGCTTACGCCATCTTCAGAATACCATATGCAAATTTCTACTGGATGGGTATGCATGTCCCTGGCTTGTAATAAAACGGAGCATATTCTGGGGGTTTCAAGCTTCCAAACAGACCGCGCTACGCGGGATCACCCCTCGTTTCGCTCCACTCGTTCGACTAAAAGTGATTATATTGGCAGGCACGGACTTACGCGAAGCCTCAGGGTTTCGGCATTGGACTGCTTTCTACTCTCAGCATCGACCGCCACACCGAGGTCTCAGCTTTAGCCAGTGGTGTCATGTTGACTTAAGCAAACACTATTCTGACAATCGCATCAGCTGTCGCTGGCTTCATGCGCAAAGCCGACTCTGTATTCTCTTGTGCGCCGCGTCAGAAGAACGTTCTTTGCCATAATGAAGGTGATCATAGCAGATGGACTTTATTGGGCTGAACGACACGTCATTGTTGAGAGATCTGATGCGTTCCTCGGCTCTTCTGCTGTGATGTTTGTGTATTTTATGTGCCGTTTGGTGGGGTGTCAGGGACAAATGATGAAAACAAACACTTTAGAAAGGTTCTGAACCCCCTGCAGGTTTCCACAGGGCACAACACATACAGAACACTTGAAACAAAACACAACGAAAGTGAAACAAACCAGGTTATACTCTTTGATCAAGAAATCAGATTCAAGTTCAAAATATGATTTTTCTTTTTTTTTTTGTTTTAGAAAGGCCTATGACACTCGTTTTTCAATTGTATCATAAATTCATGGATATTGGATGAGTAGTTGGGTGATTTGGTGCGATAGACTTTGATCGTCAGAGTTACTACTTATTTTGATTGTGTATTGAACATATTGTAAGTTACATGAAGTCCCTCTTTTACTATTTGACTATTAAAGGACACGCCCCTTTTGTGAAGATGAAAAATGACTTTGGTAAGGTTGAAAGTTATCAGCTCATGCATAATTAATTAGCGATGTTCCTGAAAATATGCCGCAGTATAATCTTTAAAACTAAGACACTCAATATATCAAATTGCTCTTTTCCGCAATACTCTCAACTTTCCTAAATTAGTTTTCGAAGTAGCCCTTCAAAACTAAAGAAAAGTAATGCGAATGAGAAAGTGCGTAGTAAATTTGACGCTTGAGCCATGCTGGTGGAAAAAGATTGCGCTGGAAAGAGGTCCACCAAGCTTATACACCTGAGTAGCCTACTGCATGTTCTCATGAAAACCACACACCTAGAAACTTAATCGATTCTACCTTATCTAATATGTCTGAGCGGAACATTATGTCAATGTTGCAATTAAGTACCTTATTTTAGCTCTGAAAATTATATAAGTATTTACTTTTAGATATATTTAATTCAAGCTGATTCGTGCTAAGACATGCCGATAATCATTTGATACGTACTGAAGATGACGGAAATCCCTTTAGAAAAAGAAAGCAGTCAAGTCATCTAAACACAATACGATATGTGCATTATATGAGATATTAAGTATATCATTTATTTAAATAGGAAACTGTAATGGTCCTAATATAAAAACTTGTGGGACGCCAAGGGTTGTTTCTCGGAGATCGGATTTATTATCGCTATAAATGGTGAATTGTGACCGACAAGTCAAATAGCTACGAATGATTCCAATGCTTTAACCTCTTAGGCCGTGCCTAATGTTTTAAACGATTATCTCGTGCTCAATCGAATCAAAGGCGTTTAGAAAATCTAGATATATTCAAAATATATGATTTTTATCTTCTATGTTTGTAATAATTTCATCTTTACTATTTGGGAGTGCCACTTTCAGTCATATTTTTTTTTATATTCACATTTTTTTTTGCAATTATGTTATGTTTCGTGAAGTTAACCACTGGACAATTTAAAATTTGTTGTAGAATTTAAAAAAAGGAACTACACCGAGTTTGGTCTGTAGCCAACGAGGTCATTCAGAGTACCACCCTTATGCATAACGCAAAGGCCTGCTAGATTCATTAATTTTCGAAAACAACCCCTTGACATGGCATGTTACATATATTTGTAAATTGAATAGATATTAATCTCACAATATCTTTAATTGGTTCATGAGCGTGATTATGAGGATGATGAATTTGCATCGTATAAAAAAATGATAAGACATGTTTTCAATGCATTGTTTTAAAAAGTATCTAAAAATAAACGAGAAACGTGCGTTAACCCGATTTATTTTTAAAGCTCTTAAAGCAAGACATAACAAAAGCTACTTACAGTTTTTTAATATTAAAATTACGCTCGTCGTGCGAACTTGAACCCCACTCTGGTGATATTACAACACAAGAGAAAAACGCCAAAACCTACATAATACTTAAACACTACTTGTGTTATTATAAATACTCGCTATCTCTATTATATTTTATCCTTGGAATTACCATGAGCAAAAACAAATGTTAGCTTAAGAAGTTTTTTTCTATTTTGTTTTATGCTGAAAACCGCTGTGTTAACACTCAAGGTGACAGCCGCAGGATCAGGTTCTTAAGCATCAACAGTCTTGAGCAAAGACTGAATGACTTATTTGTGTTTGATTGCGTTAGAGTCCCTCTTTTCTGCATCGCTGCCATCGGGATCAAACGCGGCTAAGATGAACGGCGTGTTCATCGAACGACTGCACACTCAACCGTTACTCAAAAGAGTCGCCGAGTATAGCGGCGAGGGGGTAGTAGATCTGGCCATACATTTGCCAACACAACGCCCAATATCATAGAAGCGATAACAGCTTGAATACGATGATTGCAATCCAAGGGTTTATTCTAGCAGATACAAGCAATAATTAACAAAAAATAAAATGGAAAACATTATGTGTCGCTGCTTTTCCGTCAAGTTCCAAGGACACATTTGTCTGCAAATATCTGATATACAAGGTCAGCAGTCAACGTCATTACGCATTTTCTTTTCTATGTTTGCAAACGCGCGACACTAAGAAATTTGATTACAATTTGGCCTATTCACATGCTTCACCGTTTGTCCTTTTACGTGCCTTTTTATTTATTGCGTCCGGAATCACGGCTAAGTCAACACAATAGAAATTTCTCAATTTGTCACAAGACTGCAAAAGGAGGAATATAAAGCAACGATGCACCAGCGACTTCCATCTGAAACTTTATTTCTATCAACCAACGAGTTCGCAAAGTTAGAAAAGTTCAACATGCAACGCTTCGGGACGCCACAATGTTTTGCCACTACGCTCTTTTTGATAGTGCTACATACGCTGGAGATGGCCGGAAACAGGTCAAGATAGAAATGCGCAAATAGTGACTTTCGACCTCGAATTGAATTCGAAACGAATAATTGTCAGCAGTAGCCAAAACGTCAAAAGTCCAATTGAATATCGAATACCAAACATTTTATTTGGAAAGCTCGCGGTACCGCAAAAAGCAGCATATATGAGAAATATGTGCGCCGTGTTCGTTTTTCTGCAAGTTATGGAGAATGAATGTAAACTAGTACGAACAAAAACAGCGTAAAGAATGTAACCATAATAAATCACAAGCTTGAGAGTCGAGACACAGCTGACGGATATGTCCACCCATTCACGCGTGGATACGCAGCGTGCCGGATGGATGCGCGGATATGACTAAAACTGAACAAGGCCACCTAGCCACAGAATCTCGTCAGAGGTCATGGGGAGCGAGAGGTTTGCGGAAGACAACCGGTTCAGTTATCACTGTTATTATTTTTTTTTTACTTTTAATTTGTATGTAATGTATGGCACAAGATCCTTGAAATGAAAAAGGCGACGTTCCAGATTTACGAATTCGCGCGGGGCGCATTAAAAAATGTAGGAGCATGACGTTTTGTTAGCTGAAAACGATAATATAACAACTTTCTGCAAAAAATGGCTTATATGTCAAGGCTTCTAAGTGCAGGCTGGACTTGGATCTAACAGAGGCCCGTGAGGACTACTTTGCACTTGAAAAGCGTTTCTGAATAAACCCGAATGTTGTCCGTTATACCAATAATTGATGTATCGAATTATTCAAAAATTTAAAAACTCGACACTTGGTAGTCGAATCAACTTATTGGATTAATAATTATTCTAATTGATTTTGAAATTTGAATATTTGCACAACCTTGGTTAAATTCGAACTACAATCTGTTCGGCTGCCATAACGAGGACGGAGGAAAATATGAAAAAATAAGAGCTCACGTGATATTGATTACGCATGAGTATTTCTTGAAACAATTTGTGGCCAGAAGACAAATTTTTCGTTATGGCGATTTACTTGGGCGTTCAAAACGGCGACATTGAAGGAAAGCAAGAAACAGATTTGCATAAATAAAATCCGATTGTGTCTTTCGAGATCTGGCCTTCTAGTTAAACACCTTCTTACTGTAGAAATTTTATTGTTGAACAGGGTAATTACATTCTCTTTCCAGGAAGATCGCCTTACAGTCTTATGCACATGCTATGTATAGGTTTGTGCCAGGGGCCGCTTGTAGATTAAAAAGTTTTCCAAAATATTTGTACCTTTTAATACAATCATTATTCGATTAATCGGTTGCGTAGACCTCCGGGCACTCTACCTAATAAACTTTAAAATCTACATTTTTTTTTACCTTCCTTAGTGGAATGTGCTGCCTCATTTAAAACATACGATTTGAATGTAACCCGTTTATATACGTAAAAATCACAAGCGAACCCTTATTAGGAGCATAACAATAAAAAAATGTTCTGCCTTAAAATCACTCTGGATTACAATCATACGAAATGGTAAAATGTATCTGACGAGGGTGGAGTGTTGGGCGAGTTGGTGATTCATAATGGTTAAAAAGAGCAACAGGACAACGGACAGAAAGGAAGATACAGCCACAGCGTTGTGTCCGTGTCTTCCTTTCTGTCCGTTGTCCTGTTGCGCTTTTTAACCATTGTAAAATGTATTATCGTGGAATATACCAGCGCTGCCTCTTAAAATACATAAATGTGAATCAAGTAATAAACCGAGCATTTTAACGTTATCAACGAAATTTCTGGCGAAAAAGTCAACCGATTAACCGGTTAAAAAATTGATCGCAATTAGGGCATTATTTGATTAATCGTTAGATCAATCGGTGAGTTGCCCAGCCCAAGTCAATACCTGTTATTTTTAAAAGCGTATATGGTCATTCCATGTCAAACGTCCCAGACGTTGCGCTCGACCGCTTTCGATTTCTAAAAAAAAAATGCAAGGCCTTTTGCCGCATTGTCCGTAGCCATGCTCTAAAATATTTTGACGAAAAACAATTTTGATGGCGTGAGAGCGGTTTTAACTTATAAAAATAGCGTGAAACTAGGTATCACTCCATAATTTATTGAAAATCGGCTTTTTTATGAAACACAAGCAAGATTTTTTTTTCTAAATCTGCACGGCTTTCGACTTGCAATGTACTTGGGTTTGTGCAGTTTTGTTTAATTTAAATAGGTGTTTAAAAAAAAAAACATTTTTTTTTTCAAAATTTTAGCAATTTTTTGTTATTTTGTTAAAAATATCGAATTGCCCCGGGGACTTAATAGAACTTTCTACCGGCTTCCCTGCCGGTATAAAAGTTATTAAAAAAATGTTTAGACCGCTCAATTAATTATCTCGCAGTAAAAAGAAATCCTAAAGTTGCCAAAAAGTGCGTTTTTAAGCATAAACACCCGTTTATTTCACCCTGAGGTGGTTCAAGTAAAAATACAAAATATGGTGGGTTTGGAAGAACAATCGATTGTCTTTTCATTCTGAAAGTTTAATCAAAGTGATTTTTGCTTAAAGTGAGAAAACATTTTTTTGAAGTTGAACTTTCGCACCCCAACCCGGCATCGCTTCTTAACGCCTCTTCGCCGCACAGCACGCCACCGGCGACGATAGCTGACACAATTAGGTCCAAAGAAAGAAGGGAGTTTACTGCCGCTTCCCCGTGTCCGTCTTTTCAGCTGCAAGGGAAGAAATGGAGGGCATCGTGTTGATAATCGGAGGGGCCGCCAGTGCGTAGCCATAGCAGGCCCGTTGTGCCATTTGTACCCGAGGGCGGCTCCTCACACTCCGAAACGCGATGTCTAATCGACGGGCGGCATCAGCTGACGTGGAATTCTCAATGCGTCAGGTGACGTGGACTTCTCCATAAAAATATCTTACTTCTGCATGAGAAGTAACATATATTTATGGAATGGTGGAATATGTTTGCCTCAAAACCACACGGTATTTGGATTGCTATGCAATAAGCATCATGATATTGGCTTGAAGCAATGGCAAAAATAAGGAATATGTAAGAAATTTAGCATTTTTGATAGTTTTGTTACAAACTATCTCGTTGCTGCAGGTGACTGTAAAAATATTTATTGACAGCACTGTAGGTATACTGCACAAACAAAAAAAGGTTTCAGGTTGTACAATTAAATATCATGCAGGAAAACAACTAAAATTGTGCAAAATTGCGTTTTGTTGTTTCAAGAGCCGTCTATTCTGCCTTGAGGTGGCCCAAAGAAAAATAAGAAACATGGTGACCTTTACAGAATAGTTTATTGACTTTTGTTCTTGAAAATTTAAATAAAATAATTTTGTTCTCAAGATAAAAAAAAAAAAAACATTTTCAAGCTGAGCTCTCGTGCCGCAACCTGACGTCGTTTCTTCCGCCTCTTCTCTGCACACCACGCCACCGTCCAGACTGGCAAAGCGTGCGACGGTGTCACGGTTTGCGCACGCAGGTAGACAGCAGGACTTCGAGATTTCGGGTACATATTGGTGGGAAGAAGTTTTTTTCCACTCTTGTTGCTTTATGGATTTTCCTATCTCGACTGTCTTGCGGGGCGGTGTCCTCCTGTGGTCTTCCACTGTCTTGATATCAGCAGATGCTTAGCGCTGCCGGGTCAGAGCATCCACTAGTAAGCTTGCTGTTTCTTACGTGCACATCGCAATCACTCTCTATTGTCCACGTCAGGACACTATTCAAACAGCAACACAAAAGCCCCGTGAACGGGCAATCTCAAACGACGAGGCGATGTGGTGTTAACGAATGCGCGCCGTTGGAGGCTCACGCCTCGTTTGTGCTTAAATCGGCTTTGAAACGGCAAATTCTTGCGTCGCTGAATAGTTCCGCTTTTCACCGCAGTATGCATGACGGCTAGATTTCGCGGCGATATTGTCGCGTTTGTCTTTTAGAAGAAGTCCCCGTCAGCTGACGCCGCCCGTCGATTAGGCATCGCGTTTTGGAGTGTGAGGAGCCGCCCTCGGGTGCAAAGGGCACAACGGGCCTGCTATGGCTACGCACTAGTGGCACCTCCGATTATCAACACGATGCCCGCCGTTTCTTCCCTTGCAGCTGAAAAGACGGACAAGGGGAAACGGCAGTACACTCCGTTCTTTCTTAGGACATACTCGTGTCAGCTATCGTCGCCGGTGGCGTGCTGTGCGGCAAAGAGGCGTTGAGAAGCGACGCCGGGTTGGGGTGCCAGAGTTCAACTACAGAAATTGTTTTTTCTCTTTAAACAAAAATTACTTTGATTAAACTTTCAGAATTGAAAGACAATCGATTGTTCTTTCAAACCCACCATACTTTGCATTTTTACTTGGACGACCTCAGGGTGAAATAAACGGCTGTTTATGCATCAGAACGCATTTTTTGGCAAATTCCGAATTTTGTTTTACTGTGAAATATTTATTTGAGCGGTTTAAACATTTTTTTATATTATATACCTACAAGGCACTCGGTAAGAAGTTATATTAAGTCCCCGGAGCAATTAAATCTTTCTTAGTAAAATAACAAAAATGTTATAATTTTTTTTAATTGTGCTTTTAAAAGATATTTAAATTAAACAAAACTGCACAAGGCCAACCACAATTGAAGTCAAAAGCCGTGTAGATTTAAGAAAAAAATATTGGTGGCTGTTTCATAAGAAAGCTGATTTTTCATTAATTATAGAGTGATACCTAGTTTCGCGCTATTTTTAAAAGTTAAAACCGCACTCACGCCATCAAAAATGTTTTTTCGTCAAAAATATTTTATGGCTTAGCTACGGACAATGCGGCAAAAGATCATGAATTTTTTTTAGAAATCGAAGGTGGTCGAGCGCAACGCCTGGGGCGTTTGACATGGAATGACCCTATTACATTTTAGCAATGGACTTTGCGGATTCTTTGAGCTACTACTTTTAAAGAGATATTAATAAATTTGTTTTTAGGTGCCTTGCAATTATCTTCTTTTTTCGCTCGTTTTTTCTCTGAAACATCTCCAAACATTTGCCCTTATTATATTGAATACATTGGATAAGGGTGTTTTTTTACCTGTGAGTTTTTTTTATTATTTGTAAACTCAAATATTTCAGGAATGGTTCTAACCATTCCTACAATAACTTATAAAGAGGGTGATATTTTAAATAAATACAGAAATATATACGTTATTGAAGGACCACTGAAGGTGAAAAATTAAACGACGAGAAAGAGCTGTATTTAGGCCCATCTATAAATTGGGCTGTAGAAACCTTACTTGAGATAAGAAGTAGCGTGACATAACTGAGGCACTCTAAAACATTTGTCTCAAAACAGCCCGTAGAAGAATGTAGTGTGATGATCAGCTAGGACGTGGGCGTTCACATGGCAGCATCAAAAGACCGCCTGCGAGGAAACTTCTTAGCTCTTCAATAGTTAAATGTGGCTAAGTGAGGCACTATGTAGAATGATGATAAACGTTAGTGTAATCTCATGAAACGGATTTTTTTGAAGTCTGCCAAGATTTCGCCGGTATGGTTACGTTTCTTAGCTTTAGGTCGGCTGCGATTTTGTGGCTTCAGTTGCCTTTAAAATTGCTTTTGGGTTAGCTTTTGCTGCAACAATTAAAGATTGGACCATTTTCAGTATGATGCCTTCGGTATTGGCTATTGACTTATATTTTGCTTACCCTCTGGATGACGTGCAAACAAGAAGTGCGACCACAAACAGCTGTAAGCCTGCGTATACATGCCCCAAATTCGCAAGGCTGGAGATCTGTGAAATGAATAACACTAATTCTTGATAAATAGAATTAGTGTAATTAAATAGAATTAGTGAATAAATAGAATAAATAGAACCACTGGACAACACGTACGACATCATGTTGCAGAACATGACAGTCAACAAGAGACTTTACACTCATAAAAAGCTTGATGTCATCAGCAAACATTAGAAACTCAGCACTATCCACACAGGCCGCTAGATCCTTAGTCTTCGTTAACAATCTAGCGGCCTGTGGAGATAGTGCTGAGTTACTGATGTTTGCTGATAACATCAAGCTTTTTATGAGTGTAAAGTCTCTTGCTGACTGTCATGTTCTGCCACATGATGTCGTACGTGTTGTCCAGTGGTGTTCTACAAATAGCTTATCACTGAATCCCCTGAAAACAAATGTATTAACTTTCAGCAGGCGTCGCAGTATAGTAAGTACACTATGATTATATTATAGACGGAGTGACAACCAAGCGTGCATCTGTTGTAAAAGTCCTTGGCCTGTATCTGGAAAATGCATTAAAATTTACAGCTCACGTGTCGTTTATTATTGGCAGGGCGACGAGAATATTGGGTATTATATGCCGCATTACTCAGCCATTCACGAACCGGGCTTCCATTATTTGTTGTTTTCGTGCCCTAGTTAGGTGCAGGCTTAAGTTCGCTTCTTTGGCCTTGAATTCGTTATCAAGAACACAAGCAGTGACCATTGAAAATGTGCAACACAAACTAATACGAATTGTTTATGATCGGTACTTCCAACGCCGTTTCTATTTTGACTACACTTTTCTGCTTAATAATATTTCGTTGATACCATTGACCAATAGAAGAGCGGAGCGCGACTTAGTTTTTCTGTACAAAATTGTAAATAGCGTATTTGACAGTGCTTCGCTTTTACGTGATGTAAATATTCATGTCCCTCCTGGTTCCTCTAGGACCCGCAGTACTTTCACCATTCACACCATCTATAAACCACCTCCACTGATCTCTACTATAGGGGGCTGGATGGCGCTTAGCTGCCCTCCGAGCCTGTCGCAAGTGAAGCCACCGGAAGTTCGATGCTTGTCCAGGAAGTCGGGCGAACGCTGGGCTTCCTAGTGCATTCAGTCGATATTTTGGACCATGCGTTTTTGTGTCTTTGATTGGGTTTTAATAGTCCCGTTCTGGAGTAAATCCCGAGAATGAGGCATTTGAACTTGGGACATATTCACAACTTGATCAACTAGAATCTCAAAATGTTTACATTGAATGGCTTTCCATGATACTTCTCGGGTCCGCATGCGCTCTTACTGCGCAACAAGCAGGCTCTCTTAAGGGAACAAGCGAAAATCCAGCGCCCTCGACGCTTTTCGAACCAGCACTCGGAAGGGTTACAAAGCCTGCCAAGCGCTCCCTTCCGGGACAAGCCGCTCACTTCCGGTGGCTTCATACCTGTTTGCTCAATGCACAATCCATCCCCCTCTAGTGGAGGTCAAAGACCACCTCCTTTGTCACGAATACAATCAATGTTTATCAACATTAAAAATGCTGAACTTGCTATATACAGTGGCATTAAGGTGTT
This sequence comes from Ixodes persulcatus, assembly GCA_013358835.2. Taxonomy (NCBI): domain Eukaryota; kingdom Metazoa; phylum Arthropoda; class Arachnida; order Ixodida; family Ixodidae; genus Ixodes; species Ixodes persulcatus. Next base: position 1,244,293 of record JABSTQ010010982.1, read on the forward strand.
CAGGAACCAAGTGAAAGTGCTTGTTGCCGAATTGTAAATATTGTGTGTTTGTTGCTTTGTGTTTGAAACCTGCAAGTGTGTTTGTCTTTTTCTTTTTCTGTTCATATGTATATATTTGTGCACCAAAGAGGAGACCTTCATGGTTGGTTTTGGGCACGTAAAATAAAATAAATAAAAAAGAACTGCTCTCTTGATGCGGGTAAATGCAGTTCACAATTGCTAATAAATGACTGCTTACATAAGTGTTAAATATGCCAAAAGTTAATTTTCACGTTACAGGATTGTTCGGAATGAAAAATGAGTGGAACTTTGGAGAGAGTGTGCCCCAGCCCAAGAAGGTCACATTTTATTTCAGCGAATAATTCATATAAAAAAAATACAGTGATCTGGAGACCTTCGACATTTAAAGGTTGTAGGAATTACCACGTTCTGAAAATATAAAAAGACCTCGAACCCAAGCTTTTTATTTGTTGAATAAATGTACTATTTTGGGTAGAATGATTAGAAAAAAAAACCTTCCTCAAAAGCGTGAAGTTTTTGAAACAAAGGAAACAAACATGTACTTAAAACATTTCTTTTTATATCAAATGTATACTTTTAATATAAATGTTTTGCAAACCAATACGTTTTTTTTTATAATATGAAATTTAAGTACACAATTAATATATTTCATCCGATTGACACTTCGTGAAAAATTTGGTGTACACGGCATGCAATCTTGGGAGAATTGAGCGTGTCTCTCCGGATCAGGGAAATTTTGGATCCTTACGAACTCCGCGAATTAAATGTACAGATAGTTGCTCCGTGTACTACTGTAGTGTGCTTCGCGCCGTCTCTTTACTCGGCGAACTTGGCAGTGGCGTTTGTTCTTTTCCAGGTTACACTGAAACAAACTTTCGCACACAACACTCTGATGTAGCGCAATGTGTGCATCACATCGCCTCTATGAAAGATACTTTGCAAACAATTCGTCAGATTGCACTAACGTCTCCTCGCGTAAGCCATCGTCCAACGGCCAGATTTTATCTTTCGAGATTCTACCGGCAGACACATATCACATATTAAAATTGTTGGCCAGATAGGAATGTCTACGCCAATTGTGCATGTATATTTTAGCGATAGGAACCAATTAGACGTATGTCTGTCAGAACAAAGGAAATGCATATGGGTCATTCCATGTCAAACGTCACAGGCGTTGCGCTTGACCACCTTCGATTTCTAAAAAAAAACTTTTATGGCCTTTTGCCGCATTGTCCATAGACATGTCCTAAAATATTTTTGACGAAAAAAACGTGTTGAAGGCGTGAGCGCGGTTTTAACTTTTAAAAATAGCGTGAAACTAGGTATCACACTATAATTTATAAAATATCAGCATTTTTATGAAACCCCCAAAAATATTTTTTCTTAAATCTGCACGGCTTTCGACTTGCAATGTGGTTGGGCTTGCGCAGTTTTGTTTAATTTAAAAATTTTTGTTTAAACAATTTTTTTTATTTTATTATTTTTCTTATTTTATTAAATTATCTAATTGCTCCAGGGACTTAATAGAACTTTTTACCGGCTTCCCTGCAGGTATATAATCTATAAAAAAGGTTTAAACCGCTCAATTAAATATCTCACCGTAAAAAAAAAACCCTGAAGTTGCCAAAAAGTGGGTTTTGACGGATAGACAGCCGTTTATTTCACCCTGAGGTCGTCCAAGTAAAAATACAAAATATGGTGGGTTTGAAAGAACAATCGATTGTCTTTTGATTCTGAAAGTTTAATCAAAGTTATTTTTGCTTAAAGCGAGAAAATATGTTTTGAATTTGAACTCTCGCTCCACAACCCTGCGTCGCTTCTTAACGCCTCTTCGCCGCACAGCGCGCCACCGGTGACGATAACTGACACGATTAGGTCCAAAGAAAGAAGGGAGTTTACTGCCGCTTCCCTTTGTCCGTCTTTTCAGCCGCAAGGGACGAAACAGCGGGCATCATGTTGATAATCGGAGGTGCCGACAGTGCATAGCCATAGCTGGCCCGTTGTGCCCTTTGTATCCGAGGGCGGCTCCTCACACTCCGAAACGCGATGCCTAATCGACGGGCGGCATCAGCTGACGTGGACTTCTCCTAAAAAGGAAACACGACAATACCGCCGCGAAATCTAGCCGTCACGCATGCTGCGGTTAAAAGCGGAACTATGCAGCGACGCAAGAATTTACCGCCTCAATGCTGATTTAAACACAAACGAGGCGTGAGACTCCAACGGCGCGCATTCGTTAACCCCTTATCGCCTCGTTGTTTGAGATTGCCCGTTCCCTGGGTTTTGTGTTGCTGTTTAGATAGTGTCCTGACGTTGTCAATAGAGAGTGATTGCGATGTGTACGTAAGAGATAGCAAGCTTACTAGTGGATGCTGTGGATGCTCTGAAGGCCCGTTCACACTCTTGCGACCGAGTAAGGCCGAGAGAGACCAGACCGGTTTTTAAGCCTCTTGCGACTTCTCAGGACCAGCTCTGCTGCAGCGCATCCGGTCCTAAGAAGTCGCAAGAGGCTTAAAAACCATTACACATTTTTGAAAACCGGAGACGACGGACGAAAAAGGGGACAACACACAAAACAAAACACAAAACAAGACGTTTTGTGTGTTGTCCCCTTTTTCGTCCGTCGTCTCCGGTTTTCACGAATGTGTAACATCAACCAGCTCGCCTACCTACTTACTTTATCTTAAGAACCGGTCTGGTCTCTCTCGGTCTTACTCGGTCGCAAGAGTGTGAACGGGCCTTGACCCGGCTGCGCTAAGCATGTGCTGACCTGGGCGTACCAACCGGGAGGGGGGGGGGGGGGCAGGCATGTGTTCTGCCCCTCCCCCCCCCCCCCCCCTGAAACAGCCGCCACTGGGCAGGGCTAACACTGTCCGGCGGCGCCCAAAAGATACCAAGGGCACCGCCCCCTGGCCCGGGGGGGGGAGGTCTGGTATCCCCCCCCCCCCACTCAAAAACAAGTTGGTACGCCACTGTCTGCTGATAAGAAGACAGTGAAAGACCACAGGAGTAAATCGCCGCGCAAAACAGTCGAAAGAAGGAAATCCATAAAGCAACAAGAGTGGAAAAAAGCTTCTTCCCACCAAGATGTACCCGACAACTCGTACTCCTGCTGTCTACCTCCGTGCGCAAGCCGCGACACCGTTGCACGCTTTGCTAGGCCCGACGGTGGCGTGCTGTGCAGAGAAGAGGCGCAAGAAACGACGCCAGTTTGCGGCGAAAAAGCTCGACTTCAAAATGATTTTTTTTTCCTCTTTAGAACACAATTATTTTATTTATACTTTCAAGAACAAAAGGCAATAAACTCTTCTGTAAAAGTCACCATGTTTCGTATTTTTCCTTGGGCCACCTCAAGGCAGGATTGACGGCTCTTGAAACGGCAAAATGCAATTTTGCACCAATCTAGTTGTTTTTCTGCATGATCTTTAGTTGTACGGCCTGAAACCTTTTTTTTTTTTTTTTTTTTTTTGTGCAGAATACTTACGGGGCTGTCAATAAGAATTTTTACAGTCACCTGCAGCAACGAGAGAGTTTGTAATAAAACTATTAAAAAGGCTAAAATTATTACATATTTCTTATTTATTTATTTTTTTAATTGCTTCAAGCCAATATTGACGATGCTTATTACATAGCAATCCGAATACCGTGTGGTTATTAGGCAAAAATATTCCACCTTTCCATAAATATATCATACTTCTCATGGAGAAGTAAGACATATATTTATGGAGAAGTCCAGATCGCCTGACGCATTGAGAAGTCCACGTCAGCTGATGCCGCCCGTCGATTAGGCATCGCGTTTCGGAGTGTGAGGAGCCGCCCTCGGATACAAAGGGCACAACGGGCCTGCTATGGCTACACACTGTCGGCACCTCCGATTATTACACGATACCCGCCGTTTCTTCCCTTGCAGCTGAAAAGACGGACAAGGGGAAGCGGCAGTAAACTCCCTTCTTTCTTTGGACCTAATCGTGTCACACTGTCAGCTATCGTCGTCGGTGGCGTGCTGTGCGGCGAAGAGGCGTTAAGAAGTCACGCCGGGTTGTAGTGCGAGAGTTCAAATTCAAAAATTGTTTTCTCTCTTTAAACAAAAATTACTTTGATTAAACTTTTAGAATCAAAATACAATCGATTGTTCTTCCAAACCCACCCTATCTTGTATTTTTACTTGGACCACCTCAGGGTGAAATAAACGGCTGTTTATGCGTCAAAGCCCACTTTTTGACAAATTCAAAATTTGTTTTTTACTGCGAGATATTTAATTGAGCGGTTGAAACATTTCTTTATAGATTATATACCTGCAGGCCAGCCGGTAAAAAGTTCTATTAAGTCCCCGGAGCAATTATATATTGTTTTAATAAAAAAACAAAGAATGCTAAAATTTAAAAAAAAATTGTGTTTTTAAAATAATATTTAAATTAAACAAAACTGCACAAGCCCAACCACATTGCAAGTCGAAAGCCATGCAGATTTAAGGAAAAAATATTGTTGGGTGTTTCATGAAAACGCTGATTTGTCAGAAATTATGGAGTGATACCTAGTTTCACGCTATTTTTAAAAGTTAAAACCGCGCTCACGCAATCAAAAACTTTTTTTCGTCAAAAATATTTTAGGGCATGGCTACGGACAATGCGGCAAAAGGCGATGAATTTTTTTTTTAGAAATCGAAGGTGGTCGACCGCAACGTCTGGGACGTTTGACATAGAATGACCCATATTGGACGCAACAATTGAGAATCGGATCAATGTGAACATCTTTCTGTACTCTTGGAAAGTTGTTTTTGGACGAAGCTGATATATTTGTCGGACATCCAACTGAGGTAAGATAGTTCCAATCAGAAATACATCGGCCCATTCGATGCATGTGTTATGTAGCCTGGGCTGTGTGATGCAAATATCTGTTCCAGGAACAAAGGACGTGTCCTCACTAGAATTCCAGAATGTATAAAAGTACATTAGTCAAGTTAATTATGCGACAGTGTTACGCTTATTTTTTTAATATTTTCGGATGGAAAAAATGGTTTCAGCCCAGGTTACATGACACACCATCGTTGTACATCAATGGGGTATGAATATTCAAATAGTTTTGTAGCTCGAAATTATTGCTAGAATCAAAGACTCAGATACAGCCATAATTTAGAAGAAAATAACCTATTGCGGTGCTTCCTTTTCTGAAGGAATTTTAGGCCCATACTCTAAATGAAACTTGGGATCATGGTGCGGAAAAATAATTTACTAATAAAACACTGTAAGCTGAGTGTAAATTAAAAGCAATCTCCACGAAAAGTAAAGAAAATATCACGTCGAAGCCTACTCCCTACTGCATTGCAGCCGAAACAAATAGCGCGTCGCTGCTGGCTGTGATTTACACATTTATTTCCTGTGCTTATATTAATAACTGTATTCACCCTCTTTTATTCGTAAGTTTCTGAAGACATTTTTACGACACCCCGGCCTCTATCGCGATTTGGTCAGTTTCGGTTTTGGTATTGTACTCTTACTGGTTTCGGTTTCGTATTGTAGGGATCGCGTCTTCGACGCCCCATCGGTAGCGACACCAGTTGTTTGTTTTTTCGTTTTCCGACATGGTTGCGTTGGTTGCGTTTCTTGTGCGTTGGGTACCTGTGTGTCGCGGGATGGAAATGTCTTTAGACATGGAAATGTGCTAATTTAATCACGTTTTTCTATCTGTGAAGTTTCGTCTTGTGATGATTATGTTCAAGAAGAGCGCGGAAGACCCACAACGCGACAGAACGAGCAACTCAACGCAGTTGGTAAGCATACTTCTTTATTTTCATTGTACTAGACTCGTGGAACAAGTTGTGAACATTAGTCAGTTTTAGAATAACGTCTGCAACCCCAAAGAAATAACATCGTCGCTACTGTGCATGCGCAGACCCAAAACAAGCATTGGGACCTGGGCTTTGGGGCCCGTTATTTCTCGGAAATAGCGTGGGTACAGCAAAAGGCAGCGCCCCCGACATCTCCATTGGTCGCGTCTTCGACGCCGTCGCCCGCTCGGGACCTGCGTGAGTCGCACCCGGCGACCGCGGTCGGTATGCTCGAAGCGTATTGAAAACGCCACGGATCGCTGGATTCACAGCTCAAAGCTATCAAAGCGCGTGTACTTACGATCGCGGCAGACATGTAATCATGCCTGGGTAATGGATCGTCTGGGCTTCGTAAGTACAACAGAGTAGCTTGGCAGTGACAAACGCATGCGGCATGGAATATAAAATAATTAAAAAAACGTTAATTTAGACGAAAAACGTGTTTTATTTTCAAAATTTAACGTTCTAACTTCCAAATAAAAGCTGTGGCGACATCTTGGCGCTTTAAGCGCGAGATGCTTTCGTTTTGGGTCCCCGGCAGAGAAACGCTATTAGGGAGTTTTAGAATAGCGTTGCTCCGTCGCGACGCAAAAGCTCAAGCATTTCGCGCTAGCGACGCCACCAAGATTCAGTAACAATTTTTATTTCACGCACAAAATGCTGTAGCCTTAGAAAAAACAAGATTTCTGGTCCAGAGTAGCATTTTAGATTTGTTTAAACATGAGAATGCGACGCGAGCGGTTGATCGTTCGTGTCCGCTTGCGTCGCCTCGCAAGAGCTAGGTCTCGTGTACTGTGACCTTCGCACATCGTACCTTCGCCGAGTAATGTTCGCGCGTTGCAAGCATCAAGTTGCCGGTGATCGTTGCCAAACCGAGTACAATGTCGTCCCGTATTGAAAATCGCAGTCGCGAGGATGCCGCCGGCGTCGCACTCACGACGCCGCCAAAGCAGCCGCCGACATAATCTTGAAAGCCGCCATTTTTTAACTCTGCTCGTCTTGGCTTTAGCCAGCATGTCATCACAAATCCTCCTTGGAGAAGCGCAAAGACTTGCGTACGCACGCTATTTCCGAGAAATAGCGCACGCTAAAATTGTGCACGCAAAGCGCGAAACCTGATTTGCGTTCAGAGCATGCGCAGTGGCCACGACGCTATTCTTTGCGTACGCAAAGCTTTAGCGTGCGCTATTCTAAAACTCCCTATTTTAAAACTCTTCGCCGCAATCCTCGCTATTTTGCCGTCTGTAACGCGCGGTAGAGTCGCGCCCGGTATTCTAAAACTCCCTATTTTCTCGGCACACGTTTGCTTGTTAAGCTAGATTTTTTTAACTAGTTGTGTTTGTTTTATTTGTCCTTATGTTTGGATCTGTGCGTAGCTTAGTCAACAGAGCACTTATTGAATTCCTCAATGCTACTTTCAATCCGTTGCTTTAGAAAATGTCTTATTGGTCTAGCAATGGACTGATGTCGTCCAACTATTAAATTGATTACATTGATCATACTTCCTTACAACTGAGAAGTTAGGCTTCCTTGGAATTCGGTTCATGCAGAGCAAACATTCCTTTGCAGCCAAAATGGTTCAAGAGGATAGCCATCTTTTGTTTTGAAGTTATGGAAGTGGACTGGATGATACGGTTGGGGCAAACTTTGGTTCCCTGACCTTCGTAAATTGAAATGGGTTTACATTTCTGTATTAGAAGTTTCGATAAAGCAGTTGTTCCTTTTCGCTTCATTTTTTTATTATTTTTATTTTGCAACTGTGATGTGATCAAGCCGAGGACCGCTGTTATTCCCAAATGAAGTAGGAGCAGTGTGTTCCCAGCTTGCGTCACTTCGATTCATTTCAAGGCATGCCACGAAATGAATGTCCCTGTTCATACACCGTTGGAAGCGGGACTGACTTCAAAATGCAGTTCGGCACAGTGTTTGAGCGGTATGGGACGTCTGTTGAATGACCTATGCGGTTGTCAGAGGTTCGGGGATGGTCAACCAGAAACGCTCCAAGTCCCACTCCCTTCTTCTCGTCTTCCGCTTCCCATTGGTTCGTTGCTTGGCCGGCAATGGTCTCATCCAAGCTCATGCCTTTGGCGCCCGGGTAAACGTACGTAAGGATTGCGATTGAAGCCCCCTCCCCCCCCCCCCCCCCTTTCCCCCCGAACCACCTTTAAACAGAACAAAATGACGAAAAAGACGAAATCTGTGACAGCGGTGTTCGAGAAAAACTTCCGGCTTTCTGAAACTTTGCAAACATTTCAGTGTGGCTGCAGCTGCGAGGGTGAGGTGGAGGCTCTCCAAAATGAAAACTGGACCCTGGAGCGACGCCTTCAGGATGCCGAAAATAATTATGGTAAGTTAAAAATTGACCCACTAACATACTTGCTAAATATTTGGGCAGGGTGTCGAATAAGAATTTTAACCTGGTTAATTTGTCACATTCATTTTCAGGCATGATATCTTGAAAATAATGAAATTGCAGATTTTCCAAACTGGCCTTGCAGTGCACCAAGGTTTAGACTGAACATACTTTTGTGTAGCGTCCACAAGGTGTAGCTCTTACATTGAAGTTTTATGAGCTAGTTTCTTATATGTTGAACTTTCAGCGTGCCAGCTGGGTAGTGTGTAGTTGGGGTTTTACAGCGCAAGCAATATCTTAATCCCGGCGGCAGGAAGTTTCGGCTAAAAGTTGACATGGTTGGACAACGGTGTGCATGCTTGCTTTCTCTCAAGCGGCCAATAAAGCGAAATAACAGCATGTGTGGATTGTTCATGCATTTAATTTTTTGTTTGTTGTTTGTTTCAGACTGCATGTGCTCCCAGTACAAGGGGGTGGCCCTCCAGGCAGTTACGACCAGCTTGTCTTCTCTGCTGTGCTGTCGAGGGATATTTAAAGGGTAAATATTGCAGCTGCAGTTTCTTTTATTTTGTCCCTGCTGTGCTTAAGTCTTGCGAATTTCTCTGGACGCTTGGTCTTTTTGTTTTCATGGTACTGTAAATTTTTGCTATAGTCCGTTGCAACTATAGAATAGTAGAAGCACCTCGCACAATTCCCTCTGCTCGCCATGATTGGCGGTGTCCTCTCGGCTCTCCTCCTCTCTAGTGTTTGCTTATTAATTAGAGTGAAGGGCTTTGTGGGAGGGGCTTCTGCTATTCTAGAGTTGCAACAGAGCATAGCGGAACCTCGGTTAATTCAATCATTTCGAACAGTCCTAGCGGGCACTCATGCATTTTTATGGGAAGGGCTCGGCATCATAGTTTGAACCGGGAAAATGACCTTACGAACGGGAAAACACGGGCCTTTTGCTACAAAATTAACCGGACCAAACTTTGTTTTTAAGATGAGACCAGAAAACGTCGAGTCCCGTCTTATAAACGGCGAGTAACAGAAGTCCTGTGCTAGTCTCGCCACGTTGGGTAGCGAATGCTATGACCCCCATCTTAATTTCTTTAATGCCAGTTATGGCTGTTTTCACATCTGATATTTTCACTCTTCTTTGGCCAAAAGTGAGTGGCAGGTCACCATAGGCTTCCAGAAAAAAGCGGTCGCATATGCGGAAGTTTCTAGCAAGTTTGGAGCGCAGTGGCACCTCGTCGCAACGGAGGAAAAACTCTACAATATTGTTGGTGCAAAACATTAAGCCTCACGACTAGCAGCACCTTAATCGTGGATATACCGCACCGTACGGCGCTTATTTCAGCTCTACTCCACACAGAAAATTACAGGGGCACTAAGGTATCCCTACGTGCATTGAATGCGAAAGCGTGGCCATTCCCAACGACACTTTGTTTTCTCTATTGTTAGGAATGGAAATGCTTTCGCATTCAATCCACGTAGGGATGCCTAAGTGCCCCTGTAATTTCTTTTTAACGTTACATCATATGACATCACACATTGTGGTAAGTCATGTCGTCGCGTCACGTGTGACGTCACAGAACCGAGGACATATTTTTTTACAATCTTTCGGGCACATCAATGCCAGCGCGGTCTTTTGCCGTAATGGGACAAGCTTCTTTTCGAGGGGAAAGTAGTGCCGTATTCCAAAGCGGCTGAGGTAGCGAGAGTGGCTAGCATGCCCGGCTCTCACACAGTAGCACCGGGTTCGAATCCCAGCCGTGGAAGCACATTTTTTTCTTTCTTTTTTTTTGTTCGTTGGCATTTGGTACTTCTCGGTTAATGCCGCCGGACAGCAGATTTTTCGCTTCGTGGACATATAATGCTTTCGCATTATAAGGTCGCATCCGGTCAGGAATGTGCCTCTTCGTGTGCTGCTTCAACGAGGGATGCATGCGAACAGTGCGCAAGACACATGCCTCTTGCCCACGCTTCTAACTTCATTGCTGGTCGCGGTAAATTAGCCAAGTGACGTGCGGCCATGTTTGCCCACCACTTCAAAAATCACAACTGAACTATGAGGGTGCACTATTAATCACCAAATCAGGTTCACGCTATTCATAGGTGAAAGATCAATTTGAATGCGCGGAAGATTTGTGCGGGCATTTTCTTTCCTTGATTCATTGGCGCGTCTCGCCGTTGCTCGCAGTCCTGCACCTCCTTAGCTCTAACCCGCAGAATCGACAGCTCGGCACACTCGTCGGCTATATCCTCTGTCTGTAGTTTATCGTTGTCCTTTTGCTCCTTGTGCTGCTTCAAGTAGGAAGGCATGCGAATAGTGCGCAAAACACATGCCTCTTGCACACGTTTCTAACTTCATTGCTGGTCGCGGTGAAATAGCCAGGTGATGTGCGGCCATGTTTGCCCTCAAAAGTTTGCAAGACACTTTGGGTGATGTCGTAATATTGTAACGAATGACAAGTGAAACAAAGAAAATAACTGAAAGAACTGAAACGTTTAACGGGGCGAACCTGTGCCGAAAAACAAAATTGAAACAGAAGATAACAGCAGAGCGTCGCGGGCGTCGAAGTCGGCGTAACAGCAGAGTCGAACGCTGGGGCGAAACTGACTCCGCTCGCCTTGCGGAGTCCCTTATGTACCCTCGTAGGTTTCTGGATTGTTCGGTGTAGAACTCTCGCTGAGTAGAACATTTGGAACTTGATCAGTCGAGAATGTTCTCGAACTTACGAGAAGGCCAAGTTGAAAGAATAAATAAAAGGACAGTCCGCTAACTGGAATCGAACCTATACACCCTCCGCGCGACAGTCAAGCGCGGTAACCACTCGGCCACGCACGCGCTTGCTCGCCGACGCGCGTGGCATTACTTCCCCCTTTAAAAGCGCATCGTCTCGATGAGACGTGCCGGGAAACAAAAACAGCAAAACAAACAAAACTAATGGCAGACTACATGGACTTGTGCAACACAATCCTATCGAACGTATGACAAAACACAATTCACAGTCCTATCGATCGTAGTACGGATGAAGCGCACGACGTGGACGACGTCCGGTCGTGGAGGGCGGCGTGATGAAGTCCGTGTTCCGTCGGGCATCACCTCGTAGTTCAGATCCCCGAGTCGACGAAGCACTTTCTAGGGTCCAAAGTAGCGCTTCAGGAGTTTCTCGCTGAGACCACGGCGGCGGATCGGTGTCCGCACCCCCGTCCTGTCTCCGGGCTGGAAGTGGACGCCTCGACGACGAAGGTTGTAGCGGCCAGTGTCGATGCGTTGTTGGGCTTGAATCCGGAGTCTGGCGAGCTGACAGACTTCTTCTGCCCGTTAGGCAACCACCTGGGCGTCGTCGCTTCCGTCGACAGCCGGTTTGTGGGGTAACATCGCGTCCAACGTTGTCGTCACTTTGCGACCATGAACCAGTTGAAAGGGTGTAAGCCCGGTGGTCTCTTCCACGGCCGTGTTGTAGGCAAAAGTGACGTACGGCAACACCTCGTCCCATGCCTTGTGCTCTACGCCGACGTACATGGAGATCATGTCGGCGATGGTCTTGTTTAGGCGTTCCGTCAGCCCATTAGTCTGAGGATGGTACGCTGCAGTTCGCCGGCGGTTGGTGTGACTGAGACGGAGGACTTTTGTGTCAGCTGGGCCATGAACGAGGATCCACGGTCTGAGATCAGGACTTCGGGAGCGCCGTGCCGGAGGATGATGGACTGAATGATAAACTTGACAACTTCCACAACAGTCCCGGAAGTAAGGGCTTTCGTTTCGGCCTACCGCGCGAGATAATCTGTGGCGACGATGATCCAGCGATTTCCCGACGTCGACGGCGGAAAAGGGCCAAGTAGATCCATTCCGATCTGCTGGAAGGGTTCTGTTGGCGGAGGAATTGACTGCAAGAGTCCGGCCGGCCTCGTCGGAGCTTTCTTGCGTCGCTGGCATTCATGGCATGATCGTGTGTATAGGTGAACGGTTTTGGGGAGCCTGGGCCAGTAATACTTTTCACGAATACGGGCCAGTGTTCGATTGTAACCAAGGTGTCCAGACGTCGGGTTGTCGTGGCAGGCTTGAAAAATCTCCTCCCGAAGGTCGGTCGGGATTACCAGGAGCCACGGCGAGTTGTTGATCCCGAAGTTCTCTTTGTAGAGTACACCTTGTCGAATGGCGAAGGTCGGCAGGGCTCGTGAAAAAATACGTGGCATGGCACTCCCGCGCCCTTCCAGGTGCTCTATTAGTGCGCACAGCTCAGGATCGTCTCGTTGACGTCGGGCCATGTCGTCGGTGCTCACTGCGCCCAGAAAACACTCGTCGTCATCATCGTCGCTGCTGACGGAAGGTGTTTCGACGGGAGCTCTGGACAGGCAGTCGGCGTCGCTGTGCTTGCGGCCTAACTTGTAGACCACGGTCATGTTGAACTCTTGTAGTCGGAGACTCCATCGAGCGAGGCGTCCTGACGGGTCCTTGAGGTTCACAAGCCAGCAGAGCAAGTGGTGGTCCGCGACTACGCGGAACGGGCTCCCGTATAAGTACGGACGAAACTTCGTGATTGCCCAGACGACCGCAAGGCATTCTTTCTCAGTCGTGGAATAATTTCTCTCCTCCTTGGACAATGTCCGACTTGCGTAGGCGATGACTCGCTCGGTGCATTCTTGTACTTGAACCAGTACCGCGACAAGTCCTGCGTTACTTGTGTCCGTGTGAGTCTCGATTTCCGCATCCTGGTCGAAATGTCCAAGGACAGGAGTGGTCTGCAGTCGTCGCTTCAGCTCGTCGAATGCCTGCAGCTGCTCCTCGGCCCATTCGAACTTCTCGGCGTCGTTCGTGAGGTTTGTGAGCGGTGCGGAAATCCTTGCGAAATCTCGAACGAAGCGCCGATAGTAGGCACATAGTGCAAGGAACTTCGCACGGCCTTCTTGTCTCTTGGCGCTGGAAACGCTGCGACGGCGCGAGTCTTCTCTGGGTCTGGGCGAATGCCTTCGGTACTAACCACGTGACCTAGGAACTTCAGTTCGTCATAGGCGAACCGACACTTTGACGGCTTGAGGGTGAGTCCGGCGGTCCGTGTGGCTTGGAGAATAGCTCGGAGTCGTCGCAAGTGCTCGTCGAAGTCGCCGGAAAACACTACGACGTCGTCGAGGTAGACGAGACAGCTCTGCCACTTCAGCCCTGCCAGTACGGTGTCCATGACACGCTGGAAAGTTGCTTGCGCCGTGCATAGTCCGAAGGGCATCACCTTAAACTCGTAGTGTCCATCCGGTGTGACGAAGGGTGTCTTCGTCGACTTCGATCTGCCAGTAGCCGCTCTTCAGGTCCATCAATGAAAAATATCGGGAGTGACGCAGCCGGTCTAACGTGTCGTCGATGCGGGGGAGTGGATAGACATCTTTCTTCGTCACTGCGTTCAGCTGCCGGTAGTCCACGCAGAACCTAAGCGTCCCGTCTTTCTTCTGAACCAGTACGACTGGAGAGGCCCATGGACTGCTTGAAGGTTGAATTATGTCGTCGTTCAGCATCTCTTGAACTAGCTCCTAAATCACCTGTGTTTCTTTAACGGAGACTCTGTATGGAGATCGATGCACAGGGCGCGCGTCGTCCTCGGTAACGATGCGGTGCTTCACAAAGGCCGTTTGGAGCACCTTCGACGACGTCGTAAAGCAGTCGCGGTATTCGGCGAGGAGGTTAATCAGCTGGCGTCGTTTCGGGCCCGGAAGCTTAGGGTCAATGTCGAGCTGCGCTGGCGGCGTACTGTCTTGCTGAGGTGGCGAGGATTCTTCACACTCTAAGAAAAAAGGTAGTCATATGTGACTACCTTTGAGGTGGTAAAAAGTTGTCCCAAATATAACGACCCCCAGGGTAAAAATGACGAAACCACACGTAGTCAAAAAGCAAGTAGTCAAATTTGACCACCCCTAAAGCAACATGGCTGCCGGTTAGCGAGGCTCGTATTCCCCGGTAAGGCCTAACGAAGAGCACGGCTTTTCGGCCGAGTGAGAGAATAGAGCGCATACGCCTATTCGACGTGTTCTAAGCGCCTTCAGACACTCTAAACATCCGTCCCCAGACACCGGTACCGTACCTATATCCTCTAAGGACGGCAGTGTGTGTGCCGGAATTGCCGCGATCGCCCCCGACGGCATCTCGCTAGATTGACTATTTTTACCACCGGCGGTTAACGCTCAAAAAAGAAATCGTTACACGAGGAATGGGCATGCTGACTTTATTGAACACAACGTATGCTTGTCGTGTGTGGCGATGAATCGCTGGGCGCCTTCGTCGTCACCGACGAGAGGCGTTCAACTCCGCACCACCGCTACCGCTATTTTCTTTCTTTTCTAGTGTGGGTTTACCTTTACTGGCGTGGTTATCCATTCGTGCGCGTCTGTGCCTGCACTTCGCACCTCTTCGACACAAAACGAGCATTTAGGTGGCTGAGTCGGCTGAGTGGCACAATTATTACGATTGTTATCGAACTGAGAAGCAGCGACGTAGGAAGACCAGTGAACCGCAGGCCAGCCAGGCCAGCTGTTTGTAAAGCAATAGCTACAGGACTGCTGGACACTTAGCTTATTGAAACAAGCGGCAGCTTGCGCCACCTAGAAAGTGTAGTAGTAACCGCTAGGTGGCACTAGAAGAAGATACTTATGCGCGAACTCGTGCTATTCAACTACCTACTACACATACAACAACACTTACACACCACCAAGATACCGAACACTACTACAGGCACATACATGTCAGCAGTACAACAAGGCACAAACAACTCCAACACAACACATCCGCGACTCTCTACTCTAGCTATCCCACCGACCCGAATCGTATATATGCCCTACCACATTCTGACAAGGATTAGGCAAGTGACTGCTACTGTTTACTAGATGAATACAAAAAGTGTTTGCAAGTATTATCGGTATACAAGTGGTTTATGTATTTAAATTGGCAGGCTAGACACCTCTCTTAATCTAGCGCTTCGAAGGGCAACATGATGTGAAAGCAATCGGCTAAAGTAACACCACACGGCATGCCCCCGATCAGTTTCGGTTTCAGATTCACGCAGTGATAAACTTACTCAAGCTATGCTGCCTTACGCTCGTTCCGCGCGTGCAATAGCAGCAAAAGTTACAACAATATCTGCATTCCTGGACAGTAATCAGCTAAAGGTAACATAATTCATAGTCTTGTGTTGTTCAATTCGTTCTTTTTTTCCCTTAATTGTCGCGGGCAAACGCTGGCGGCGTGCTTTCCCGTATTGGTCGAGTGACCTCGCTCTACTCGCTTTACTTTAAAAACCCCAAATTAAACTTATGTAAAAAAAACAAAAACGTATTGGGGTACAATTATATATATATATATATAAAATAGCACAGCCGAGATTTTTTTTATGTGCTGCATTTGGAGAACATATATACCCCTATGTAATTATTTTAAATCTTTTATTTTTGTGATGACAACAAAAGGTTGGCACTTCCCAAGCATGGGGAGACTTCATATAAACAATGTGTTAAGCTTAAAACATTAGGGCATTACAACCAAAACTATACTGTTTATATATAAAGTGGCTCTAATGGAGACAAAGTGTTCAGGTGGCAATTGTTTGTATTCTTTTATTTTCCAAACATGCTATACAATTTTATATTTAAAATATTTTCCTTTAAAAAATAATTAAACGTTTTAAAACAACCGTGCAGGTACATCTGAGTCATTGTTCAAATGGAAATCTGAAAAGAAGTATTTTTCCAGCACTGGTCTATCAAACTATAATAATTATAGTAATGATACTTTCTAAAGCCAGAAACAACCTTGCACCCTTCTTATTGGCTGCCACCTTTGAATATGAACCAATAAGCTACATGAAAACAGAAAACATTTAACCAAAAAACAATGTTATGTATGCATTAAAAACATTATATAATCAAAATATGAACACCAGTCATTTCATCATTAAAAAAAAAATATCTGAAAATATGTATAACACAAAAAGGGATATGATTTGCACCAAGCAAGATACTGGGCTATAGAACCAAAGTTTCAACAAGAAAAAAAAATATGAGAAGGTACCCAAAAGTAACTGGAATGAATTTCAAGAGGCCAGGCGTTCGTAGTACCAGCATCCGCCTCTTGCAGCGCTAAGCAACATCCTTCCCAAGTCAGTTTACCGACCGGTGTCGTCTGCAAAGGATCTAGCGGCATGTTGTGAATTTTTCCCCAAGCGCTTCAAAATTATTTTTTGTTTTTTGCAATGTCCGACTTGAAGGACCTTACACATTCACAAAACGATTTCCTTTCAAGACTTTTCATATGAGCGAACAGAAAAAAGTCACACGGGGCGAGCGAGGTCCTGAGAATACGGGAGGTGGAGAAGCGGTGTCATGGCCATTTTTGCTAAAACAATTGTTGCACTGACAGGGCAGTGTGTGCTGGGGCATTGTTGTAATTTGACTATCATTCCCCCTTTCCCTCACATCGGGGTATTTCTGCCTTCCTGAGTTTCGCAAGTGTCGCAAAATTCCCAGGTAAAACACCTGATTAACAGATTCACCAACAGGAACAAACTCGGAGTGAACAATGCCCAAATGTTTCAATGTTTTCATCAGTTGAGAAGGTTGAGGGCTGCCCTGAACGAGGTTGGCCGTCGATCAAGAATTCACTGGCCTTAAGCGAGCCGAGAAAAGCACTCATAGACATGAGATTTCTTCTTTGCAAGCTCTCTGAGACATTACAAGTTTCCGGCAGTTTTTCCTAAAACAAAATTTCACTGCCGCATGCTGTTCCTTGATATCAGACGTTGCAAAAAAAAAAAAACGATTTTGAAGCGCTTGGAAAAAACATTTATAGCAGACAATGCCAGTCGGCAAACTAACTCGGAAGGGGTGTTGCTAAGCGCTGGTAGCTGAGGAAGCTGGTACTACAAACGGCCCGCCTTTCAGAAATTCATTCCGGTTACTTTTGCATCCACCCTGGTATGATTCACTGTGCCAAAAGCTTTCGATAAATGCAATGTTTAAAAAAAAATGGCAACCAGTCAAATAGGCTCAATAGACCTTATGCAAAATTGCTTGGTGATCTGACAACACTGAGAGCGTCGCCATTTTAATGTTGGCAAGCGTCGTCGGTACCAAATCACAGTGGAGGCATCGGAGAGAGCCGTACGGGCAGTGTGCGATAGCACAGCAGCTGTGTTTTCCGCCTTCTGACCATGAAATGTGGACGAACAGTTTAAACAACCTACGGCGACTGTCTGATGAAACTCTAGCAGGCCTCTGCATGCTGGCAACAACCTCGTCAAAGCAGTCGCACTTTTGAATCATGACGATCGGCAGTTGGGTCTGCTCTGCACAAGCCCCAAATGGCGGCGCCCACAACGATGTCGGGGAACGGAGTGGAGATACTTTAAACGCAGCTCATTTAGTGGCCCTTGGTTTACCCAGAAGAAAATGGCAAAAGGAAACCTTAAATGGGTAATGAAGCGAAAATTGAAATGCACAGTTGGCACAAAACGAAATGCGAACAGAGGGTGCTTGGTTTTCAGATGCTGCGCCCCTGCACTAGGTGGCGCCTGGGGGTGTGTGGCTCCAGCTTCAGTGTGTTAAGGCCCGTTCACACTCTTGCGACCGAGTTCGACCGAGAGAGACCAGACCGGTTTTTAAGCCTCTTGCGATCTCTTAGGACCAGCTCTGCTGCAGCGGAGCTGGTCCTAAGAGATCGCAAGAGGCTTAAAAACCGGTTTGGTCTCTCTCGGTCGAACTCGGTCGCAAGAGTGTGAACGGGCCTTTAAGCTGTCGCTCGGAGCGTATCAAATTTCGTCGTCGATCCTCTAGGTGACGCGGCATAGGTCAAAAACCATGCACCCGCTATTCGTGTTTCTTCTAGTTTCGACTGAACATATTTTGATCACCAACAGTCAAGTACCGTAAAATACTGAAAGCACGCCGATGCCACGATAAGTACCCACCCCTCAATTTCGTAATAGTTGAAAAATACGCATGGCATGCATCTGCATATTGATGACCAAAGAAGCACCCATCTTCCAGTTTGTTTTCCAATTATCTCCAAATGTTAAGTGGGCACTTGCTAGGGACGTTTTGGTAGGATTGACCACAACCGTAAACGACAATGGCCCGTTTGTATTTTGAACAAGTTACCCTATCCCAAGGCACAATCTACCTTGTAATATCTCTGCTGTGTGTGGCACATCTTGTCTCTGCACTGGTGCTTAATGGAGCAATTTGTATTTTGTGTGTTTTGCTGTGGCTTTGCAAGGAACCCTCCTTTATTGTTTTTTGATTCTATCTTTATTTTCATATATATATTTCTATATAATATGACAGCTGGGAGTCAGTGCAGTGGCTCTGGTCTTCTGTTTTTTTTTTTTTTTTACTTCTGTTGCTGTACTATGTTTTATGCTATGAAAATTCAGGGTTGATTTTCTGAAGCCTGAAAAGTTGTACTAGGGTTGGTTTAATTGTTATCAATCCTCTCTGTTTTGTTTAGAAATCTCGTATACAATTTCTACGTTAATTTAAGGCTGGCATTCTCTTTTTGTATCACGGGCAGAAAGCGCTTGGAGGAATAAAAAGAATGAAATAGCGTTTTTTTGTTTTTGAAAATTCACAGTGCAGCTCCCCTTACCCCTTGTGCTATAGATTTGTTTTAACTGATAAGAAGTTAGTGAACTTCAAACCGCAAATCGATTGTTTTTTTTAAGGTAGCTGCTTAATCCTTCATGGGCAGCATAAAATGTGGCTGCTTGGAAGGGGTTAATTTTGTATGTAGAAATGCAAGCTCACAGCATTTTAGTCTTGAGTTCACTGAGTGTCATAAATCTAGTAGTAGTATATGTAAACCTTCATATTTATGTACGTCCCTAATCAACGAAGGTTGTACCAGAGCTGGCTTGACGTTTTGTGCGGAGGTTGATAGATGTTGTACCATTGCTGTAATAAAGAATGTGCACACTTTGTATTTAAAATATTGTAAGCAAGGTTCATTGCTTCATCTGTGTGCGACTTTGCAGGCCGCAATAAAGTGCATCAGCTGTATTCTGGCGGGCAATGGATTGCATAAAGTGGTGAATAAATGTTTTCGATGCCTCTGAACAAATTTGTTTGTCCTGATTGGTGCAAGTGTGGATTCATGTTGTTTTTTTTTCAACAGTGCCCTCAGTGGGATCCCACTCCAAAGAATGATAATCAGCCAATGTGTCTACTGCTTTTCATAAAGCTGGCCGGTGTGTTATCGCTTTTCTGCGTAGATAAGACATGACAGTTTCTCGCCTTAAAATATTTCTATTGTTTCCTTTCTTTACAAAGTGACTATTATAATAGGCTCAATGATGTTACTATTTTCACTGACCGAGCGAGAACGGCATGGCGTGTCTTTCAAACACCCGGCCTTCAGCGCGCGCTTCCTGCCTTCCACCATGTTTTCGCAGCGAGCGCACGCTTGATGTGCACGAGGTGTTGAAGCATTTTCGAGGGGGAGGCTCAAGCTTGAGGGGAAACAAGTGAAGATCCTCCCTGTTCTCACCTTTGCAGTGACCTTAGAGCATTTATCATGCAAGCAATTGGCTCTCAATGGTGTCAAGTTTCGGATTCCATTTCTTGCATATATGAATCTGAACAAAAATGTTTATTATGAGAGACTAAAGTGCACTCATGTTTTTTTTTCTGTTTTTTTTTGCCGCTTTACTCTTGCTGGGGTGATCTACAGCAAAGGGCATAAACCAGCTGATGTCAACTACTCAATGATAAAACCTCGTTTGAATCACTATTGAGGAGACAAAGAAATGTCTGTTGCAAGTGATAAAACTCAAGTTTATGTCCAGCGACTAAGCTCAAAATATTAAATGATGAAACTCATTTATATATCTAATGAGTAAACACTAAAAAAATGTTGACCTTTTAAAACAAACTTTTTTGCAAATAAGTAAATTCAAAATATTCAGTATGAGTTCTTGACGATAAAACTCGTTTGCATTTCTAGTGAGTAAATTCAAATGCATAGATATTGCATTCATCATGAGCAAACTTAATTGCCTTCTTAATGATTAAATTCGAAAGAATAAATATTGATTTCATAATGAGCAAACTCAATTGCATTCTTAATTATTAAGGTCAAAGGAATATATATTGAGTTCATAATAAGCAAACTCAATTGCATTCCTAATGAGTAAATTCAAAGAATATATATTGAGTTCTTAATGGCAAGCTCAATTGCATTGCTAATCAGTAAATTTGACAGGATCGATATCGAGTTTCTTATGATCAGTCTCAATTGCATTCCTAATGAGTAAATTCAATAGAATCAATATTGAGTTTTAATGATCAAACTCAATTACATTCCTAATGAGTGAAATCAATAGAATTGATATTGAGTTTCTTATGATCAGTCTCAATTGCATTCCTAATGAGTAAATTCACTAAAATTGATATTGAGTTTCTAATGATCAAACTCATTAGACGTTGAGTTTATATTGAGTTTCAATTGACTCTATAGGAACACAATAGAAAGTCAATTGAAACTCATTGATCATTTTTGTAAGGGTAACGTGCGCTAACGCCCGCCATCGGCGATGCAGCAGACGCCGCCATCTTGTCCTCGCCCACCTCAATGACGTGCCGCTAGCCCACCTCATCATGGCGGAAACGTTACGAGGCGCCAGCATTGCTCACAATTGCAGCGCACAGGAACCTTTCTTGCAAAAGTCTATAAACGTGCAAACTAGCAAACCAGCACGCGCTCGTTTCTTTTTTTTTTTTCTGAAATTTTGAAGCAGAATAAATCCCGTTCTCGTCTTTATTTTGGTTTATACATACACAGATAGCGAAAAATTTATAAAGGTTTCGAAACAAGTCATAGTTGATGGTTGTGTTTGCAGGTGCGGGACAAGAAGCCAACGCATTTGATCAGATGGTTGAGTACAAATGCCCTGTTCACCCACATATAAAAAAAAAGAAAGCCTTACACCTATATCGTGCGCCACTAAATGAATGCAGCTGGAATGGTGACACGATAAAAATACAGCAAACTCTAGAAAGCGTATATATATGTGAAAGCATCATCCTAGCTCTACATTGAACATGGAAACTCAGACTGTAAATCCCGCTGACCTGGTAATTTTTGTGTTCTTGGTGTTAGGTAACATATGCCTGGGTCTATATTTTGCATTCTTTAAGAAAAAGCGAATGGTGACTACGAATGAACTCTTCCTTGGAAGCCGGTCATTGAAGATGTTTCCGCTGGCTGTTTCAACGATGGCCACTATGGTATCTGGTCTGGGAATAATCGGCTTTACTGCGCACTACTACGCCTACGGTTTGCACGTTCTGTGGGCGTCGGTAGCCATCGTTCTTGTGTCGCCCCTGCTTGTGAACGCTATTGTTCCTGTCCTCTACGAGCTCCAGGTGACGTCGGTCTTTCAGGTAAAGCTGAGACATATTTGTTGATCGCTATTCTCAAGTGAAACTTTTACGCCAGATGAATATATGTATTTTTTTATTTTTAGGCACGCTAAGAATGATTAAAATAACGGGAGTGTTGAAACACTGTAATTTTATATCGAGAATGCAGGTTAATGGAAACATAGTGCGACAGACAAATATACCGTCTACCACGCGTAATGAACGGACTTTTGGATTTGATTGTGAAAAAACATATAAATGTTTCCAATATATATACAAGAAAATATAAGCGGGTATACGAACCTGTGGATGCACGACTAATATAATTTGTGGGAGTTATAGTATGTCTACAGGATTACCTTTTTGGTCCTGTATTGTTGCAAGGTTGAAGCATATACGCGAACGAGATTGTTCCATAAAAACGCATAGGCGCGCGCTTATGTGCGAAATAATGTTAAAAAAACTCAAATCTGACGACACCTATAATGATTAAAACGTTTGCTCTGACTTAATACAACTAAGACATAACAAAAAGATAGATGTTTGCCACCCCTGAGGTGAGAGCTCACCGGGCGCTACATAAAGTGGGTGGCGCACGCGTTCTCGCCTCATCGTGTCAGTTCATACTCAAGATACCATCTGCTTTGCTTGCGAAACGTCAATCATTTTGTTGTCTTTGTTGTGATAAGTCGGAATAATCAATTAATTCACCCGAATTTTGGAACATTTTCGCACGTAACTTATAATGTAAGAGGAAAATTTCTATCCTCGGGAGGCCCTCATGAATCTCAAGACATTTGCATTGAAACGATATCAGGTCATTTTAGGGCTTTCACTCGCGTTTTTTTTAGTTTTGTTCCTGCGGTTAAAATCTTGTTAACCTGACTGTAAAAAAAAATTGAGCAAACTTCATTTAATGTTAGCATAACCAAGTATATCAAGAAAATTTGCTAAATGCGAGTACAATTTTATCAATTGAAACATATCGCGGCTACTGCTAATTCATATATCTGTATGAACCTTTAACCTATTGTTTTTATGGCAGCTATTTGTTATATGTTATATACAGCGACAATCAGAATATGCACCATACATTTTTGTAAAAACATCTTTATATTGACAGATTCTCGATGTGTTCAACGCTATTCACAGAAAGGTTTCACCTGCAGCATTACATAATATTATGTTCCCTTCGCTACACGTCCTCCCATAATTATATATCTGCCCCTTAGTACTGAAGAAGTATTTCGTAGCGAAATATAGTCACACTAATTTGTGTTTTGCTTTTTGTATTATATTTAAATAGCTCGCTCTTAACACCTCCCACGTTAGAAGAAGCAGAGGGGTTAAGCTATAACTATGTATAACAGGAATGACAAATAATCAAGAAGCCAAGCGTGCGACTTTAGGAAACGAGATATGTAATACCACGAGCGTAGGCTCTTGTGCCGTATTTACCATTTCATATTTCACCCGAGTCATATATCACTAGCATTTTATAAGAAAACCTAGTGAACCAAATTGGGGAAAGCTATTTGCTATACAAGGGATGCAATTGTTGTCACTCACTTCTAAGGCTCAGAACAGAAATGTATACATGCAGAGCCCAAATTTAAGCTTCTGGGTTTGGAAAGATAAAGCGAAATCAAACGTGAGGGCAAAATAAAAAAAAAGTATAAAAAAGAAGTAAAAAATTCGATCCTTTCCGACACTTGGTTTTGACCATTCCCAAACAAGTATAAAACAAATATCACCAAAAGGCATAAAAAAGGAAACTTTTCACATTAGAAACATACAGCAACATCATACTTTTAATGCAAATATAACAGTTTCGTAGCGATGAATTTTAAATGTTGTGCAATAATTTTTTCGCAGAAGCATATTCTAGCTACCTTTTATTTTTTCTAAGCTTTGAGTACATAAAAATCGTTTGTATCAAAGGTTGAATGATAAAACAAATGGAATTAAATCATTGGAACAATGATTAACTACGAAGGCTAGGGGGGATTCAAGTGAGTCGACTATTTGATCTGGGATCTATACCGCCACAAATGGAACTTGCATCAAGGAACTAAATGCAAATGGTGTACACAAGAGTATGATTTTTGTATATAAAGTTTCTCACCAACACTAAATGACAAAATCTCACCATTGTAGATGTTGTTTGATGGGAAGGTGTTGCAGTCGGATCAAAAGAACCGAATACAGATGGCTATTATTACAATCTCCTCCGAGCAGAAGTGAGGGGCTCTATAGAAAAACGCACTCCCATCATTCGAAAAGAGAGTACCACTTCACGCAAGTAACCTCGAACGCCCGCACAAATACCGTCACTGATGCGACGACAAACTCGGGCAAGACGTTTTGCAGTCCGACTTGAAATAGAGTACGAAAAAATAAATCCATTGACCACGAAGAAACTTGATTCTCGACACAACATGGCGAATAAACAAGTAAAAGAAACTCAGGCCACCGCTTCGAACCGAGCGAAACGTATTCGTACGTGATGAGAGCTCCCAGGCCGAGCTACATATAAATACGGCTAACACTGTGTAGTTTCTGCACGTTCATACGGGACATCAAAATCATATTACATATGGTAGCACGCGCCTACATTGAGAAATTCCGTTCTTTCCACGTTTTATGCTTTGTTCTCACTCTCTTTGTCTCTTCGTACCAGTATTGCGTGCAGTCACCATAATGTTCGAGCGGTACGCTAAGATACCTAACTGGCAAGGCTGTCCACCGAATGTTGATAAATACTTTAGGTAAAATACAGTTATGTCTTGTTAATATGGACAACTTCGTTCTCCCAAACAGTGTATCTAATGTAAGTTATCTATACTAAAAAGTAAAAAAAAAAAACACGTATCTCCCCAGTTTGTTCCAGGAAAGGGTGTCCAAATAGCGGCGTATCCATATTAATGAAGTTCATATAAATGATCATGACTGTACCCCGGTCCCCCTGCCAGAAACCTGAAGATTTATCCCAGTTTATCGAACTTCCAGACTTTTCCCTAAAGGAGGAGGCCACAGTGACACTTCGCAAAAACTTTCTTGATCCTCACAAGAGAAACAACTGCAACATCGTTTGCATAAGGCATGACTTTAACCTCAAAGAACTGCAACTTGAAGCGATCAATTCGCCTAATCGGGATGATTTTGAAGGAAAACCGCTCTAAGTAAATAGCGAAAAGAAGGTAGGAGGGGGTAGGTAGGAGGAGGTAGGGGGGGAGGCAGCGGGCAGCTTGCCGTATAGATGAGCGGCAATTAAACGCTTTCACCAATACTCTTATTGATGACTATGCTTTAACAGCACTCAGTATATGCCATTCTAAAACCATCAATAATTACAGATTTAACATTCGTGTGATTCAAAATACTGAAAAGATCCTGATGTGAGACACGGTCAAAGCATAACCAGGTCTAGCTGCAACATCGCAGCTAGACCTATGAAGGTGTCACAGCATTCAAGAATACTCCTGACGACGTGTGTATTGTTACAAATAGAGCGTCCTTTTATACCTCATGTTTCAGATGCGGCCCGACTAAAAATTCAATGACATTCTGCAAACGCATAGCCAAAATCTTCATAAAACATTATAGTCAACTTTTGTCGAAATAATGGGCTAGAAGTTAAAAATGGACTGAAGTTATTCTTGATCATCGGACTTAGAGCGAGAACAATATGGCTTTTTAGAAGGGACATATCCGCATTATCTTATTTCGTTGTGAGTACTTTATCTCTTTTCATCACCCGGCGCGCGCGTTGTTGGCATTTCACTGATACAAAGTTTTCCGCTCGTGCCTGTATAATGATCCCATGTTCCTTTTTTTTTATATCTAGCACTTTGACTCGGTTCTTAATGTCTCTTGTTTCCTGCTGGAACTCGCCGGGATTTAGGCTTTCTTCAGTTAAAATACTGTTCCCTTAATTCCGCAGCTACCTTTTTTCGCCTGTTTCTGATGGCTTATAATGCTGCTTCTTTCGGTCATATTCATTTTCACATATTCTCTGAGAAGTTCCCATCTTCGTCCCCAGATTTCCTATTCGTTTTAATATAATCTTTGAAATGAATCGCTAACTAATGCTTGAAAAAACTTCATTCTTAATTAGGCTACTGTTAAGATCCCTTAAAGACCAATTCCACTTGTGAGTTTTAACATTATTAACAAGGGTGAACTTAACTAATGCATGATCACTGAAAGACACTGGCAGCGCCGTTTAGTGATCGCGTAATGGGGCCAGGTCAGGTGAATTGTACACCCTATCAAGCCGCGCCTGACTATGTTAATAAAAATTAGTGAATGAACATTTCCTTTAGACAGTATGCAAGTAATATCCTCTAGCGCGTTTTGCTCTATAAAATAATTTAAATAAAAATGAACATTGTTCAAAAAGACAAGCTCGACCAGTACGATCCTATGGCAAGCGAACGTAATTAAAATATTTAAGGAAACGAGTAGCTCTTTTAGTTGCAAGTTACTTACTTGAACTTAAAAAAAAAAAATCTCTACGTTCTTTCCTGTTGTTTGGCGCCTAAACGCAAATTGCACGGCAGTTAACGCTTGAAATCCAGGGATCCTGGGTTCAATCCCCACCCCTTCCCGTTTCGATCTGGATGAGCATCGTACCGGCATGCGGTCGTGTATCACTACTGCGTGGTGCACGTTACAGACCCCAGGCTAGCAGTTGTACTGCACTGGCTAAATTGCTCATCTACAGCGAGTGACTCGTTGCAACTTTAAATGGCTGAACAATTACACGCTGTATAAATATCCCCCCAACCAGAATTTTTTTTACACTTGATAATGCAAAATTGCAAATCACCAAGCGGCCAGCGGCACAAAAGCTGACAGCGGTCTCGACGATACCCACTGATTGGCGGTTAGACAAGCAACAGTCCCCCGACACCCCATCTGAGTGCATAACACAAACATTAGAGCTCGAAAAAGATACACCATGCGGTCCGTCTGCTCTGGACCTTAAACGTTGGTTTTCTGTAGGGCAATAATGTCAAGCTCATTGTATGCGGACAACCGACTACTACCGGCGTCTCGCCGCTAGCCCGCGCACGGTAATCGTAGCGGCACGTAGGGCTATTTCAAGCGTCATAGTCATATTGAAAAAGGAAAAACGCTCGGCGTTTACCTTGGGCCGCATGACCGTATGTTTGGCGTCGAAAGGCGCTTGATCGTTCTACGCACAGACACAGGCTCTTTGTCCTACATTCACGGTGATAGGAATTGACCACCATCTTGCCGTCCCCCGAAATGTTTGTCTTTTATCCGACTCGCCTTCGTCCAGTCGCCACTTCGGAAGGCGGCTCATCCCGGCGCCCCACAGCAGAGTCCGCACTGGCCTTGTACCGAGACCTCCTTGAGGAAAGGCCACCCGCAGGGGCCCCGGCATAACCCATGGGCACGTTTTTTTTCGTCCTCCTTGTGAACGCCGACGTGGACATCTGTTTCTGTTGTGCCCAGCGGAGGACTTCATGCTCGTAAAGAGCCGTGCACCTCCGCGAACCGCACCTCACCTGCCTTTGGCACCTATTCTTCTAAGCCCGACGCCGTGACGCCTCGGGGCACATCTATGACGGTCTCTGCAAGACTGGCACTGGGGTTGTTCATACCCCTTGCATCCTCCTCGGCTTCCGCCTCGTTCCTATAAGGGAACTCTGCGTTCTCGTCGTTGCATACGGAAGCCGCGTCCAAGGCGTACGTCCGAACGCACTCCGTGCTTTCGTGGGTGAAACGGCAGCAGACGTTGTTCCTGGGAGCTCGAAACTCACTTTGGATGTGACCCGTCCGGTTGCAGTGTGAAAAGGATGGGCACAACCAGGCAGCACGACGAGGGCCATCTCGGCTGCAACTCGCAGCTGGTGCGAAATGTCGTCGGCGGTGGCGCCCCTCTTCAACCGCAAGACCGCCGTACGCGTCATAGGGCCGACGCTGGTGCAACCGTTGACACGCCGCCTTTCCCTAGCTACTTCTGTGACAGTCACCACCAGAGCCGCTTTTACCTCGTCGTCTTGGACGCTGAAAAGCAGCCAGTGGGTCTTTACCCTGACATCCTGGTTGCTCAGGTCGACGACGATACACCATCGCCCTTGACCGTCTGCTCGAGCATCGAGAACATTTTCGTCTTTGCCTCTGCATTCTTGAAGGTTACCACCCCTACTTGATTCATTTGATATGCCAATAGGGCGATGACATCGGCCAACAGGGACTGGCGATTCAGTTTGCCTCAAAAATCGTCGACGGAATATGACAACGCCTTTGCGTAAGCATGCAGAAAAGCTGTATTTAAAACAACCGACCCGGTTGGAAGTGATGGCGCGTGTTGGTGTAATCCTGTGACTCTTCCTCAGACCTGTTCCCGCAGCCCGTGAAAGGCGTTGAAACTACTCCGGTAAAGCTAGACGTTCCACGTCCGTTCACCAAGGCGTTCGAAAATGGGCTCGGTAACCGATCTCTTCTGGTTCACTTGAAGCTTGCGATTTTACTTGAGATTTTGAAACTGCGTCGTTTCTCGTGCTGCAAAAAAACAAAAAATCCTGCGGAAGCTGCGGTGCCCAACGTCGCAGCTGAAAATTCGCAAGCAGCATCGCACCATTTGAATCGGGCATTACCCGGTGACACTAGTTTTACCATAGTTCAGAGCTTAGCCAACGCTACGGGCCGATGAAGGCAATATAGAGCTTTAGTAGGTCGTACACATCGCGACACTGTTAGCGCGAACACGACATCGGCGCATTTTCGCATTTTACTTCTAAAAAGTATTAGCGAGCACGAACTTTTATCGCTTACATTATAGATCTAAATGAGCTCTTTCCGTGGCAATAATAATTTGGACGACATTCCTTGGTTTCAAAGAGAAAAACTAGAAAAACCGGCGATCGCTTGTTGGCGCTAACAGTGTCGCACTCTGTACACTGCGGAGAGCGGGCACAGCGGGCACAGCGGGCGCGTGTTCACTCCATGCTTCAAACTGACAGCATGAGCTCCCGCTAACAAAGCGAAGCTTACGATCTACTGGAAGCCCCTATTTGAATATTTTAGTAGTCCGTATTCTAGAGCTATACGCTTTTCTAGCGGGAGCTCGTGCCGTCAATTCGAAGCATGAATAGAGCACCCGCGCTGGGTCCGCTTTCCGCAGCATACGGCCTGCTCAAACTCCCTAATAAAGCAGCGCCAAGAACGCAAGGTCATACAGTTCCTTCTTGTTCTGTGATTGTGCGATCATCGACTAAACCAAGTGCAGTAAATGCGCCGTCACATTAAGTTTTAAGTGTGTGTGTGTGTGTCTGTGCATGTTCTGCTTTTTTAGCTTCACACCGTTTATTGCGCTCTTACTAATGAACGGCTAGAGTATAGTTGTCGGACTTCTGTAAGAAATATTATGTAACTAAAGAAATGGCACGCTCACGCAATGGAAAAATAAAAGCGGAAAAACGTAGCGCGCTTCGTTTAAGTCAACTGGAAATTAGAGCAGTTATAACAACTGCCTTCAGGTCTACCCACTAATCATTCGAATTAGTGCCCGTCGTTCTGACGTTCCCTCACTGCTCACGTCTTCTCTCTCTCTCTCTCTCTTCCTCTCTCTCAGTTTCTCAGCGTATAAAAAAGCCGTTTACAACTCCCTGTAACGCCGAATTAGAGCGCAGCTCTTGAGGAGGAGGAGGGAAGGGTACGGGGGGGGGGGGTGACTTGACCTCGGGGGGGGGGGGGGGGGGGTCACGTGACCCCCCGATGACGTCACTGATGACGTCATCAATGATGATGACGATGCGGATGCCGATGACGTCATCAGTGATGACGATGACGATGACGTCATCAGTGACGTCACGCGTCCCATAATGCACCGCGCGGTTACGCCGACGGTGACGGCGACGGCGACGCCGCTCAAGCCGGAAACGGGCGCCTAAGAGCTGCGCTCTAAAATGAGCTGCGTGCTCTGAGCGAGCCTGCCGACCACGTTCGTTTGTTTGGTGAAAGAGTAGCTCAGGGCAGCATGCCCGGGCTTGTTAAGTTTCGCTTCGCTCGCACTTAAGATGAAACAAAGGTCAGCTCTGCATGTGCAGTTCCCTCACTTTTCATGTGAATACATGTTTGTTTATGATTATTGATATGATTTGTAGTCACATTGCAATTGAGCTCGTGTTCTTTTGTGTGTGGCATTCATTAGAGACCCAGGTAACCTAGGTGAGCAAGCAATTTCAAGGATTACAATAAACCTAGCTCATACATGGCCACATGTGCCGCAATCAACACTTAATATTCAGAACTCCACCTGTAGTCGCTTGCGTAGGTGTGACGGTGTGAAATAACGTGACGGAAACTTGCTGTCATTACGCGCTTTGTCGCAAACCCTTGGCAGCTATTAAATTCGCATTATCGGCGCCTAGAAGATTGGTAGCTGTCAGCAGGCGGAATATTTCCAGTAACTTAGAGTTAGGGTATTTCCTCTTCTTCTGCTGCAAGCAATCAAGACGGTTTTCAGAATGTCTGAACGTAATGAGGCACTGGAAATTCAAACATTAGAGCCTGATTATTACGTGTACAAGCTTGAGATATCGATGCACGCTTACCTTTCGATGACCTCAAGGCTAGTGCAAAATGTAACGATGTTCCAGTGTTCATCAGCGTGCGGTGTGCGTTCTTATATCACATTTTGTACAAAGTCACATATCACGCTTTACACACATTTTACTTTTTGCACCCCACAATGTTTCCCACACAAATCCCAAAATTAAGATGCTGGATTGCTTAAGATCTGTGCATTAGCAACCCACGAAACAGGAATATTTGCCATTGCATTTAATTTATTTCTGCACTCACTACTAAATTTAATTTTGATCATTTAATCTTGTATGTAATTGTTTTTACTTGGCATTTCTTTTTTATGTCTTAAGCGTTAGACTTCCGTATCAATAATAATGACATATGGTTTAGTTAGTGCATCGTTTCTTTTGACAATAAGTGCCACAAGACAGCGGCAGAAAGTAAGAGACACAGCACAACGCACTACTTTGAAATAACAGTTGAAAGCAGCGCTTTGGTGTTGTTTCCCTTACTTTCTCTCTCTGTCTTGTGGTTCTTATTGTTAAAAGGCTCGTGCACGAGACCTACTTTAGGTTTGCAAGAATATCTTCAGCTGAGAGCCATTTTTTGTTTTTTAATCTCATGATTTTGGTATAAACAAAAGACCCAGTGACCTAAAAGGATTAACCTGACCAAAACGATATAGTCTATTCGTTTTAAGTCTTCAGGTATGTATTTCCTGAAGTTAGAATTTTGCAAATTGACGTAAATCACGTCATTACGGTTTTCCAGGAATTCATCAAAAAACAAACACATCCACAAAAAAAAAAGATTGACCCGTGGTAGAAGTCCAACCAAATTCAGATATATGAATTGGCCTCCAAACTTTCCGGTGCTCTAGATCTGCATCGAAAATGTAATATTTTTGTCGTGTCGGTTGTTTTGTGACTTTATTTGACTCCACGTGACAAAACTGTCACGGGGAGTCATATGGAAGCTTAATGAACAACCGTCTGGACATCTTGGCTACAATTTGACGGCGGACATCACGTGGCTCCGAAGGATTTTAACCCTTTGATGCCCAAACTTTTACTTTAAGTCCCGCAAACCTACAAACTTTGGTGCGGATTTAGAACAGACGAAAAAACAAAAACCTGATCTCAGAAAACAATTACCTTTAGTTGTGAACGCATAATGATATGTTGCTCCTGAGCAACGTTAGGCATCTGCGGCACTACTTCACGTGAAACGAGTGAAAACGATTGCGAGTTGAGAGAAGGCACAGTTGCATCTAGCATTTTGTTCAGTACAGGAACGTGTAACCAGTTTTGCTGTATTTGCACCTGTTCTTCTTTTCAGTATACTGAGGCCAGTGGTGCGTTCCATTATACCTCACATTCAGTGGCGTACCAACTTGTTTTTGAGTGGGGGGGGGCAAACCAGACCCCCCCCCCCCCCCCGGTGCCTGGGAGTGGTGGCCTTGGTGTCCCTTGGGCTCCGCCTGCCAGTGTTTGCCCTGACCAGTGGCGGCTGTTTCAGGGGGGGGGGGGGGGGGCAAAACACATGCCTTTCCCCCCATTGAGAACTGGGGAGGGGAAGGGAAGCGCCCCCCTTGCCCCCCCCCCCCCCCCCCCCCCCCGGTTGGTGCGCCCATGCTCACATCATCTGTCGGTCTTCGATTTAATGGCCGGGTGATCTTGCTTGGAGATGCATTTTCATTTTCCAATGTGTCTGATTTTCTCTTCAAAAGCTTGGCCTTCACTTGTGCGATTTGAGAACGAAAACAAGCAGATAAATGCTTCTTTGATGCAGAGTGGCGTGCAGTGTCGCTTGTACACGAGATAAATACTTATATTATTTTTTTTATTTTATGTGCAAAAATCATTTAACCATAAAAGTCATTCATATTTGAAGATTTTAGCCGCGGGTGAACCATAACAGATACGCCACCGATTTTTCGTCACCAATATCAATGCTACCCACATTTGCCCGGTGTTGCTCCTGGGCAACATCATAGTTGTCAGGCTGCTACTGAGCTTTCACAAACTGAAAGTTCATTTTCCCTGCACATACATCTCTTTTAGTCAATCAGTAGATTTCAATCAAGGATTTGTTTCATTATCACATCCTGCATTTGTTTTCATCGATGTTCACTCACCTGGTACAGTGGCGGGACGAGGTCGCTCGCCGGTCTAGACACGTGTAGCGGAAGAGTGAAAGCGGACAAGTGCCGCCTTCTGTTTTTTTGTATTTCTAGAAGCTCAGGTCGCCTCGGCCTAGCGGCTGATGGCGCTAATTGCATAGATTCGCGAGTTTCGGGGGAGAAAAAAAGCATGTTTGATTTAATTGTTGCTCCTGGGAAACGCACGGCATCAAATGAAAATAGGTTGACCTTTCTCCGAGGGCGAGGATGTCAGAGCCCTCAAAGGTTCGAGCGAAAGTTAGAGGGCCCGAATTTCGGCTGCGACATTGACAGCGTATCGGGTCACCCGATTTTGGCTACTTTGTACATAATATGTGTAATTGTTTTTTATCCCGCGTTTTAATGTATCATTGTAAATAAACAGTTTGCACAGTAGTATCACGAAGCCTCCATCGCAATTCTCCAACTAAGCACCGCAGCCCTCTTCGACCATCGACCCGCACAATGCCGTGGGCCTGAGAAACACTATCACTTCCCACAACCTCTACTGTCGCACTGCACTTCGCCTACACGTAAAGTGAACATACTTACGATACGTAGAACAAGCACAGTGTGTAATCACAAAATTGTTTGCAGTTTTAATTACAATATTTTACCCTTCCCTAATATTGTAGCAGAAAAATTACTATGTTAATAAAGATTATTTATTCGTGATGATTTGGTGTTTTTTTCTGTTTTGTTCAGCGGCAAGATTAAAAATCTTGACAGATTTGCTCAATTTTGATGGAATCCCTTTGAAAAATTATTTGCCTGAACCGCTGAGCTTTATGGAAATTAAAACGGGGTTTTCGGAGTGCTCGGAGAACGACTCGTGGAAGCCTGTTTATACAAAGAGTTTTTTTTAGAATTGTTTGTTGGAAATGCTGATACATTTTCCGCTAAGCAAAACTGTAAATTAAAAAGAGTTACCAAATGGAAGTATGCATATTGTTGACTTCCTTCCTGTGTCAAGGTATCATTTCTCGTTACAAAGGTTTTAATAGCAAACAAGGGGGCCTCTGCAATAGTAGGGGCATTTTAAACTTGCATGTTTTTTGTGGGTATATCCGAGGCAGACCAATGTTGTTAACGATAATATGAACTCTTGCAGTATTTGCGGATGCGCTTTGGAAAAAGTGTCAGTATGCCGTCTGGCGCCGTCTTCTATTTTGTAAGCGTAAGTATCCAGATTTAAGGTAACATACTTAAAACTGGCAATTCAGCTCTGTCGTTAATATTTGTATTCTGTAATGTTCTCTTTCACCAGCAAACTGTTGGAGCCTTGGCTATATCTGCCACTTCTGTAGCCGTCTCAACGGGTGAATAAATGAAAATTTTACTATCTCTTTTTCATTGACCTTTAAATTATTTCCATTTAATAAAAATATATCAGAGAACTGTTTACATATGCCATTATACTTAAATACTCACACAAAGACTGGTTCACACGCTTGGGACTGCTTACGGCATTTTGCATTAGAACCTCTCAAAATATCCTAATAGGGAAAAAAATACACTGGCGCCATCTATTGGATAGTTGTGGAAACGTGGAGATACCGTATATTTCATTTTTTTCGCTCCTAGTTTTTTCTTTTTTATCTTGAAAACCTTTTGACAATGCAATACACGATCATATCTCGTAGATATTGTTGTATAAGTCTGGAACTTGGGAATAAAGAAAGAGGAAGTCGGGCACGCATCATGGATGGCGGACCCACAAGAGACGGCATCACCTTTTCGAAACCGATCGAAACATGAACATGTATATTGCTCTTGCATTGGCCTGGCATTGGCTAGGAGATCGAACCACTGGGGGCGCTTTGTCCAGCTGGCGGTCCTTCATTCTTTGACTGAAAGGGTAGCTACAAGTACTACATGATGGCAGCGATTTTAACGATTGATATTAATGGAAAAGAGCTGCAAGCGTCTCCAGCATGTTTAGATACCCTGCTGCGCACAGCCATTTAGGCGTATATTAAGTCAGCTCGAAAATACAGGGCACCACCGGCTACCGCTTCTTCCAATATGGCGGTCACCCCTATCTTCGCCTGTCAAGCGCCAGAACCGTTCGACTTCCCCGGATATGAAGACTGGCCTCGGTGAATTGAACGCTCCAAGCGATTCAGAATCAAAGTGGACTCAACAGTAAACCTCAAAAGGTACAGGTTATCACCTTGATATTGTGCAATGGGCGAGAAAACGAAAGACGTCCCGCCGTCCCTTAGATTTACTGGAGAGCCTCTGCTGAAGTACTGTGCTATCAAGAAGGCTTTCGAGGACCATTTTATTGTCAAACGCAACACCATTTATGACAGAAGAAAATTTCATTCAAGAACACAAGAACAAAATGAGGCCGTCGGGAATTTCATCGCTGATCGGCCTTCTCTGGCAAAATATCGCTACTTCGGAGAGCTCCACGATGATATCATATGGGATCTCATTGTAGTGGGAGTACAAGAGCGGGAACTATCCGAGAAAATGCCTTGATGTAACATTGACGATAGAGTCAACAACCGCGATGGCTGGTCAATAAAAAACAGTAAAAAGCAATAGGCTACACGGCGCCGAGAACGTCAACAAAGTTTATAGGTCCAAGACAACGACCTCCTCGAAAGAACACTCAGCAGCCGTGTTACTCGTGTGGCAGGGAGAAACACTTAAAGACAATTTTCCAGCTTGAAAAACGAAGTGTAACAAATGTCAGAAGCTTGGCGACTTCGCAAACGTTTGCAGAACGTGTTGGCGAAGTGAACGAATGTGTACATGGGCCACATTTTTTGGAAATCCTTCAGACTAAAGGATTACACACTTGGGATGTGACTGTGAAGGTACACAGCACCCCAATCATATTTAGAATAGACACAAGTGCCGATGAAACATATATTCTTAAGAGCTTATACAAGATACTCCTAGACCGCATAGCTGTCATGAACATGACAAGGGTCCTGAGAGGGCCAAGCGAAGAAAAACGAGCAGTCGTCGGAGTGCTGGAAACACAACTCTGGTTCCGCGATATAGTAACAACGACAGACATCTACGTGGTATCTGGGTTGCAGAACCCACTGCTATCCAGGGGCAAGAGCGAAAATCTGGGCGTTGTCAAAAAAGTGAATGAAGTCGTCCACGACAGTCGAACCGGAGGCAGAATTTCTAGAACTCTTATGAACTGCCTTGCAGTTCATTAAAATGAATGAGAATGCCCTGCAAGAAAAAACTCCTTGCTGATGCGGTGGTGCCTCTTTGTCTTGAGTCTTTCAGAAGGATTCCGTTTTCTACGATGGACAAGGTCAAGCATGCAATCACCAATATGGTCAAGTTAGAAGTGATCGAAGCCGTTGAAGAAACAAATGACTGGAATTTCGGCATAAAGATAGTACAGAAGCCAGATGGAAAGTTCTGAATTTTTGTGGACTTCACTGAACTCAACAAGTACGTAGAGAGAGAGCTGCCCCCTCTCACAGTTACTGAGCATGTACTAAGACAGCTGCGTGGAACGAAATACTTTTCTAAAATGCAAGCAAACTCATGATTCTGACAGTTCGAACTTGCCGAAGAATCACAGATCCTGACTACGTTCATTACACCTTTTGTAAGATACAAGTTTAAATGTTTTCCGTTTGGTATAACATCCGCTTCGGAGTTTTAGCAAGCTAACATGAGTCAAGTTGTGAGCAACATCGATGAACATGTGTGTAATCTGGACTACATTGTTTTCTATGGATGTACCCGACAAAAACCCGACGACAGACTTGGGGCTGTCCTATCATGTCTTCAGCAAATTAGCGTCACCCTCAACGTTAACAAGCGCCAATTTGGAGTCAACCGCATAAAAGTTTCGGGACACGTAATTGACCAAGGAATCCACCCTGTCGAAGCAAAAGTGGAGGCCATCAAACAAATGAGAGCACCCTCGAACGTCACGGAGCTGAAATGTTTTTTTTTGGGGGGTATGGTAGTATACCTTGGAAAGTTCATACCATGCCTTTCACAAGAGCCACTGACCGCACTTCTTAACTGGAAGAATCATTGTTATCTTTTAAAAAGCTGAAGCTGGCACTCACATGAAGTACGGTGCTGGCCCTTTT
The DNA here is from genome assembly GCA_013358835.2 of Ixodes persulcatus. Classification (NCBI taxonomy): domain Eukaryota; kingdom Metazoa; phylum Arthropoda; class Arachnida; order Ixodida; family Ixodidae; genus Ixodes; species Ixodes persulcatus. The sequence continues at coordinate 1,280,688 of JABSTQ010010982.1, forward strand.
TAATCCCACAAAGCCTACTATACTGTCTGCTGATGCCTCGTCCTTCGGAATTCGGGAAGTACGTCGTCATAAGCAACACAATGGAGAGTACAGGCCAGTGGCTTATGCATCAGGAACAATGAGGAAAAGGGAGCGACGCTACGTTCAGATAGAAAAAGAAGGACCAGCCACAGTATGGGGTAGCGAGAGCTTTGGATACTTAATTACAGGAATGAAAATCACAATTGAAACAGACCACAAGCCTGTGGTTTCAATACTAACATCGCAGCGCCTAGAGGACATTACACCGAGACTCCAGCGCATGAAACTCAGAATTATAAGGTACTCATACGAAATCAAAAACAACGCGGGGATACATGTGGTGGCGGCAGATACGTAGTCGCGACGTATCCTAAAAACCGTCCTAGATTAGGGTATGGAATATTAAATACCAGCCTCTATACAAGGGATCACTCTGAATCATCTAGCATCTGAGAAAATACGAAAACAAATTCAAGAAAAGCAAGACAGTGATGACACCTGCCAGCTACTAAAGCACTACATCAAGCATGGCTAGCCCTTAAAACACGCAGTGAACATCAAATGCAGTGACTACTTGCAGCACAGAAGCGAGGGTGCTGTTGAAGAAGGACTTTGAAAGAGGAGGTCCGGTATTATCATTCCGGCCTTATTACAACGAGAAATTCTGTATAATGTACCTGAAGGACATCAAGGTATCACCACATGTCGCGCCCGTGCGAGGTAGTCCGTCTGGTGGCCTGGAGTATCTACAAAAGTAGAAGCGCACGTACAACGATGCCCACACTGCAATAAATAGAGAAGCAATCTACCTGAACCTCTAATTCATACACCGTCTCCTGATAGGCCTTGGCAACGTGTCGGAATGGACATATTGTACTTGCAAGGAAAGTGGTATTTACTTGTTACGAACTACTATTCAAGATATCCAGAATTGACTCCTTTGAACAGTTTGTCAGCAAGTGTGATAATTATTCACTTAAAACTTGTTTTTGCAAAGTATGAAACTCCAGACGTTCTCTACAGAGACAATGGACCCCAATTGCAACGACATGTGAACTCCGAATTCAAACAATTTGCTAAAGACTGGAACTTTCACCACCTCAAGTCTAGCCCCGAATTTCCACAAAGCGATGAAGTCATTGAAGCTGGTGTAAAAATGATAAAGACCAACTGAAAAAAAAAACTGACGATGCCCATAGGGAATTACAGGCGTACATAGCAACGCCGCTGGCAAACTGCTTTAGACATGCGGAACTTTTCATGAAACGTCGTATCCGCATATTCCTTCCAATGGCAAGTTCTCTTTTGGTGCCAAAGACTCCCGATCACACCAAGCTTTGGTAGTGGTAGAAACAAAGCAAGCATACACAGAAAGCAATCATTGAATCAAGACACAAGGCACATCCATTGAAACCACTTGAGAAGGAAGAAAAGGGGCGAGTCACTGACCAGAAGAGTAATCGAGTTGATATGGCAGCTTCAGGATCACCCCGACCTTACATAGTGGAGACACCTAGAGGCGAGGTGAGGCGCAACAAGTTCACTTGATCCCGGTGATATCACCGTTAGAGAACACCGAAGCAGTCAAAGTAAACCTCGGGAGCAAAGATACGTCGTACCTGATGCCATCACCTTCCGAACTTCCAAGATTCCACTTGATCCCGATGGCATTACAATCAGGGAATATTAAAGAAGCAGAAGGAAACCTCAAGAGCCAAGAATAGTCGTGCGTGATGCCATCACCTTCCAAACTTCCAACCATCAAATGTGGGCGAGTGGTTACACCCGTAGAAAAACTCAGTCTGCAGCCGGTTCCAAAAAAGAATAAAGAAAAGGGGGTGATATTTTATAAGCTTGCGACTAGGGAATATAGAAAGAGGAAGTTGAGCATGTATCATGAATGGCGGTCTCTTATTCTTTGACTGACACGCCGGCTACGAGTACTGCATATATTGTCAAGAATGACAAACGATGAGGCAGCTAACAACTGGAATATCTAAAGGTTTAATAGGGCGAAATTTAGCTTAAAAAAAATAGAAGAAAGTTAGCGTCGCAGGCATCGATATTGGCGAAACCGCAGGATCGAGGGTTGGGGAGAGACTGACTCCAGCTCGCAACGCGGAGCCCCAGATGTACACTTGTGGGTTTCTGGAACAATCGGCGTAGAAGGTTTGGCGCGTAGAACATTCGGACCTCGAATAAGGAAGATAGTTCTCGAATACACCAGAACGCGACATTCATAAAAGTAACCAAAACATGCGGCCGCTCCCAGGCATTGAACATGGGCCCTATGCGTGGGAGCCAAGCACAAAAACCATTGGGCAACGGGCGCGTTCTTTGCTTTATTATTGGAGAACGAATACGCTGCCTACTTGGCTAGCTACGTGCGCGGCAATATAACGTACATTTAATCTCGTTAATTCTGCAAAACCTTCCCTTTATTGAAATGCCGCTACAGGATCACCTCATAGATGGCGCCAGCGCGCTAGTGTGCTCTTTAGTCGTAAGAGATTGCACGAACTCAGTCCTAAGTAAACGAAAGTGTACGAACAGGCCTTAACTATGACTACGATGATATGATGATGTCTGTAACTAATGTATTAATGCTCAAATATTGCCTGCCTACATATGGGCGGTTTCATTTGGATTCAGGCAACGAGTGGTAGTCGTATGTTTTATTTTGCTTTAAATTTTTATATCTTGTGGAGCATGTTCCAAGAAGAACAATCCTTTTTATTTTAATGTCCTGACATGATTAGTTCCTGAGAAGAAAAAACTCAAATAAGCGGGAAAGAACGACGAAGATTGTCGTGTGTGGCTTTTTTTAATCACTCTTAATCTCAAAGTATTCAAAAGAGAGCGTCTATATTTTTTTAGTGTGATGTATATGCAAGTAGGTAAAACGAGATTTCAACTAATAATTATTATTCGTCGCTCCAATCTTTGTAAAAATCCCCAAACATGCCTCCGCGAACAATTGTGACCTAAAATGCGGATTTTATTTTGAGTCGACAATGTTTATCATCGCTTTTAAAATAATACCACGTGTTGAACCTTTCATTACCTTCCAAATTAAGTAAAGTTTGTGTTTTTATCATGTACGAGTACTGAGAAATAAATTATGAAACAGAGAGGGTTTCACTTTTCGTTCAACTTCAGCAGGCTGTATAAAAAAAAAAACAAAAAAAAAAACATTTTAATTTTTTTTTTCTCGCGTCGCGTTCTTTTCACACCCTTCTTTTAGCCAGAATACATTCCGTTAGAGGTATTTGCCTTGGTTTTGAGTTTTAAGCCTCTAAATATGCTAAAAAAGAGCAAATGCCGATGGTGGGATTTGACGATTTTCGTGTGTGGCGTTTTTGAACCAATTTCAATCTCAAAGTATTCAAAAGAGAGCTTCTATATTTTTTTTATTGTGATATATATGCAAATCGGTAAAACGACATTCCAACTACTATTTATTATTCGTCGATACAATCTTTGTAAAAATTCGCAAAAATGCCTCCGCGAACAACTGTGACCTTAACCGCAAATTTTTTTGTTAGTCTCCTATGTTTAGTTTTTTTTTTTGAAATAATACCACGTGTAGAACCTTTCATTGCCTTCCACATTATGTAAAGTTGGTGTCTTAATCACGTACGGGTACTGAGAAATAAATTATGAAACAGAGAAGGTTTTCACTTTTCGTTCAATTTCAGCACGCTGTATAAACAAACATTTTTACTTTTTTCTCTTTTTTTGCTTCGCGTTTTTTTACACCCTCATTTTACCGAGAATAGACCTTTTGCGAAATCCCCCAAGCGCCCCGGCCCGCGCGCGAGGAATTGTGGGAGAGACTGTCCTCGCCTGGCCGCTCTGCCTTGAGGTCACATTGCCTTGTCGCTTGCCTCCTCTTAATCACCTGTTTTTCGATTCCATTACCTATTTTTATCTATTACAGTGTATTTTTTATTGCTTCTAAGTGTTTCTATTCTCTTCTGCGCGCGATATTTCTTGTATATATATAGTATTTGTACCTTTATTTTGCCTTTTTCGACGGGAGTGCCGACGGACAACACGCCGCTTCGCGCGGCGCGATCCTTTCGCAAACGCCGACGGCTCAATGTCGCGGCTTGAATGCGCCTGGCAGGCCTTCGTAACTTCTCTGCTAAGCGGTTGTCAGTTGCCAACGCCCTTTTTCAAGTGCAGAGATGTGTTGCCGCGAATCATTTGTCCGAATGCCTGCGAAGCCGTAACACCGTTCGTCATATCCAACATCCAAAGTTGCGGTGCCTGACAATCTGCGCGCAGCGGCGCGAGCCCTTCGCAAGCGCCGGTGGCCCAACGTCGCGGATTGCATGGGCTTATGGTATGCCTTTTTCATCTATCTGCTAAGCGGTTGTCAGTTGCAGACACCCCTTTTCAAGTGCAGAGATGCGCTGTCACCCAGGCAGTCATCTTAAAACTCGTAGTTCCTTCGATAATTTTATTTCTCTAGTCAAGATGTCAGCTCAAGGTTATTTATTTATTTAGGTCACCTTCAGAAGCAACATGCCCGGTGGTACAGTTTGCTGTGTGCCAGGCTATGCAAACAATACTGCCAGCGCACACCATGTTTCCTGGCACCACCGCGTGCAGTTGTCAGGCGCCGCAGCGCTGGATATGCCGAAAGGTGTTACGGTTTCGCAGGCATTCGGACAAATGATTCGCGTCGGCAAAGCGGTGTGTTGTCCGTCGGCACTCCCGTCGAAAAAGGCAAAATAAGACACAAATACTATATATATATATATACAAGAAATATCGCGCGCAGAAGAGAATAGAACCACTTAGAAGCAATAGAAAATACACTGGAATATACAAAAATAGGTAATGGAACCGAAAAACAGAGGATTAAGAGGAGACAAGCGACAGGGCAATGCGATCTCAAGGCAGAGCGGCCAGGCGAGGGACAGTCTCTCCCACAATTCCTCGCGCGCGGGCCGGGGCGCTTGGGAAAATTGCAAAAGGTCTGCGGCTCGCGAGCCGCATGCGGCTCTTCGCGTGTTAAAGTGCGGCTCGCGGCTCCCTCCCTTACCCCTCCCCTCCCCTCCCCCCCCCCCCCCCCCCGCCCCTCCCCTGCCTCCCTCCCGGTCACACGAGCACTTCCCCAAAAAGAGAAATGAAACGCGTTTTAAATCGAAAGATAGGTTGCGGTTTGGCAGTCATGTGCTGCTGCTACCTTACGTACAGTTAGAACTGCTTTTGACTCGAATAGATTGAAAGTAGTTTGAGTTTCGTTTATTACTCTGTACAAAAGTTTGCCCCCTCCCCCCCCCCCCCCCCCCGCCTTGCGGCTCTTGGAAGTTTTGTGGTCTTTTTTGCGGCTCTTAGGCCGGGTCAGCTTGGCCACCCCTGGTCTATACATTACGTTAGAGGTATATGCACTGGATTTGAGTTTTAAGCCTCTACATATGCTGAAAAATGATTCGGTTCTGTTATCAACATGAATTTCGCATTAAAAATATAAAATTTCGCATTTAAAAATCTAGGTTTCCAATAGGAAGTGTATTTTACTCTAATGTTTTACAATATTATACTTGATATTTCTAACGTAGTGTCAATTATGTAGCGCATAGGGTTTACGCTTGAGGCCCCTCCAATCATGGCACCGACGGAAATTGTCTGAATACCCGCTTTCGGCAGTTGCGATTTATAGTGTTTAGACGTTTGGAATTGCAAACTTGTTATTAAATGCCTAACGATATTCATGTTTTTATATGAGTATTATTCAACGTCCCTTAGATTACTATAATAAATAATTAAATATCCAGCTATAACCCATAAACCCACCATCAGCATTTGCTTTTTGTAGCATATTCAGAGGCTTAAAACTCAAAACTAGTGCATATACCTCTAATAAAATGTATTCTGGCTAAAAGAAAAGTGTAAAAAAACAAAACGCGAAAAAAATTCTATTTTTTTTACAGCGTGCTGACATTGAACAAAAAGTGAAAACCTTCTCAGTTTCATAATTTATTTCTCAGTACTCGTACGTGATTAAGACACAAACTTTACATAATGTGGAAGGCAATGAAAGGGTCTGCACGTGGTATTATTTTAAAAACAAAACTAAACATAGTCGACTAACAAACAAATTTGCGGTTCAGGTCACATTTGTTCGCGGAGGCATGTTTCCGGATTTTTACAAAGATTGTATCGACGAATAATAAATAGTAGTTGGAATGTCGTTTTACCGATTTGCATATATATCACACTAAAAAAAATATAGAAGCTCTCTTTTGAATATTTTGAGATTGAGAGTGGTTGAAAAACGCCACACACGAAAATCGTCAAATCCACCATTGGCATTTGCTCTTTTTATATTTAGAGGCTTAAAACTCAAAACCAAGGCAAATACCTCTAACGGAATGTATTCTGGCTAGACGAAGGGTGTGAAGAGAACGCGACGCGAGGAAAATAAAAAAAAAAAAATGTTTTTTTTAATAAAGCGTGCTGAAGTTGAAAGAAAAGTGAAAACCCTCTCTGTTTTATAATTTATTTCTCAGTACTCGTAAATAATAAAAACACAAACTTTGCTTAATTTCGAAGGCAATGAAAGGTTCTACGCGTGGTATTTTTTTAAAAACGATACTAAACATAGTCGACTCAAAATAAAATCGCAATTTAAGTCACAGTTGTTCGCGGAGGCATGTTTGGGATTTTTACAAAATTGGTGCGACGGAATAATAACTATCAGTTATAATTCCGTCTTACCTACCTGCATATATATCACACTAAAAAATATCGACGCTCTTTTTTCAAATACTTTGAGATTGAGAGTGATTCAAATACGCCACACATGACAATCGTCAATACCTCGTAGTTCTTTCCCGCTTCTTTTGAGATTTTTTTTATCAGGAAATAATCATGTCAGGACATTAAAATAAAAAAAGATTGTTCTTCTTGGAAACATGTTCCACAAAATATAAAAATTGAAGGAAAATAAAAAATACGACTGCCACTTGCTGCCTCAATCCAAATGAAAACCGCCCATATATGTTTCCCTAACAGAATACATTCATGCGTCAAAAGGTAGTTTTAGTCTTTAAAGCGTCCCAAGTACACTCAGACAATTCAAACTGTCTTAATCGAGCAAAATGTGAGGTTTGAAATACAACACCAGTTTGTGTGCAACGTTTTACTTTCTTACGCGGGGATTATGATCTAACTTTTTGAAATATCCAGATAAACACAATGTTTGAAATAAAAGTTAAAGTTTAAAACTAAATGTTTTTATGTCAATGTTATGCCTTTGTGCAAACTCTAAATTTACGTTAATGCCAATAAGTAGGGTGTCGCTTCCATAAATGTACTCCCCCCTCCCCCCCCCCCCCCTTTTCCTCGATACCTATTGTTAATTTTGCCCACATACAAGCAGAGCAAATGGCATACGTCCTCCTGTACAAAAGGTACCGTCGTTTAAATGAATATCTCAAAAATCTCCCTTTACTGAAGCAATAGTCGTGTACTCGAGATACATATTCAGATTTCAGTTATATTTAGATATAGCGTAAACATCTAAGCTATTCGTATATTTGACACTTTCTTGTGATGGTAAGTATATAGTTACTGAAATAAATTAGTGGCGTTCAATGCTCAATAGTGCATAGGTAACATATTGTTCGTTTTCTATTGATAGTTTTTCACGTGCCACAATTCTGGACAAGCTTGGCCATTGGCTTGACGGGCACCGTCTATACAGCGCTGGTGTGTTTGAATTTTAATTACATCTATTTCGTGTATTTTATAATTTTTTAAAATAATACTAACCTTGACTGGATTATGATACACTTAGCGCGGTTGCGTTAGACACTACGCTTTAGTTCGACGTCTTCTTCAAATAGGACACGTATTCATGTCCCGCCTTGACACGTCAGTAGAAAAAAAGACACGTTAGTAGAAAAAGAAGGTTGGTAGAAAAAGAAATCGATTACAATTATAATTATTCTTGGTTAGAAAGTAATAAATTTAATCGCTTAATTACTTGCAATTTGAAATTATTGGGGTTACTTGAAAAAGTAACGATTACTTCTCTGATTATATCCGATTTTTCAAACGACAACGTTTTTCCACCTGCTTTTAAACTGATATTTCGGGCTGTTCATGATAAGACTAAAATCACCGTATCACGGTTACTTATCTTCTTAATTTACCCGTATTTTGGTGAAACTTTCAGCTGTCTGAGTCTTGATTCTAGGATATCTTGGTTGGAACAAAGGCACTCTTTGAAAAGGGAGGGGGAGTAGTAACTGTTACAACAATTTTACTACTTCCAAAAGAAATCGAAATACTTTTGTGATAACTACTTAATAAATGTCTTCGAGGGATTATAAAATTACTCCAAAAGTAATTGATTACGGCTAGTTTTAATAATTGTAATGAGTTCCGTAAGAGTCGGCGACTAATATGTTGAGTTTCGTGTTTTCAGAATTTATTATTCTTCGAACTTGGGAGTGTTTTTGGGGGGTTTATTTTCACCGCAGTTTGCTTGTTCTCATTGTTCCATTTTAAAGTCAGCAAAGAAAAGATTGCCATTTATTGAGGCTTATGTTGATGATTACGGGGTATGGCACCAAAGTCCGTAGAGCACGAGAGTGACCTGAAACACTTGAAAAACGTACCGGCACCGAGAAGAGAGGGAAATCAGATAAGGGATGCTGTCCATTAGGAAGGAAGCAGCATCTCTGGCAAGTAAAGGATGGCTGTAAGGCCTCACGAAAATATTTTTTTCGTGAGGTTTTTTTCTGTTTTCTTCAAGCAACACTAAAATTTAGTTTTTTTTTTTTTTTTAGGTTTCCCTCAATTGTGATAAAACTGGCTTGGGGATTACTTTTCGGGGTTCATAGGTATACAGGGTTGAACGCAAGTGCGCAAACCAGCTGGTGTACATTGAACATAATAAAACTCCGAGATTGCACGTATACAGGGTGTTTGATTGTAATTTAATTTATTACAAGAAATATGTGGAAGACTAATGCTGCTTGTGCAGGTTGGATATATGGCCATAGGGACGTCTTTATGGGACTCATCTCCACGAAAAGTCGTATATTTAAATAAACGTTTTACATAACTTTTTAATTAGGAAAACTAAATGCGTAGTTTCAATTAGAAACTTGCTGAGTGTAGTCAGGAACCACTAAATCAGACCAAAAATAATTGAAGCATGGGGGACGCGCGGGGGTGCACCGATGTCACCACTCGTGAGTGGAGACCTTTTTGCACGAGGCAAAGTAAGCGCTGGGAAAACGCGGATGATTAGATTACCGTCCACATCTTCCCACCGCTAGCTTTGCACCTCTTGCAGGAGCGATATTTTGGGAACACCTCCGAGCTTCACATGTGCTTCAAGTGGTTTCCAAATTGACTGATTCAGTGGTGTTCAAAGACAGTCAGCAGGTTTTTAAGTGGAGCCATATGTTTATTTTTTCTAATTACATAAGTAAAAAAGATATCTTAGTGAAGGGTACATAACATAGGGAGCTATTCCTCAATTATCGTGAGGACTGGCTCTTTATGTTATGTACCCTTGACTGTGTAACTCACCTTCAAAAACCTCAGTAGTGTACCTTTCACAATTTGTTTTAATGAATATGTTTGATTCAAAATTAATCACCCTATATGATTAGGGTTGTGCAAATGCCAGCCCGAACAAAATAGCGCAGTTTCGTCGCCACTTTTAACGCTTGAAGAGAGACGATATATAGTGGCTCTTCCTTGCACTACTTAACTCGAGACATAATTCGCGCACCTTGCCCTTAATACATACTGCAACATAGAAGCTTACTTATACCTGTATTCGTCTGGAGCTTTGTGTTCTAAATCTAGGTACGTCTTATAAATGGCGCACATCATCAATGATGTAACCAGCATTTTTAATTAAAGCGACTAGAAAAAAATGTTAAGAGCCTCTCGTCTAATATTTGCCTTAGTATTGGGTGTAATGTTTATTGCATGTCATGTTAGAGATATATAATTTGAAAAATTCATTTCACAACTAGAATATACATTATTTTTTATTTTAATAATTATGAGCTCATTTAATAACGAAACAAAAAAAAGTAAAGGAGACAAGCATAGTGGTTCATTTTGACAGCGCTTCTAATATTTCTGATAACCTATCAAGAACAACGTAGTAAACATAGGAAATGTCACACGCTCGTACTTTAGGACACACGCAACAAACTATTTAATCTTTGACTTTAATTGATGTCACATTGTAGGCAAGCGTTAAGCATAATTCAACCTTAGGTTTAGGGAGTTTATTTGGGAGGTGAATCGCTTTATAATTACAAAAATGAAATGGTGAAGTCAGTCTGCATTAAAATATATTTAATGCGAAGAACACTGATTATATAACCACTTAATAAACTCTGGAACGTCGAATCTATTATCGTTTTTTACAGGGCGGTCTAAGAGGCGTCGTGTGGACAGATTGCATGCAAGCCTTACTGCTTGTGATAACACCTGCCACTGTTATTATCAAAGTGGGTTACGACATCATACATCAAGGACTTGCTCTTCGACCATTTTCAGCGACCGACTTCAAAAACTACATGCTAAAGTATGTTTCAAACAATATTTCTTTTGTAATTGTTTTATTATTATGTCACGTGATGTATAATTTTATTTGAACATAATTATTACCAAAAAAACTAATAAAAGGTGCACAAGTGCGGGGTCGATGCCGGCATGTTAATATACGGCCAAGGGGTCGTAAGATAAGGGCATAATGTTCGCGATAAGTCCGGAAAATAACCAACATTCGTTAATAACCTTCTAGTTATAATAATAAACATGTAGTTTTAAATAAAAACTAGATGAGTTTTATAAAAACACCAAATCAGTTAACTTTGAGAAGAACTTATTGAAGCACGTAGAAAGCGCGGTGGTGCGGAAAAGTTACCTCTCGTGCAAAAGGCACAAGGCTGAGAGGACGAAAGCGCGGACGTCAATCTTATCGATCGCGTTTTTGGAACGCTTGTTGGTGGGTGGAAGGGGAAGAACTGCAACATGGCTTCTTGCAGTGTGACAAAGTCAGGCTTGGCGAAAGACGATAAGAGAAGGATCCACTTTCTTGCTTTTTGACTTTAAAGGCGCAGATTTTGAGAACGCTGGATAGGTTATGAACTTTTAAAGATTTGTAGAGGCTTGCAGACCGATATCTAAGACAATCCGTCAAAAGTTGCTGTACGTTCGGAGTATCAACGATTTTGCACTGAGGCTTGCAGACCCAAGAAAGTGTTCTTCGTATGAGATTTTTATTAGGTATAACCAACTTCCCGTCAAAAATTGCTTTTTTTTATTTTACAAAAAACATCAACAAAAAACGCTTACCTTTACGTCGGGTCATAACAAATTATGTTTCTAACTGTAAATTTGAACTAAGGCAGGATTGTTATCTGATACTTTAGGAAACCATAGGCAACATTTAGCCACACGTACGTGCTAAATTACAACGTCGAGTCACGTGAAACAAATTTTGCTATCTGTACCAAGTGGATTCAATACATTTCATTCGCATGGTTGCGCGGAATATTGTAAACAATATCCTGGGGATTATATGAATTGTAAGCATTTAACTTTTGATATTGAAACGTTTCAGTTTAACTCATCGCATTTCTTAATTTTATAACCGGTTGTCGATGATAAAAAAAAGGGCAAGGGTGTAGCAAGATAATATTCTTTCGACTTTAACCTTGGTCTTTGAGTTGTATACCAGTAGTCTTCATTCTCCGCAAAGTACAAGATTTGATGCCGCCCAAGACGAAAACTTGTGGTCCTGTCTGATTGGGCTGCTCGCCATGAATACGTACCGCACCCTCCTTGATCAAACAGTGGCACAGCGGTACTTGGCTGCAAGGACTCTTTCCGACGCCAAGAGGTACGTTTACCAGCAGGCACGTAGACAGGGGGGGGGGGGCATGGGGCCCGGTTTTCCCCCCCGAAATCTTCCATTTTGCTGGGGCCTCCTCTCCCCCCTCCCCCTCATACAGCATTTTGTCATGGGAGGGCCCCCCGAAACGAAATCCTGGCTGCGTGCCTGTTTACCAGTATAAAGTGGAGAGGACAATTGAAGTTTAAACGGAGGGTTCATCATTATGGTTATTGGGTCTCAACGTCTTGCTTCAGACATGGTCAAAACATTTCTAGATTTGTAATTCTCGAAAATACTACTGCTGTCTAAGACGGAATCCCAAATGCCGCGATGTATTTGATGATAACTCGTTCAAATATTTACATTTAAAATTGTTTTCTTATAAGCTAAAAATTGGATCAAACACCCGTTTACGAAATTGTGTTCACGGTTAACATATACAAGAAAAAATACATTTTACGGGTTTTTTTCTTCTTAGTATGATTAAATAACGTCTTCAAATAACAATTTAAGGTAGCTTAACACAGTTTCCTTGGGTACTTCATATTCTTGAAAGATACATAATACCCGCGCGTTAGCCAAGTGGAATTCTTAGTTTAGAAAATAAAAGATTTAACGCGTACCTTGGCTGCTGACATGAATAAGAATGATGGAACTTTGCATTATTCTCACATTTACAATTAGAAATTATTGCCCTGAGTTGACTTAGAGCTCGTGTCTGACGCCAATACGGAAAGCCTTCTCGCTTATAGAGTCTTGGTGTGACTTTCTAATTTTTGCTTGGTAAACAGTTTACAATTATGTTCGTGAGTATAATTTCTAGATCCTGGGTGAACTGCTTCAGCAAAAGTTTAATAAAGGTAATATTTGTCTAAAGCGAATCAATGCCGGATACCGAAGATTTCTGTAAATTAATTACATTATTCGCGAAATAAAATATCAGTTTAGTTGTTAGCTTTACTTTGGTTATATTTCATGCACGAAAATGCGATCAAATTGCTTGATTCTTTCGATATATATATATATTACCTACGAGAATGCAATGAGAACAGCGTCTTGGAAATAGATTTGTTTCATGAGCGAATTTAGTTACCACACTCTCGTCACAGGTAACAAAGTATACCTGCAGTTTAAGTTCCTTTTAGAACTTCAGGAGAAAACGTTTAAATTGTATTCCAGAAACATTGAAAAACAATTAAAAATACGACCGTTTAACGTGGTGTTAATTAAAGTGTACACACATTGTTATATTTTCATTTCTATCATCACATTTGCAATAGCTTATCTGGACCGTTTGAGTTAGCCACGTTATGGGCCAGGTTAGCCAGGTTAGCCACGTATGGGTCAGCAATACCGTCAATTAATGTTACTGGATGTGTTCACTAAAGTAATATCAAGTTTTTTTTTTTTTTGTAGTTAGACTTATGTAAATTTTTCTAATATATTAATATAACATTATGCATAATATAATTTCTATAATAGTATGCATATTATTCGCGACACGCCCCGCGGCAGAAAATCAGCCAACCACACATAGAAGACAGATATTACCGGTGTAATATGTGCAGCTACATCAGCCAGAGTATCCGCCTGCAGATAGGTGCATACATTCCTTGTCTATTTTGAGCGAATACCGGTGGGTATTAAGAAACATCTCGGCTCGCTTGTTACACACTTATGGAAACGTTGGGGTGTCCTCAATGGGAGGTGGACCAAAGCAAGTAAAGAATTTTAACACATCTATTTTATCAGTCGAACTATACAAGAATACCTTCATCAGGAACCGTCACGAAAAATCGCCACGTCTGTTTCCCCGCTAAATTTGGCAGGCGATTTACTGTCACGTGAAGTCATCAGGCCTCAGGTCACGTGACGTCAGGTTTACCGGCTAGATTGACATCACGTGACCATGTTACGTTACCTCCTGTTATGTCACGTAACTTTCTTCTATGTCGACAGGCGAGGTGGTGGCTATTGGGCTCAACACATTTTTACTCTACGGTTCTTCTCAGCGTTATCAAGCTTCCGGTTTTTTTTTTCGCGCTGCTTATTTCTGCCATGGTCCTTGATGTTCCTGACAGCGCTGCCCACAAAACAATTTATAAGTGTAGTGACTGACACATTAAACGGGGCGGGTCAAATCCCGAGCATTTCATTATCGCTTCACGGCAAATCAGATCGCGGCATTAGCTGATAAGAGCGCTGAAGAACCAAGTAGAAATCAAGGCGCATGAACCTAAGATGCCCTGCGCTGAGTTTCTTAGACTGTGAATCTGTATTAAAAAAACGCGATGCAGGGAAATAACTTATGACGGGCTGAGCCCATAAAAATGAACTAATGACAAACACTCTGAAAAAGCCCGTGCGTCTGGTTTCCCGCAGAACACTTGGAGAGCCAATCACCGCAACTTACGGAGGCAGCTCAGCGAATGGCGATGCCGAAACATATATTTAGACCAAAAAAAAACGCAGTCTGAATTGTGACATTAAGCAATGCAAGCGTGACGTCCTGCATTGCTTGATGTCAAAACTCAGACCGCGTTTTTTGGTCTAAACATATGTTTGAGCATCGTCATTCGCTGAGCTGCCTCCGTAAGTTGCGGTGATTGGCTCTCCAAGTGTTGTGCGGTAAAGTAGACGCAAGGGCTTTATTTTAGAGAGAATGATCTTTGTCCCGATAGTCGTTTGCGGATATGGTGATCACAAGCACAATCGAGATGGAAAGCAAAAGTTTCAGCGTTCGTATATATTTTGCAGACTCGGGATAGGAGTCAAAAGCCTCATTTACATTAAAGGGGGCAGTTTATCCGGCTGTTTCCTCAAAAACGTATTAGATAAGTTTATCTGTGATTTTTAATGGCTAGTGTAGGCATTCTTCTTGCTCTTGTTTACCGTTTCAGGACTGTTTACGCTGGAACAATATTGACCCGTCTAATGTTCGTCGCAAACAGTTTGCTTGCACTAACCCTTCGTTATTGGTACCGTGACTGTGATCCCGAGCTTACGGGCGAAATCTCCAAGCCTGATCAGGTAAGATATATACCAGTTGATTTTTATTTGCACTGAAGAAGCAGCGGAATTTATTTAGGACGAACGTTTGGCGTATCTGCTTGGCACCGGAAGATGGACACCTTGCTGTGATACAACCACAAAAATAACTACCATACAAAAAAAAAGAAACATCAACGTCGGTTACTGGCTTTTTTCACCTTCCTGCTTGAACACGCTGCGCTGAACGGCGGAATTTAATATAGCAGCACGATTGAAATTCACAATTTACTAGACAAAAGAGATAGGCACTATTTGTTTCTCTTTAGACAGTTCCCAAAGGCATTGATCAAGTTATCTTCACGTGAGGCATATGTCTATAAAATTTAACAATATTAATGCAAATAATACAAATGCCTTTCAAGGTTGGCCGGAATTTTTACCTATACAAGATCGCTGAACAAGTGTATCGTAATAAAATTTGCGTAGGACGTTATCGAAATGTTTCTTAGATATCCCACGACTGAAATGGCGGTAGTTTCTACCATGATGGTGGACAGCACTGCGTATGCAGCTAAAAATAAGCGTTGCATAATGCAATTTCTAGTAAAGGAGAACGTGAAACCAGCTGAAAGTTTGAGAAGCAAACGATGTCACGGACGAGACCGTTCGAATAGTGTAAAACAATTGACGAAGGGCAAACGCCGATGAAGCGTTTAACCCCATGGATACGTTCTTCTATCTCAAGTCACGCATCCCAGTTCTTTTTACGCCAAAGAAAAGAGGGAGCTGCCAAAACAATTGCAATGGCGCCTGGACACGCAGGGAAATATTTTGAAATCTTGGCTTTTGTGCTTGTCGATTCTTCTTTTCCTCGCGGAAATAGGCAATCCAGCCAACTTCGAACGACCCTTGTATGTCACATTTCGTTATCAAGAGTTTTAATCTCTTTTCAACTGAATACCCTCCATGTCTCAAACAATCTATTTTGAAAGTGGGCTGCGGTCGGTCGTCAGATGAACCTTCGCTTGGGAATTGACCTGGTGCACTTGTATTTATAAGGACAATAAATACAAAAAAACACAAAAACAGAAAACATGCATTCGTATAAAGGTGTGTGATAGGCGTGTTCGGAGGCCGTGTTGTCCTTCTCAGTTGAAGTGCAACAAAACGTAGGAGCGAGCGCCATGCATCGTGCGCACAAGCAAAACACCCAGATTGAATATATATTACAGGCTCTTTATAGTATACTAATGCAACATGGAATCACTCAAATTAGTATAAGTGCGATAGAATTATGATGTAGCACAATGTTTTCGCACGAGTTTACAAAGATAGGTAAGATACAACAATCTCGACTCCTAAGAAAAATACACATTATCGGTTGTCAGCAACCTGGAATCATTCGAATTGGCATAATATGTGCGCTAGCATCATCCCATGGTACGTACTTTTTTTTTAAAGATTTACAGAAATAGGTAAGATAATTACAAACTGAACTCCTGTTGTCAATGACAAAACTTGGACCTTTAATTTGTCAGCCCAGGTGGGCACAACTCTACACCTATGTGAGAGGTTGTAGAACCTCTAAATCAACTGGTTCAAAGTCACAACACTTCAGCCATCCTGTTGCATCAAGTAATTGTCGGCAACTAAATGGAGCTCTCTTTAAAAAAATTGCGGTGGCTAAGCTCGGCTATGCCAGGATATACGTAGCGTGAGCTTATGCGCATAAAATGAGAGGCGCTATCAAGCGGCTCCGGTGAAGCGTCAGACTTGGCTTCTGCGCAATGGAGGCGCACAGCTGGGCACGCGGCGGTGCCAGTGCGTCTGCCGCGGCTATGACGTCACTCCTCTGGAATGCGCAGACTGGCGGGGCGCACGCGGCGGCGGCGGAGCGCGCGGCGGCGACGGCTCCGGCGCGCCAGCTGTGCGCCGCGTGACGTCACTGCTCCTCGCGCATGCGCAGCACGGCTCTTTGGGAGCCACGCGACACTGCTCAATCTCGGCCAGTGTAGCTCACGCTACAAAAGCATGGAGCGTTTTTTCGCCCTCTAGAAACTCTAAAACACTCTGCTACGGAGCCAGACATCATGTACCGAGCCTCCTTACTCCATATTTAATGATGAGGAAGGCGGATTTGACTCGCAACTGTCGCCAGTGGAACTTTTGCGGCCAAGGAGCGCCATCGGGGAGATTGTCAGCAAACTAAAAATGAAGGGCAGCCCATTAGACCATTTACTTAATCCCCCAAGCGCTCCGTTTGACATTCGAGGAATCAAAGGGACGGTGGGCCTTCATCTCCCTAGTGATCGGTGATTTCGACCAATTCGATGGTTACGCAGTTTTGAGTGTAATTCGGAGTCACCTTCAACTAGCCTCGTGTAGAGTTCAAGGACCTGCCATATCACTTTTAGAATTTATCGTGAATGTCAGTGTTTTTGATATTGTGCATGCAATCCACTGTTCAATCCGGCTGAGCTGCAGGAAACTTTTTACAATATCATCATTCTCGTGATTTTTGTTTTAGCAGGAATTGCTTAAAAAAACCGAGAATTCACAACAACCGAAACCAGGCTTAACTTGGAGTAAACGGGGTTGTTCATAGCATTTTTAGCGTTTATAACTTTATTGCAGCGTCTTTGAAGCCGTGAGAAAATGATAATATTGTAAGATATTTCTGCAGCTAAGCCAGGTTGAAGGGTGGATCGCGTGCACGGTATGAAAAACACTGACATTGAAGAGAAATTTTAAAAGTTGTATTACAAATCCTTGCATTCTACACGACGCTTTTTCAGGGTGACTCCAGGTTACACTGAAAACTGGGGAACGCGACAGAACAGCACACGACAAAACAGCACGCGACAAAACAGCACGGTCAAAACAGCACGCGTCAAAATAGCACGCGACAAAACAGCACAGCGTCAAAACGGCACAGCGACAGAAGAGCGCGTGCCAAAACAGCACAGCGGCAAAACAGCACGCATGTAGCAACTTCAAGCGCGTTCTTCGCCTCTCTCTGCGCGAATAATATCATACCTCCTTGACCTTTTCATTTATTGTCCCTAGGTTATAAAGAAATTTATTGCCTATTTCAGAGCTTACCACACTCCGCAACCTAGAACCCCCCCCCCCCCCGCCCTCCTTTCCAAAAAAAAATATCGCGCCACGACCCTCCCTCGGGCTTTTCTCGAGGCTACAAGTGTCAGTTAGAATGAGGAGTACTAGTAGCAGTCCACATAATAAAATGTATGCTGAAGATGACTAAAATTATAACAACAAAAAAATCAAAACTAGATCTGTCGGACCCACAGTTTGGAAGGCACGGCAGTTGGAAGTGGACCACGGTTTTTATCACAACAGGAGTTACGATCGGCATCCAGCGTAAAGCATTCCCGTAAGGTAACAGGCGGAAAGGTTTAAACAAACGAATGCAATTGTTCGAACCTCTTTCAGCGAAGCTCTTGTTGGTGCGTTTGTCGGATTTTTCCGTGTCGTTTATAGTCAGCAGAAAAAGGAAAGGTCAGTATTAATAGAAAAAGGTCAATATTTTCGAGGGCGTTTGGAGGGGTAAGGGCGGGGGGGGGGGGGGGGGCGGGGGTGGGATTCATTCCTGACTATATGACCACTTCCTTTCGCAGTTTTCAGCTTGTCTCCGAGGTCGGTTCAACTTTCAACAAAGGTTCCGGGGGCGCAGGGGTCTTCAGGTTGAAATCTCGGTTTTTGACCAGATAGGGATTTGTGTGCCGAATTCTTTGTTCGAAGAAGAAAATCTAATCGTGAACTGCACAATGCAAATGAAGCGCGCCCGTAAATGCCGCACACTTTTTAACAACCCTAGCTTCCGTCTACTAGAGGAGGGAAAAAATACGATTGTTTTATAGCCGTTTCTGTGGTCGTCGCGAATTTACCACCTCTCGCAGTCGTGAAAATGGGGGAAAATGGCACTGAGTACAATGCTTGCAAATTTCTGGATTTTGATATTTGCCTTTCCAACCGAAGCGGTAGTGAAGCTCACGTTCGTCCTGTGTACAAATACGAGCACACGAAAATAATGTCAGATCACGATAGGGTACCAGTGTGTCTTGCAGAACAGGTCGCGTCGGCTGCCACAACAAATACAAATAATAGGGGTCTAGGCCAACTCGTCGAAAGCCAACTCGTCGAAGTCCAACTCGTCGGCGGCCCATTCGTCGAATAGGCCCATTCGTCATATGGCAACTCGTCGAAGAGGCCAACTGGTCGCCGCTTTTTTAAAGCCAAATATATAATTTTTTTCTTTAACTTTTAAAGCGAATCTTGCTTCTAATAAACCGTATTCTGTCTTTTATGTGTAACTCTTTCGTAAAAAAATGTGTAAAATTGGCGCCCTCCTTAAAAAAACTGACCTCCAGTCTGCTCTTTCTTGTCGAAGGTAACAACTTGCCGCTTTCGCCACTTTCACGGTGCAGTGGGGCAGGGTCACTACGTCGCTCGTGTATCACTGGGGCGCGTGTTAACCTACCCGGCCAACCCGGCCCATCAGTTGACGCCGCTTCGCGGTGACAGTTTGCGGCGGCTCATTACAAAATTGTAGACCCACCTGGCCCACCCGTTCACGCCATTCGCGGCGACAGCCTGAGACGGCTTATTACAAAATAAGTAATAAAACAAGGTGGCAAAGGGACTATCCTGAGATGACATATTTTTCAACTTGTCTAAATGTTCTCTCCTGTCTTTGCCTTCTTGTAATTTTTCTTTCAATCTTGTAACTTAACAAAGGCGCTGACCCTAGTCCAAACACAAATAAAAATTTAGGTCAAAATATAAAAAGGAACCACGAACTTTTACCTTGGACCGTCATTCAACCCATTCTACGAATCGCCCTTCGACCAATTTTCCCTTTCGACAAGTTGCCCTTCGACGAATTGCCCTATTCGACGAATGGGCCGTCGACGAGTTGGCCGTCGACGAGTTGGCTTTCGACGAGTTGGCCGGATCCCAAATATCAGTACCTGGTTAACTCACTATACATTTTAAACAAACGCTTTTAAATATTACATTTTCGTCAGTATACTGATTTTCGTCAATAGACCGAAAAGAACCGGGAAGTTTATGAGTCTACAAATATTTACCGCAATAATTTCCGAAACACCTTTTTTTTGGGGCGCTGCGCTGTCTTGTCGTTTTGCTGTTTTGACGCTGAGCTGTTTCGACGCCGTGCTGTTTTGGCACGTGCTCTTCTGTCGCTGTGCCGTTTTGACACTGTGCTCTTTTGTCGCGTGCTGTTTTGACGCGTGCTATTTTGACCGTGCTGTTTTGTCGCTTGCTGTTTTGTCGTGTGCTGTTCTGTCATCGTGCCTGAAAACTGTAATCATCGAACTGGTCGAAATTACCGATCGTCCAGGTTACACTGAAAACTGTGTAATCATCGAACTGGTCGAAATTACCGATCGCTTGGAAATTGAAGGCACACCGTTCCCATGATTCCTCGAGTGCGGGCCGGAGCGCTTGAGGACATAGCAAAGGGCCTATTTGTGTCCTCCGTCCGTCGCAACACTCTGGCATTGTGCTGTTGTATACCTGCCTTTATTGCTTTTTATGCCTTATACTACCGATGCTAAAAACAAAAAAAAAGTTGTCAAAACAGACGAAATACGCACAAGATATACGATGATAATGACGGTCGTTCAGGACCGTGCCGTCTAAAATGGCAAGAAGCGAGGAGGGGGTGTGCACATGCCCACAAGCTTACCGGAAACATGCCCATTGTGCCCGCTCTCCAATAGAAAACAACAAAATGGCGGCTCACACAAAACTAGTGGTGGATGGAGAGCCGATACTTAATGCACACTTTATTTTTGCTCGGCGGCACCGCCTGGTTTTGTCTACTAACACACATTTCAACTAAGGCACGCCGTGAACACACGTGTGTTCATCACGCGGGGTCGGTTATGTGCGAGTGGGATGCTTCGTAGCGCCACGCTTACTCTGCCTAGATGGTTTTCTTTTTAAAGATGGCAGCCGATGAAGCCGAGTGGATCGACGAAGTCGACAGGACATTTTTTTCACACGAAGGTGACAAGTGATTGGTCACCGTACTTAATCTCCGATAGTTTGTTTTCGTTGTTCTTATTGTCTGTCGCTGGGTAAGAAATATATCCGTTGAAAAAAAAGAAACGCTCGCTTACGGGAGCGAAAGGGGCTATGATGCTTGGGCGTTGTCGACCCGTCGAGAAGTGCAGCTTATAACCATAATAGATTTCAGTTTTGCTTTGAGTTAAGCGCGGTTAAGCCTTGTTTTGACAAAGGTCCTGCTCGGATGGTAGTACCCGGCGTGAAGGGGTCGTAAGCTCGCGAGTAGACTAGCGTCGTTCGATTTACCTGCACATCTTGCACTGGTGCAGAAGAGTGTAGGGCGGTGTATTTCCGGTCGTATCTCAATACACATACCGAACGTACACTGCCCTGCACTTTTCTGCACCGGCGCAGAAGGTGCAAATAAATCGAACGAAGCTACTAAAGAGTGCCAAGATTACTAGCCTAACAACTCAACCCATGAAGAGCGTTAGCAATTTAATGGTGGACACCTCCGGCGCGAATCGGTTGCTCATGCGCATGCCTGAGTTGCCGAGTATCAATGAGGATAACGGGCGGAGAGGCTGTACCAAGCTTGGAGACAATTGAAGACGAGCAACGCTTTCAAATCCCCCTCGCACCTCGTATCGAAAACGCGACCCATAAGCCGCATCACCCCGATCGAGCAGCTGGAAACACTCTGAAATGCAGGCACGCTACAGCATGTAAACTAACGCCTTTAAAGTACTTTCGACGGTCTACAAAGATCGGTTTTTCAGCGTATCGCGCTGCAATTTACTACAGAGGTGCAAACAGGTAGTGGACGTTTACAGAGACAAAATCAAGAAATAAACTAAGCTCATACAAAAAAACAACAACAAAAAACCTAAACTTGTTTTGAGCAATCTACGCCGCCATTTTGAAGATAATCTGGGCGTAGTGATGAGGGAGTGCGACCGACAGATGGCGTACGCCGCGTGGAAGGATTGCAGTCTGATTCGGGTTCTTTTGCGGGATCGTTTGGTATCAAACCCGAATCGGCCGGCGCTCCCTCGGTACGGCGTATATGCCATTTGTGGGTAGCACTTCTCAGTAGTCGTGCATCGTCTGCGAATTGGAGGCGTAAAATTCTCGAAAGAAGTTTCTGTTTTTTTTTTTTTTGTTTGTTTTTTAAATCAGGTAAACTAATTGTTTTTATTGTTTTTTCACCGTAAGCTTTTACCACCTGCTTGAACCTCAGTTGTAAATAGCAGTACAATACGTTAAGAAACAGAATTATGCAGGGCGTCTAAATTCCATAAAGGCGTTGCTTTAGATGTAATAGACCATACTCGTGTTCACCACAAGAACAGCAGTATACAAAAGGTCCGGTTCTTCGGAGAACGCGACTTAGTTCCCCATTCAATTGTTGAAATGTGATATATGCGGGCGCACCTCAGATTAAACCTAGGGTATTTTATCAAGAGGCACACGCTTTTAGTGTTAAAATCTTTGTTTCTTCCTTCAAGGACCAAATTTCGTAAGAACTGCTGCGCGCAGCGCACGAATAATGCGCAAAACTTCCTTTTTTTCTCGATATAAGAACGAGTATAGAACCCCGAGGCTAGGAAGAACGAGGCACGACACGACAAACAAGTGTCAAACAGAGTGTTGTAATTGTAACTACTGTGTTGTGTCGCCCCTCGTTCTCCCTAGTATCGACGTTTTAGTCTGCTACGTTCAACCGTCACCAGCTCATTGGCGCGCTAACTTTCTGTTCACTAGTATACTTATTTGCCGGTTTGAATCCTTGCCGGTGAGATCAAGGCGCATCATGACTATGACTTCGTTGTTTTGTTGTCAGTTTGCCTTCTCGTTCTTGTCCGTGTTTTCAATTTTGAACCATGTAATACCAACTAGCCCAAACCTCAACCGTTAGTCAACTTGTTCTTGGCAGTAATTTTCGAACGAGGCCTGACATTAAACAAAACCAAACCATCTGTGATTTAGTAGATGACCCTTTGGAGTGCGCAATCGATATGGCATACGTTCGTGTGAAAGCGTCGTTTTTCTAAGACATGCTTTTTTTACGCCATGGTCTTATCAAGCGAGAAATCAACACTAAAATATTTCAAAAATAATTTAGCTCTTTTACTCCTTAAAATCACAATTTCTCTATTATTTTGAAGTATACACCGCATTAATTAATAAGCATACTTCGTCAGTGACGTATGAATGTAATTTAATAAATAAGATATATATTTGAAAGGGGAAAAAAGAGAAGGCACTATGATTATACCTAAATGTTTAATGAAATTAACCTTTTCATATGGTCACTGCGCCAGTAGAACCAGCTAACATAACGGCAACTGCCATGTTCGACATTTAGCGAATATTCCTTTGGAATATATGATATAACAGTTTTATTAAATAAGCCTGACAATTGCATTTATTGCCTCTTAGATACTTCCACTCTACGTCATTCAGAACCTGAGTACCTTTCCGGGATTCTGCGGTATATTTCTTGCTGGTGTTGTTGGAGCGACTACAAGGTAACTATTGCGCAGCATTTGAAATAAAAATAAATCAACGCGAATATCAGTTTCTTTTCATATTTACCTTGGATATTTTTTTACGACTTCTAAATTGTTAACCTTAAAGGTTGAAGTGAAATGTACGAATTATATAGTGAGAAGAAATAGCTGTCACCACTAAAAAAACAAGTAATTGATCTAATAAAGCAAGTTTCTAATTATCTCTGTTAAACTTAAGCGATAAGAAAACTAAACTTGTATTAAAACTCTTCGATCATCTCGTGAACGTGATAACCCATGGCAGTGACTCTTGAGCTCTCCGCGATTATAATAGAAACCGTATATGATGCATCAAATGGAGAGAGTTACAAGCGTAGAACAAAGGGTCATTGGCTACTTCATAGTTTCTTTACCGAGAGTCAGTTGAAACGCCGGAATTGTATTATACATTCTTAGCTTATATAATTAGAAAAAGAAAAGCGTGGAAAGAGTGGAGCCTATACGTAAGGGCGGGGCACATTCTCCCGAGTTACAAAAACGGGAGTTACGGTCCGTCGTAAATATGACCCATTCCGGCGGGTTTGGTGTCGGCTTGATACTCGCTACCGAGCGTCGGGTTTCCGTTGTCATGTAAAGGCCCCTCCACGCACTTTGGACTTCTTAAGTTTCGTGCGCTTTGACAACTCTTAAACTTTCTTGCGTCAAAAAAAAAAAAAAACGCATTGACGCCACCTATCGGCTAGCCGTGGAACTTTTGGTGGTCGTCTATGTTGCCTATTGTTTTCGCGCATCATTCTTCCTTTCTTGGCTTGAAAAACTTTTTGCCAATGTTATAAACCACCATTTCCTACAGGTAGCACTCGCATTTGAACTCGCGAATATCGCTAGAACTTTGTTTTAGTGAAATGATGTTCCAGTTTAGCCGCATTTATGGCGCCAGCGAGCAAGTGCGTTACCTCGTCGTAAGAGATTTTAACAGGTTTTACGGGACTCGGTCCTGAAAAGTTTCAAGTGTGTAAATGGGCCTTAAGAATGTGTAACTTCACAATGCGTAATCTCTAGCAATCTTGTGTCCCACCAGGTGCCATTTGTATCGCCCCAATAGTATTGATATACGAAGGCGTAAGGTCGTCACGGCGCGACTCAGTTGACCAGGCATGGGCCTTCAAGTGCAGCATGCGGCCAGTCGAATGAGTCTCTGAAGGGTTGTCCAAATAGAACACAACAAATGTTCTACAAAGCAAACAAAAAGCAAAACAAAAACAAAATGCGAAGTTGCGACGCGCTAGTACGTTTCCCTTGAGCACATCAGCCACGCAAACAGCACGTCCTTCCTCCTTGTCTCCCGCTCTCGTCTCCTCAACTTGTTTTCGGGAAGTTTGGAACTGACGTTAGCAGGAGTGTTTTGACGGCAGAGAACAGAGCGTGTGAGCGGCTATCTAAACTCGCGTGATGATCAAGCTCCAAGCCTTTGTCCAAGAACGAAAACGATAAACTGTTTCTCCGCTAAATTTAGCGGGGAAGCAGTGACGCCCCGATGGCGACGCCGACGCCGATGGGGGCGACGCCAATGGTGACGCCGACGCCGTTGGCGACGCCGATGGCGACGCCGACGCCGCTCAACGCGGAAACGGGCGCCTAAAAGCTGCACACTCAAACAGCTAGCTTTGCCTCTATACTTCGTTTCACTTTAAAAGTCCAGACGCAGCCGCCGCTGCCAGCTAACGGGACCAATCAAGCGACGTCAAAAGCGCAAGTCACTGCGCCTTCTTTGTTTATGATTGGTTCAGCGATGATGAGGCACGTATACAGAGACATGACGAAAACGACGATAGTGAGCTTTTGACGCTGTCTGATCGGTCCCACCGGCTCGTAGAGTCGGCCAAGCCTGTACAATTAGGTGAAACGAAGTATACCGGCTAATCATTCCAACCAGAACTCGATGTTCTGAGGACCCTTTTGGTTTCTCGTCTCCTTTTCTACCTTTGATTCAACCCGCATAGCAGCTTCACCAGTATTCATCAGTACGGTTTATTAATCTGCATATCTTGGTTAAAGTCACCAGAGCTTAAGAAACAGTGTAGTGTCCCTAGCATGCAAGTTTCACTCCGCTGCCAATAAGATAGAGGAATTATCTGATAAAAAACGCCGAGGAACGAATCACGAAAAACCTTCGAACATAATAAGCCCCCGTATGCTCGTCTTACGTCGTGAGCAATTATAGTTACATATAAAATGAGATACATGGTTACGTTTCACTGTGAACACGTCAGTAATCAGATTGCTAAAAAGGTGGACCTTTACATTAATTCATATTTGACCCTAAAGCTTAGTGTGAAGCTCCACTTAGAATAAGAAATATGTATGCATTGTAAATAGTATACACTGGATAGTCCGGTTGTAAAAAATACAAACTAAAGATTATTGAAAATATAAAAACAATTTCATCGGGCCTCTGTCCAGAGCGTGCTTAGTCAACTTCAAATTAACCATCGTTCCTACATTTTTTTTTTTCAGCACAATTTCCTCCTTGATTAACTCCCAAGCGACCGTGTGCTATGTCGACATTGTATCGGAGTTTCGTAAGTTTGAAGGACGTCGGGCTGCCACTGTGACAAAGGCACTTGGTACGTAGAAACAACTCGGTCGAGTCTATGTGTGAATGCTTTGTAATTTGGATTCGTAAGATTGGATGTATGCGTGAGAGACGAAACACGCGATCGAGTGAAAGGCAGAAGGCGAGTTTCAACCGCCTTTTTTAATCGAATGTATTTTTTTATTAAAACTTGAATTTCGCATTTATCAGTCTTTGTTTAAAGCGTGAATTGCTTTACAACAATTTGTGCGTTTTAAAATGAGTGGGGCCGGAAGTTTGTCTTAGCCTTAGAAATGCCGTCCAGGGGGACCTGGAAGGGTCGAGTTTCGATGCCCGAGAGGCTTCCAGTAAACATGGATATGCAGATGAATGCGGCCAATTAATCGGTGTCGGTGGGCTAGAAGGTTATTCGAATATATTCACATGACTGGCATACAGACACGGCGTCAGAGAAGTCTCTACTACCTTGAAAGAAAATTGACTTGTCGCTGATAATTTTGTATTAGGCAACAATGCTTCGGTGCTTGAGGGTATGTACAATAAATAAATAAATAAAATAAACTCTAGCTTTCAATATTTTATGACAGAAATGTCACCAGCTAGCCGCAATTTTGTATTAAATTGGAGAATGACGTTTTGAGATACTAATTTTTACTTTCTATTTAAAGTGGGTTCAACTCAAAGGGCCATTACTATAGAATGAATAAAAATATGCAACTGGGAGTGGCAATTTAGATTTAGAAGACAGAGGAATAGTTAGCGCCATAGACGTATACATTCATTGTCGCCGAAATGGATGTAAAGCAGTTGCAGCGGCAAGACATCCCCAAGCATAAATAATTTTCCCTGGGAAAGGTAGTTTCTTTTACCAGTAAACATACTCAACGCTTAGTAACAGACAACTACACAGTTCCTGCAGAACACCTGGATTATATTTTTGCTCTGAGTCAACATTCAACTACGAACATTTGGACAGAGCGTGAGGTCTATGTGATGGAAAAATTCAATTAGTTACGCTTGTCATAAAAATGTGACTTCCTGAACACGAACTTGTCAGAAAGATAAAGCGAATGCACAACTTCACGGCAATGGTTTTGCCGCGATTGCCTTCCTGATTCTTTCTCCCCCTGTAAAAAAGTCACAGCTGGAATGTGTTTTGATCTAAAATTTACTGTGCTTTCATAATGTGTGATCCAGGGGGGGGGGGGGGGGTTATCATTTGAACCCGTTCGCATTTCTACCTTCTCGTTTTTACCTTCTTATTTCAACCCAGCGCAAAACAACTTTCACTTTTCTCCCTTTATCACTTAAACCGTTTTCAAAACATAATTTCGCATTTTGACCACTCTCAAAACTACTTTTCTCATTTTAAACTTTCTCCTTTCAGACATTCTAAAAAACATACTTTCTGGTTTTGACCATTCTCAAAATGACTTTTCTCATTTTAACCATGTACGTGATCAGGCTAGGGAAAAGCAATAATTTCAGCATGCACTCACGGGAAACCGAAATGAAGGAACCAATGACATTATCATGTCCAGGCACTTGAAGCTTCATTGCGTCTTGAAATTAGGGCTGGGCGTGGATTAAAACGTTTAACCCAATTAATCTCCACCGTTTAATCGATTGATTAATCGATTAATCGGCCTCGCTCATTTCAAACAAAATATTAAAAAAAAACTTTTTTTGTTGTTGCATTTGTGACAAACGGCGGAATATAGCATTTGGATTCGAATCAGCCTCCATGTGTAGTTTAGAACAGTTCAAAGACACTCACGCTCACATGTTATTACTTCGGCTGCATGAGGAAAAGAGGTTCGTTGATGTTTTCCGGTAAGAGCAACATCCCTCGATTGTTCATAATAGTCTCTGCTGCGCTAAACGGACACTCGAACGGCGTTGAAATGGACGGGTCACGTGCAACCTGCTGCAATTGCCTTGAGTTACAAATCTCGCCCCTACAGCTTACTTTAGGCTAAACTTTAGCCTAAGGTTTGCCCTTTATACAGGTGTACTCGTCCACGTCTGCGTGGTGAAAACGCTGAGTTTTTACCTTTATAGGTTCGTCAAAAGTTTACCGATACGCTGGTTAAAAAAATTATTCACTATTAAATCATTAGTCGATTAATCGGTAGGTTAATCGATCAATTTCCCAGCCCTACTTGAAATGCATCTTGGAGAATTACATCTAGAGGTCATGCCAATACACGGCATAATTGTCGATACATAGGCAAATATACAATGATCGTAGATCTGTAGGGCCACTCCGACACAGGTTGTTAATAATTCGATATGCTCACAGGGCATGCCAGATGAGCATAATTTGCATCCGATGATTCACGACCGAAATGAA
The DNA here is from genome assembly GCA_013358835.2 of Ixodes persulcatus. Taxonomy (NCBI): domain Eukaryota; kingdom Metazoa; phylum Arthropoda; class Arachnida; order Ixodida; family Ixodidae; genus Ixodes; species Ixodes persulcatus. The sequence continues at coordinate 1,309,109 of JABSTQ010010982.1, forward strand.
GAAAAAAAGCTGTGCCTGGTAAGAAAGCCCTCAAGCCACGCAACATCCATACCTGCACATTCCGAAAAAAAAAAAAAGAAAAAAAAAAACGCCGCAACTTTTAACGCCTATCTGCGTTATGGCGTGCACACCCCCCAGCATTGGAACAATGAACAGCCCCCAGCGTAGACGTGATCATCTCAAAGAGTATGTATATTATACTCGCATTCTCGACGTGACCACCGAACCCAAATTAATCCAACATCATGATCTCGGAATGTTTCTGCGGTTCTTACAATCAATAACACATGACGAGCGCAATGATCCATCCTCTTCACAAGACGACAAATTAACGACATCAACAGCGCCATAGAAAAAATTAAGTACCAGCGCTAGCACTTTTGAAGCCACGTCACCATGTCACCATGTGCCCAGGTAACTACGTCAACAGACTCGCGGCGGCACGCAGGCATAAGGAAAATTGTTTCGTGGGCTTTGCACGAAATGGGGTCAATTTGCGGTACCCTATGTACCACCTTCGCTTCATCTTCAACCTTCATCCTCAACTGTTCCTCCTTCTTTCTGTACCTCACTGCCCTTTGTTCAAATACGGTATTCAAATGAGAACGGGTTCAAACGAAAAAGGGTCGAAACGCGAAAGGTTCAAACGCGAAGGGTGTTTTGCGAATGGGTTCAAACGAGAAGGATTCAGATCAGAATGGGTTCAAATGAGACGGGTATAAATGAGAAAGGGTTGAAATGCGAAAGGTTAAAACGCGAAGGGCGTACGCGAAGGGCGTTTCGCGAATGGGTTCAAACGAGAAGGGTTCAAATCGGAATGGGTTGTTTCGAGATACACCCGTGATCCGATGTTATCTTTAAAACTTCAGCGTCCTTCAAATAATAGCGTGTGGAGAATAGCATTTTGCAAATTTTCAGGATTCCTGAACGGAACTGTTATGACAGTATACGCCATCACGGTGACGTACATGGGTTCTGTTGGAAGAGTAAGTGTTCAAGCTTAAGCATAACTGAGGAAAGCAGAATATTTCAGGCTTTTGTATATTGATAATCGAAAAAAAACATCAATGCTGAGACAAAATAAAGATACTGAAATGGCGTCATACAAATAGCTAAGAGCGAGCTTTGGAGCGCGTTATATAGCTGTCTTTTAGAAACAAACAAATCACATCATCAATTACACATCATCATCATCTATCACACACATCATCATCATCATAATCATCATCATTACATCATCAATCGCACATCAAGAAAAATATGAGTTTTACGCATTAGTCGGAAGTTTTAGTGAATCGTTTTGAGGCGAACGGTTTAACCCCCAACGATTCGCCGACGCCACTGCGCATGCGCGCGGACATTGCGCAAGGAAGTCGGGAACGGTTCACCTAATCGTTAAAATTTGCGGCGCGTTACTAGTGTGAAGGAAGAATACTCAGAGCCTTTTGACATGGTGGATGATGCAGGAGATTCTCAAGGCAGTTCAAAAAAGCAGCTGCGGTTTCGTGCGAAGCAAAACGTTAATCTATGAATGACTCGCCGACGCCATTGTTTATGCCTAAAGTCCACACAAAGGAACAAAAAGTTCGCGATCTTGCCGTGCATTTGGCCGCATTTGAGCCCGCCATCGGAGTGGCTGAGATTTCAGCACTCCGATGGCGGACTGAAGGTCATTCACAACTTTGTGAATGACTTTCAGTTTGAAGGTCGTTCACAAAGTTGTCTTTTTACTTTAGTTGTACAAGAAAACAAATCGCGACAGGTGTCGTACATACTCGTACTAAAATAAGGTGATTTTCTTTGAGAGCTCTGAAAACAAAAATTTAACACCGTCAAACTTGCATTTCAAGAGCCACATGGCAATACTTGGTAGTGAGTTGGGTAAGAAACGAACTTGCAGTTCGATGGAGCCTTTTCCCTACGCCGTCGTTGTATTTAAGGGGAGAGGGGTGTAGTTTGAATAAATACTTTTAGCGGAACGCGTGGTGGACTGAACCGATGTCATCTCATCGACAACATCCAGACTCAAATCTTTTGAAGTTGTACACTGACGGAGACGTCGACGAGTCGCCTGTAGACCGAAATTCAGAGCTGCCTCTTTGAACCTTCTTGAGATGTATCTCGCCTCGGCCAAACTCGTCCTGCTCCAAGGGTGTGTTGAACGTCTTCGAGCCTTAATTCCTCGTTCACGCTAGTGAGTTACCGCACATGTGAAAAAATTCGGCTGAACCCTTCCCAAGCCCCTTCGAAGACAAATCGGTTTCCTCAAAACGAATTGCTAACCTTAATTTTCTCGAAATACACGAGGGCGTGCGCTGAGGCGTCGGCGAATGGTTCAGGGACGAACCGTTCGCGTCAAAATGACAAAATTTTTTTTTTTTTATTCTTGCGCTGCACGAAGTAGTTCTAGCAAGATTTAGTTGTCCAAGGAAGAAACAAAGATTTTGGCGTTTGAAATAGGTACGTCTTGATAAAACAACGTAAAGCTAATCTAAGATGCACCAGGGTGTTTGCTTCCGAATTCAGGCATAGTTTAAGAATCGGTATTTAATTTTGACAATAGGTATATGTTTTGGGAGCATCCTTGAATGAAAAACAGAGGAAACTGCAGCTTGGCGGAGTTTCGTTTGTTTCTGAGTTATTACCATTAAAGCGACCGAGGCGAAAACTAACGTTTCTACCACCTGTCTGAAATCGCATGATTGACCGCTTGCTATTTTCTCTTTTTTTTTAATAAAACACTTAGGTCTCTTCTCGAAATAGCTCTAACTATGGTAAAGGAATTGCTTTTTTTTTCTGGAAATTTTTAAATAATAATACAAAATAAAAAATGTCAAACTGCGTTTCTTTGTGGATTTTTGGCATGTATGGCAAGTTCTTGCGTGTGACATAATTATAATAAATTAATGACTTTGACATCCACAGAAACCTCGAGCTTAGTTCTTTTCAATTGCAGTCTAAGCTCGTTATAGCAGACCTTGATTGTGACCAAGATTTCGGTCTGTTGTAAGAGGAGTATGTTGTATGCAGATACGAAGTTGAGTCAATAGTGTGGAGAGGGAACCAACCGAACTTCACAGATCAGTATGTTATATCCAAATGTCTGTTGTAACCAGGTATGTTGTAATAAGCGTAGACTGTAGTACAATTTTAAAAATATGTTCAACACAAAATGTTGAATTAACAAATGCTTAGAAAATCTAGCAAATTCGAAAACCGATTCTCTCAAAAACTCAATTTTTTTATTTGTTTTAGTTTTTATTAATGACAAAGTATAAGAATGTTTATATATATATATATATATATATATATATATATATATAATATATATATATATAGATATATATATATATATATATATATATACGCCTCGCAAGTGGGCTCATTTTCGTCTTCTGCGCATGAGAAAGGAGGTAACGGTACCGTCAGAACGCCGAGCCCTGATTGGCTGATCGCGACCCCCCTATCTGAGCGTTGTCTGCTCCTTTGCAACGTCGTCTGCGTCTGTCTTACCTTTCCTGCGACTTTCGGAAGTGCAGGTCTTTACGAGCGAGCTCGACTTCGCCTTTTAGAGAGGGCAGACGAAATAACTCGAGCGGTACGCTGTTTTTGTCTAACAACTAGCAGACCCGCATCAAGGAGAGAAGTCAAAGGACTCACTGGCGAGGTGTCTCGAGGCGCCGAGGTTTGTTTGCTAAGAACCGAGAGTGAGCGTGTTAGTGTCCGCAAGTTCCCTCCCAAATACTTTTTCCCTCTTTTCGTGTGCGGCGAGACTCCTCACTCTTTAACGGCGTCGGCGGGTTGGCGCAGTTAACGTCGTCTGCTTTACGTCTGCTAGTCAAAGCGATGGCTTCTTTACCTTTCCTGCGTCTGTCGGAGATTCACCGCTTTTTCACCGGCGAGAGTCACCGCTGCCTCGGAAAACAAGGAGATGACAAGAGGAAGAGATTGAAGGGTTCACAAGGGTCGTGCGGACATACTCTATTCAGCACGCCAGCCGGTCGTGGGCAGACGGTCTTGGCCAAGGACCGTCGGAGCACCGCTGTGCCTGCTAGTCCTATCAGCCGAGCTCGCTTACTCGGGGTCGGTGGAATCGTGGTCGTTGGAGCATTTCCCGGGTGTTTGTGGATCCAGCGTTCTTGTTCGTCGTGGTTTATTCCAAGTACTTTTTACTTTTTTTCTTGCTGCTTGTAGTCGGGACGCGTGAGAAGAGCACGTACAAAAATAAACGTCCGTTGGTCGTCGCGGCCAAGTAACTGAGCGACGCTGTCGGCCATGCTGAGTTGATCGTCGTAGGGTTCCGTCGTAACCTGAGCAAAACTTACGATAATTTCGTTTTGTGAATACGAATTTGTTCACACGTTTTGTCTTACGCACTCTCTCGGCGTAACATGGTTTTGTGAATCTGGCCTCTGCACTTTCGAAAGTCGCAGGAAAGGTAAGACAGACGCAGACGACGTTGCGAGCAGACGACGTTGCAAAGGAGCAGACGACGCTCAGATAGGGGGGTCGCGATCAGCCAATCAGGGCTCGGCGTTTTGACGTCACCACTACCCCCTGCGCAAGAAGCAGACGAACTTGCCCTCCGCATATATATATATATATATATATATATATATATATATAAACAAACATATGCAGATGAATGAACCGTACTTAATCCAATGAATCAAAGAATCAAAGTTTTCAGGAACCCGCCGAAAGCCAAAAATTGGCGGAGCCAGGATTTGAACTCTGGGCCTCCCAATGTCCGGTCGGGTGTGCTAACCTCTACACCACTCCACCTTGACTTTCTGGCGTTTCCTATCTGTCTTATTAAATGCACAAGAAACGAAATGTATCCAATTGGAGGTGTTCTGGAAACACACGCCGCCGCGTGGAACGCGGTACGACGCTTAGTGTCACGTGGTACGTGCTCGTTTGTGCTCCAGAAATCCTCCCACTGTTTGTCTCGTCACGTGTACATGTAGTAGTCTTCTTTGTTTATGAGCTTTTAGAGACACGGTATCATCATCATCTGCGAGAATCAAGAGCCACGTTATTGAATATACAACACGGGCACTTTCACGTCATCGTACGTGGTCTCCGAGGGGATATAAACAAACATATGCAGATGAATGAACCGTACTTAATCTAATGAATCAAAGAATCAAAGTTTTCAGGAACCCGCCGAAAGCCAAAAATTGGCGGAGCCAGGATTTGAACTCTGGGCCTCCCAATGTCCGGTCGGGTGTGCTAACCTCTACACCACTCCACTTTTTTTTTTTTTTTTTCTTTATTTCCTGTTAGGACAAAATGAAAAAGCACACAGTCATTTACACACGTACAATTTGTTTAAGAGGAAATCAGCCACTTGGCGGCGATTCCCAGCGCATCAAAATCTTTTTAAACATACTAACTCATCTAGTATTGGCAACCAATCAGGGGGTTCAGGGAGTGCACGGTATACCACGCGAATATATGCCACACTTTCAATGAAATTTTCTCTTACTGTTTTGGTATTCACATCAGCATTATTAACACTCGTTCTTGTCCTCCACAGACTGTGGAGGCCGAGGAGCATGAACATATCGTAGGGGACTCCCCCCTCGTTTTCCAGGGGCAAAAAGCGGATGCCGTGCGCAGTTAAAGGTAGATCCTTCTTCAGCGTGCGCTGAAGAATGTCCCAATGAAACACGGCGTCCCAACACTCAATAAATGCGTGCTCTATCGTCTCGGGTTTCTTGCAGAGGATACAATTCACTGACCACGGTACAAATATACCTTTCTGTTCTAGCCACGTTTTTACAGGGAGTACACCGCAATGCAATTTAAAGAAAAAGGATTTCACCGAAGATTTGATTGGCATTTTCTTCACCCTTTTAAGCACATCTAGCCCTGGACGTTCACAGTATAATGACCTATAGAGAGGTATTGGCAACAGTACATCTATTAAATCTTTATACAATCGTTTTCGGGCAACTGAACTAAGATACTCTAACGAAAAGCGCACCTTGAGTATTCTGAAAGAAAGCACAACTTCACGCAAATAACCTTGTACACTGGAGCGCATTTGATTACTAGACGACACCACAAACTCGGGGAGTGCATACTGCAGTCGCACTTGCATAACCGTACGTAAAAACAAATCTTTCTGATCGCGTAAAAACATGAACCTAGACACGACTTGTCTTAGAAACAAATGGGACAATCCTAGACCACCATTACCAACAGATCGGAACAAATTGGTACGAGCAGAACGCTCCCAGCTCGAATTCCAGATGAAAACAGCGAAAACTCTGTGCAGTCTCTGCACATTAAGGCGCGGCATACTCAGCACTTGCAAAATGTACCAAATTTTTGCAGTTAAAAATAAATTACAAACAGTTGCGCGTGCAAACATGGAGAAGTTCCTACCCCTCCAGCTCTCCGCTTTAGCCTTAACCCTCTCCGTCTCTTCACTCCATAGTTGCTTACTGTCCCGGTAGTGCTGGAGAGGCACCCCGAGGTACTTCTCGGGTAAATTTGTCCACTGTACATTCACAAAATTATCGGGTGCGGTGCCCCAATTACCGTGCCAGAGACCTACGCTTTTGCCCCAGTTGATAGCACTACCCGTTTTCTTACAGAAGGAGGAAGCAGTGCTGATTACCTCGCGAACGCTGTCTTGGTCGACACAAAAAACAGCAACGTCGTCTGCATAAGAGAGCACTTTTACTTCGCAAGAGTGTAACCTAAAACCATGTATACTATCATTGTGAATCAGTTTTAAACAAAATGGTTCCAAGTAAATTGCAAACAGCAAGGGAGACAGTGGACATCCCTGCCTTACAGAAGACCGGACCTGCACACTTTCACTGACGTTCTTATTTACAATGACGGACATTGAACAGCTTGCGTACACCATTTTTAAACCGTCTAATATCACAGACCCTACATTAGCGTGCTCCAAAATACGAAAAAGAACTTCATGCGACACACGATCGAATGCTTTCTCCAGGTCTAGCTGCAACATAGCAACTCGTCTGTCAAAGGCATCGCAATATTCTAGAATGCTCCTTACTATATGTATGTTGGTTAAAATGGTGCGGCCTTTAATACCGCAGGTCTGATGCGCTCCCACAAGGTCTTTTATAACATTTTGCAAACGTCTAGCCAGGACTTTTGTGTAAATTTTGTAGTCGACATTAGTCAGACTTATTGGCCTGTAAGAGGAAACAGACAATAACTTTACGGGGTCATCGACCTTTGGAATGAGGACAACGTGGCTTTTCAGAAAAGATGGCGGTAACTTATTTATGCAATACGCTTCTGTGAGCACCTCGTACAAAGCGTCCGCTGCCTCCCTCTTAAATGTTTTGTAAAATTCGGCACTGAGACCATCCGGCCCGGGCGTTTTTCCCGCAGTTAATTCATCTATGGCGTCTTCAAGCTCGCGAACACTGATCGGCGATTCTAAATTTTCTCGAACATTCTCTTCAAGCGTGGGCATAAGCGACAAAAACTCAGCGTCAAAACCGTCATCTTTTGGTAGGCTGTGACCCATCAGATCGTTATAATATTCAACGAACGCTCGCTCGATCGTTTTCTTATCGCGAGTTATCGTATTTCCGTAGCGCATTTCTCTTATCTCGTTTCGCTGCGCATACCTTTTCTCGTCGCTGAGTGCTCGCTTCGAAGGTCTTTCGCCCAACCATAGCCTCTGGGACCGCGCACGCACAATAGCCCCTCTATATCTTTCACAGTCGATTACTTCAAGTTGGTTCTTGATATCTCTTATTTCCTGTACAAACTCACCCGGTTTCGCGCTTTCTTCGATTAAAAACAAATTCAATTGACGGCGTAGCTCTTTTTCCTTCTTCTGTTTTTGATAGTTAAGGGTGGTGCTCCTTTCAATTGCGTTAATTTTTAAATCTTCTTTAAAAAGTTCCCACCTAGCACCCCACATTGTCATCTCGTCTTCGTAAAATTTCCTAAATAAATCATCTACGTTAGATTTAAAAACGTCATCCTTCATGAGGCTACTGTTCATTTTCCATAGCGACCATTCCCATCTTGACTTTTTTAATTTTTTACCGAGGGTGAACATAACTAAAGCATGATCGCTAAAAGAAACAGGTTGAACGGAGTAATTGTCGCACAGCGGGACAAGACTAAGCGAAACGTAAGCCCTGTCAAGTCGAGCATGACTAAGGCCCTGAAAGTGTGTGAAATGAACGCTACTCTTGGCGGTGACGTTTGCGACGTCCTCCAACGCATTTTCAGCGACAATGTCATTCAGATAAAGCGCGCTTGAGTCGCGAACCCGGGTTTCATTAGCACGGTCGTCTGGTGCGCAGACGCAATTGAAATCTCCAAGAAAAATAACAACTCTTTCACCTTTAAGGAACTCAGTCAGTCCCTCGAAAGTTTTTCTACGTTCACGCTCGTTAGTCGGTGCATAAACACAAATGACGCGCCAGTCTATACCTGAAAAAGAAAAATCGCAGAACACAAAACGGCCAGACGCACATGAAACCATGGCCGTCTCATCGACGCCTAGAGACCGGCGGAAAAACAAACAGCAACCTCCGGAAGTTCCTACAGCGTGTGAGACACAAACATTGAAAAGAGTTCGAAACGGTTGCACCATGCGGTCCGTCTGCTCTAGGCTTTCAATCTTTGTTTCCTGCACGGCCACGATGTCGATCTCGTTCTCGGCTAATAGTCGACTAAGTTGATATTGCCGGCGTCTCGCCGCAAGCCCACGGACGTTGATCGTGGCGACACGGAAAGGAGCTTCTAACTTCACCGCCATTCAGAGAGAGAGGGTCCTCATGGTGCTCACCTCGGGTCGTGCGCCCGTCTGTTCCGACAAAGCGCGATGTTGGCTTCCGCACTTTGCCTGCACAGACTCCGAGGCCCCTGTCGAACTCCGGCGTATGCTATCACGGGGGTGGCTTGGCTGCCGTTTTGTCGTCCACAGTTGCAGTCGCATTGACTGTGGACCGTCGCATCCAGATAGGGCCCGTTTTTGACGGCGGCTCTTCCTGCTCCGAATTTGTGGGGCCTGCGACGTTTTCCTCCCTCGTCCTTTTCGCCGTTTTCTCTGCGTCGTCCATGGGGACGTCGACTGCCGGCTGGCTGTTGACTGCATCGGTGATGATGCCCTCCCCACCGGACGGTGTAGGTGCCTCCGTCGCCACCATTTCCTGCTGCCCAGCGTGCACCACCTCGCCAGCATTTGGCGACGCCTCATTCGTGTTCGTCTCCGCCGCGTTCTTGGCCGCAGGGAGAACGTTCGCTACAGGGCTTCTTTTGTCTGTAGAGCCCGCGGCAGCCTCCTCCGCGTCGTCCTCGTCCATAAGGAGCTCGGATTTCTCCATGCCCCCAACAGGCGCAGCAGCCGCCGCGTACGTTCGGACGCAGTGAGCTCCCTCGTGGCCGAAACGACGGCAGACGTTGCATCGCGGGACATGACACTCCTTGCGGATGTGCCCCGTCTGCTGGCACCGGAGACAAAGCGGAGCTCTTCCAGGCACGACGACGAGGGCTAGCTCTCCGCCCACCCGCAACTGGTGCGGGATGTCGTCGCAGGTGATGCCCGCCTTGAGCCGAAGTACCGCCGTGCGCGTCATGGTGCCGACGCTCTGGCAGCCGTCGACACGCCACTTTTCTCTGGCCACTTCGATGACCTTGCCGTACGGCGCCAGGGCCTCTCTCACATCACCGTCGGCGACGCTAAAGAGCAGCCAATGAAGCTTGACGCGAACGTCCTGGTGGCTGGGGTCGATAACGATGCATCGGCGACCCTTGACCGTCAACTCCGACGTTGCCAGCATTTTCTTTTTGCCTTCGTCGTTCTTAAACGTTACTGCCCACACGTGATTCATCTGGTAAGCCCCGAGGGCCAAGACCTCGGGAAGCAAAGCCAGACGAATCAACGCGTCGCGAAAGTCCTCGACGCGGTACGGCCGCCCCTTCACGTCCGCATGAAGAAAAACGGTATTTAAAACCACTGACCCTGTTGGCAAAGGAGGCAGGATGACGTTGTAGTCCTGGGTGTTATCTTCAGCCCTGTTACCGCGGCCGGCGAGGGCCGCTGAAACCGCTCCACGGGAGCTCATGATCCTAGGTCCGCTCGCTTCGGCGTTCGAAAATAGAATCCTCTACACCACTCCACCTTGGCTTTCTGGCGTTTCCTATCTGTCTTATTAATGCACAAGAAACGAAATGTATCCAATTGGAGGTGTTCTGGAAACACACGCCGCCGCGTGGAACGCGGTACGACGCTTAGTGTCACGTGGTACGTGCTCGTTTGTGCTCCAGAAATCCTCCCACTGTTTGTCTCGTCACGTGTACATGTAGTAGTCTTCTTTGTTTATGAGCTTTAGAGACACGGTATCATCATCATCTGCGAGAATCAAGAGCCACGTTATTGAATATACAATACGGGCACTTTCACGTCATCGTACGTGGTCTCCGAGGGGATATAAACAAACATATGCAGATGAATGAACCGTACTTAATCTAATGAATCAAAGAATCAAAGTTTTCAGGAACCCGCCGAAAGCCAAAAATTGGCGGAGCCAGGATTTGAACTCTGGGCCTCCCAATGTCCGGTCGGGTGTGCTAACCTCTACACCACTCCACCTTGGCTTTCTGGCGTTTCCTATCTGTCTTATAAATGCACAAGAAACGAAACAGTGGGAGGATTTCTGGAGCACAAACGAGCACGTACCACGTGACACTAAGCGTCGTACCGCGTTCCACGCGGCGGCGTGTGTTTCCAGAACACCTCCAATTGGATACATTTCGTTTCTTGTGCATTAATAAGACAGATAGGAAACGCCAGAAAGCCAAGGTGGAGTGGTGTAGAGGTTAGCACACCCGACCGGACATTGGGAGGCCCAGAGTTCAAATCCTGGCTCCGCCAATTTTTGGCTTTCGGCGGGTTCCTGAAAACTTTGATTCTTTGATTCATTAGATTAAGTACGGTTCATTCATCTGCATATGTTTGTTTATATCCCCTCGGAGACCACGTACGATGACGTGAAAGTGCCCGTATTGTATATTCAATAACGTGGCTCTTGATTCTCGCAGATGATGATGATACCGTGTCTCTAAAGCTCATAAACAAAGAAGACTACTACATGTACACGTGACGAGACAAACAGTGGGAGGATTTCTGGAGCACAAACGAGCACGTACCACGTGACACTAAGCGTCGTACCGCGTTCCACGCGGCGGCGTGTGTTTCCAGAACACCTCCAATTGGATACATTTCGTTTCTTGTGCATTAATAAGACAGATAGGAAACGCCAGAAAGCCAAGGTGGAGTGGTGTAGAGGTTAGCACACCCGACCGGACATTGGGAGGCCCAGAGTTCAAATCCTGGCTCCGCCAATTTTTGGCTTTCGGCGGGTTCCTGAAAACTTTGATTCTTTGATTCATTAGATTAAGTACGGTTCATTCATCTGCATATGTTTGTTTATATCCCCTCGGAGACCACGTACGATGACGTGAAAGTGCCCGTATTGTATATTCAATAACGTGGCTCTTGATTCTCGCAGATGATGATGATACCGTGTCTCTAAAGCTCATAAACAAAGAAGACTACTACATGTACACGTGACGAGACAAACAGTGGGAGGATTTCTGGAGCACAAACGAGCACGTACCACGTGACACTAAGCGTCGTACCGCGTTCCACGCGGCGGCGTGTGTTTCCAGAACACCTCCAATTGGATACATTTCGTTTCTTGTGCATTAATAAGACAGATAGGAAACGCCAGAAAGCCAAGGTGGAGTGGTGTAGAGGTTAGCACACCCGACCGGACATTGGGAGGCCCAGAGTTCAAATCCTGGCTCCGCCAATTTTTGGCTTTCGGCGGGTTCCTGAAAACTTTGATTCTTTGATTCATTAGATTAAGTACGGTTCATTCATCTGCATATGTTTGTTTATATCCCCTCGGAGACCACGTACGATGACGTGAAAGTGCCCGTATTGTATATTCAATAACGTGGCTCTTGATTCTCGCAGATGATGATGATACCGTGTCTCTAAAGCTCATAAACAAAGAAGACTACTACATGTACACGTGACGAGACAAACAGTGGGAGGATTTCTGGAGCACAAACGAGCACGTACCACGTGACACTAAGCGTCGTACCGCGTTCCACGCGGCGGCGTGTGTTTCCAGAACACCTCCAATTGGATACATTTCGTTTCTTGTGCATTAATAAGACAGATAGGAAACGCCAGAAAGCCAAGGTGGAGTGGTGTAGAGGTTAGCACACCCGACCGGACATTGGGAGGCCCAGAGTTCAAATCCTGGCTCCGCCAATTTTTGGCTTTCGGCGGGTTCCTGAAAACTTTGATTCTTTGATTCATTAGATTAAGTACGGTTCATTCATCTGCATATGTTTGTTTATATCCCCTCGGAGACCACGTACGATGACGTGAAAGTGCCCGTATTGTATATTCAATAACGTGGCTCTTGATTCTCGCAGATGATGATGATACCGTGTCTCTAAAGCTCATAAACAAAGAAGACTACTACATGTACACGTGACGAGACAAACAGTGGGAGGATTTCTGGAGCACAAACGAGCACGTACCACGTGACACTAAGCGTCGTACCGCGTTCCACGCGGCGGCGTGTGTTTCCAGAACACCTCCAATTGGATACATTTCGTTTCTTGTGCATTAATAAGACAGATAGGAAACGCCAGAAAGTCAAGGTGGAGTGGTGTAGAGGTTAGCACACCCGACCGGACATTGGGAGGCCCAGAGTTCAAATCCTGGCTCCGCCAATTTTTGGCTTTCGGCGGGTTCCTGAAAACTTTGATTCTTTGATTCATTAGATTAAGTACGGTTCATTCATCTGCATATGTTTGTTTATATCCCCTCGGAGACCACGTACGATGACGTGAAAGTGCCCGTGTTGTATATTCAATAACGTGGCTCTTGATTCTCGCAGATGATGATGATACCGTGTCTCTAAAAGCTCATAAACAAAGAAGACTACTACATGTACACGTGACGAGACAAACAGTGGGAGGATTTCTGGAGCACAAACGAGCACGTACCACGTGACACTAAGCGTCGCACCGCGTTCCACGCGGCGGCGTGTGTTTCCAGAACACCTCCAATTGGATACATTTCGTTTTCTTACAGAAGGAGGAAGCAGTGCTGATTACCTCGCGAACGCTGTCTTGGTCGACACAAAAAACAGCAACGTCGTCTGCATAAGAGAGCACTTTTACTTCGCAAGAGTGTAACCTAAAACCATGTATACTATCATTGTGAATCAGTTTTAAACAAAATGGTTCCAAGTAAATTGCAAACAGCAAGGGAGACAGTGGACATCCCTGCCTTACAGAAGCCAGGACCTGCACACTTTCACTGACGTTCTTATTTACAATGACGGACATTGAACAGCTTGCGTACACCATTTTTAAACCGTCTAATATCACAGACCCTACATTAGCGTGCTCCAAAATACGAAAAAGAACTTCATGCGACACACGATCGAATGCTTTCTCCAGGTCTAGCTGCAACATAGCAACTCGTCTGTCAAAGGCATCGCAATATTCTAGAATGCTCCTTACTATATGTATGTTGGTTAAAATGGTGCGGCCTTTAATACCGCAGGTCTGATGCGCTCCCACAAGGTCTTTTATAACATTTTGCAAACGTCTAGCCAGGACTTTTGTGTAAATTTTGTAGTCGACATTAGTCAGACTTATTGGCCTGTAAGAGGAAACAGACAATAACTTTACGGGGTCATCGACCTTTGGAATGAGGACAACGTGGCTTTTCAGAAAAGATGGCGGTAACTTATTTATGCAATACGCTTCTGTGAGCACCTCGTACAAAGCGTCCGCTGCCTCCCTCTTAAATGTTTTGTAAAATTCGGCACTGAGACCATCCGGCCCGGGCGTTTTTCCCGCAGTTAGTTCATCTATGGCGTCTTCAAGCTCGCGAACACTGATCGGCGATTCTAAATTTTCTCGAACATTCTCTTCAAGCGTGGGCATAAGCGACAAAAACTCAGCGTCAAAACCGTCATCTTTTGGTAGGCTGTGACCCATCAGATCGTTATAATATTCAACGAACGCTCGCTCGATCGTTTTCTTATCGCGAGTTATCGTATTTCCGTAGCGGATTTCTCTTATCTCGTTTCGCTGCGCATACCTTTTCTCGTCGCTGAGTGCTCGCTTCGAAGGTCTTTCGCCCAACCATAGCCTCTGGGACCGCGCACGCACAATAGCCCCTCTATATCTTTCACAGTCGATTACTTCAAGTTGGTTCTTGATATCTCTTATTTCCTGTACAAACTCACCCGGTTTCGCGCTTTCTTCGATTAAAAACAAATTCAATTGACGACGTAGCTCTTTTTCCTTCTTCTGTTTTTGATAGTTAAGGGTGGTGCTCCTTTCAATTGCGTTAATTTTTAAATCTTCTTTAAAAAGTTCCCACCTAGCACCCCACATTGTCATCTCGTCTTCGTAAAATTTCCTAAATAAATCATCTACGTTAGATTTAAAAACGTCATCCTTCATGAGGCTACTGTTCATTTTCCATAGCGACCATTCCCATCTTGACTTTTTTAATTTTTTACCGAGGGTGAACATAACTAAAGCATGATCGCTAAAAGAAACAGGTTGAACGGAGTAATTGTCGCACAGCGGGACAAGACTAAGCGAAACGTAAGCCCTGTCAAGTCGAGCATGACTAAGGCCCTGAAAGTGTGTGAAATGAACGCTACTCTTGGCGGTGACGTTTGCGACGTCCTCCAACGCATTTTCAGCGACAATGTCATTCAGATAAAGCGCGCTTGAGTCGCGAACCCGGGTTTCATTAGCACGGTCGTCTGGTGCGCAGACGCAATTGAAATCTCCAAGAAAAATAACAACTCTTTCACCTTTAAGGAACTCAGTCAGTCCCTCGAAAGTTTTTCTACGTTCACGCTCGTTAGTCGGTGCATAAACACAAATGACGCGCCAGTCTATACCTGAAAAAGAAAAATCGCAGAACACAAAACGGCCAGACGCACATGAAACCATGGCCGTCTCATCGACGCCTAGAGACCGGCGGAAAAACAAACAGCAACCTCCGGAAGTTCCTACAGCGTGTGAGACACAAACATTGAAAAGAGTTCGAAACGGTTGCACCATGGTTGGCCGGACTATATGAGGACCCTTCATCGTACTCCATTTTATCGAACGACGTTTCATCGAAGCCGTTTCATGCTATACCGTTTTATCAAACGCCGCTTCATCGAACGCCGTTTGATCGAATGGTTTATTCGAAGTAAAATAACTTACACAAGTTCGATTGGGGAACGATGAATTCGTGTGACGTTTTTCATACTCTCATTGTTGCGAAGTATAATGTTTTAATGGTTTCTAGTTCGCCACTTCTGTCATTTTAAGTTTTCGAGCGTTTTTTTTTTTTATTATTGATTCGGTGTGTGCAAAGATGACAATACTTTTGCGGGTTTCTAGGCTGCTAAATGTTTCAGTGAAGATTAGAAAGCTTACAGGGTTCGCGTGCATACTCTGCGCTTGGTTGGTTTGTTGGGTGATAGCTCGCCCACAGAAGGATGACCAATGCCACGACGTTGCGTTTATTGCGCTCCTCGGTGACCTCGAACTGTCGTACTTCACCTTGAAGACAGAAACTATGTTTAGAAACACTTTCGGCCGGAAGTTATGCTCAGTCGTTTATCATTTTGGTGCGTTTGTTCAATAGTTGTTTTTGCAAATGGCATATCATTCAAGATATGATAGACGAGGGTCCGTTTCCCTCCGCCCGTTTCTCTCCGCCGCTTCCCTCCACTGACATACTGGGAAACATTGGTCTTTGTCCCATCACGCACATCAGCAAAAACTAAACGGGTTCAGACACTTGGTTTGTCGTCTAGAAGTTAATTTCGATGGCCACTCAATGCACTATAAAAACCTGGGGGATCTTTTAGGATCAGGGTATCAAATATTATCCTTTTAAGGTTGGAAAATTGTGCCCTATATAAGATGAATACCATCATCAGTTGCCAGTAGTTCGCAATGGAGATTTGGGAGACAGCACGAGGAAAGCCCCCGCTCTGTTTGGGGGGCTACACTTATGATGTTGATAAGCGAATAGACAGCAGATCAGATTGTACTGGAAAGGCGGAGTGTTTGGGGAGCGTGGCTCAATTGGAACGACTTTTTTCGAAATAGGCCCCTACCCGTACATTCAAGTGTAGAAAAATACAGATCTACATAAGAGGGAATTTAGAACAATAGCACTTGGCTGAACGCGTGCGGAGGTAAACCATTCCAAATAGAAATGCATTGGTTCACAATTAAAGCGGGAATCAAGGCTATACATTGTATTTTTCTTTGGGGCCAAGTTAAAGATAATCTAAACAAAATATAGGATAGAAAAAAAGTGTCGTCCTTTAGGTAAGCTAACGTTATGTACGTTCAAAAGCACACACAAAAAATAATGGGTGATAAAAAGTAAGAGTTGTCATCAACCGGCAAAAGACCCTGATATAGGAAGGCATCCTACATGTTTTCATAACATACCACACCTAACAAAACTAGCGATAAAAATATTCGATGAAACGGCCGTCAGCAGTTCGATGAAACGGCGTTCAATAAAATGCCCGGGAACCGCATTTTACAGTTGCCATTTGAAGCACAAAAAGGCAGGTTCAGTTTGAAATATTAAAAATAGCGCGGTCTAAAATTCTTATTGCCACTCGATTATGACTTCTTTTAAGGTTATGTTTTCCCTGTTTAATGCTCCAAGATACCCTCAAGATTTTATTTCCAAACATTTTTCGTACATTGTTTCTTCAGGTTCCCGGACATTTCATTTTATAAGCTGAGTAGACGTCATACTCGAGTGGCAACGAGACGTTTGAACCACGTTGTTTATAATAATTCGAACTAAATGTGCTATTTTGTGTCTCGAAAGGCAATTATCAAATGGAAGTATTGGTTATGCCTTTGACTTTCCCTGCGACGCACACAAACCCGGGGCAATCTTGTAGTACGTTGTTTTTTGGCTTCTCGATAAGGAACCGCAACTCGCGAACATCCTTGTGCACAGTATTCTCGGCGGAAGCAGCCAATGTTGAGTCAAGGGCACTAACCAAAATGTCATCAATATATCTTCTAATAACTACTGGACCAGATTAATACTCTTCGCGCAACTCATGTAAGAATTAGGCATCGATTTTTTTTTTTTAAACCTATATTGATTTGCTTTATATTTTAAAGGGGAAAGCCTTATATATGTCCCATTACAGGAAAAAGCGTCAGCGTTGTGCCCGAAAGATGACCATAAAAATATGTCATCAAGCACGCGCCGCTCAAGGTCAAAGGAGACTCGCCTCGGAAATCAAAACACAATAAAAAAGCACAACAATGAAGATTCCTCGTCACGGAAGCCGTTAAGCCGGGGGGGGGGGGGTCGCCGCGCCTGCGCAGTGGGGAGCATAACATCACAGCCGGAGCGCCGTGTGCAAAAGGAAGACGTGACGCGCTGCTTCCGGCGCATCAGTTGGGCCTCAGACTTCATTTGTGCTCGTTGTGTGCTTCGTGCGATGGACTGTGAGGCGACCGCGTCTACAGCTATGGCCTCGACATCGGCAGCAGCGTCTACATCTGCGGCAGCACACCGAATACAATACCGGCAGAAAGAAAAAATAAATGACGTTTACCACTGCCTGTAACGCCGAATTAGAGCGCAGCTCTTGAGGAGGAGGAGGGAAGGGTACTGAGGGGAGGGTATACCCTTCCTCCTTTCTCCTCGCCTCCTCCTCCTCGTCCTCCTCCTCAGCTCCTCCTCCTCTCATTCTTTAAGCGCCTCCCCTCCTCTCCTCCTCCTCCTCCCTCCTTCTCTCCTTTACCGTTCTTATTGGCCTCCTCCTCCTCCCCCTCCTCCTCCTCCCTTCTCCTCCTTTATAACTTTAAAGCATGTAGAAACATTACTCGGAAACATTTCAACCGCGGACTATAATACTTTCGCATTCCTGAACGTTAGAAATCTTAAATGTCTTCAGGCTGTTTTCTTGGTGGCAAAGTATGAATGTGGTTTATCAGATAATATATACAGAAAATATATTACTTTGTTTGCATGACCGCAATGAAAGCATGAAACTTGCAAGTTGTTGGTTGTGACTGCGTCATCGCATAGGTGCTATTCTGACCAACATTGTGACGCGGTATGGTTAATTAGCTAAGTTCAATACATTAATTAAGGTATAAGCTTTTAATTAGTGAAATTGTGCTTAATGAAGTGTAAAAAGTATTTCACTCAGCGAACAAATTGCCACTTTAGAACGCACATCTGACCCATTATAAGCTTTAACTAAGGTCATTTAATCAAAATAGTATTTATCGTATTTACGTTTACTAATTAGCCACTAGTTTGCCTTGCTACTTCTAAAAATGAAAAAAAAAAACGTTTATTTTTAAATTAATGCCCAGTTTGCGAAGTTTTTAAAACATTCGGTAATTCAAATGCATGTAACGAATTTTGTTTGGTACATATATTATTGCATTTGTATTAATTAAAAAAAAAACAAAAAAACTAGAGCTTTCTGGCGACGTCAACATCATAAAAATATTTTAAATAGGCCACACGTAAGAACTTACCAAACCTTACCAAAACTTATCAATAAAAAAAAGTTCGAATTCTTTCTAATTATTCAAAAATATATTAAAAAATGTAAATTCCTTAAGCCTCACGAAATCGATTTCGAGAATGTCAGATAAAGAACCCTGGTGCATTATTTTGAGAAGTGAGAAAAGAGCCTGCGGCCAAACAACCGATCCCCGACAGGTAGGAGAAACGTCAGTTTTCGACTCGGCCACCTATAAAATAAATTCCATCAAAATAAAAAAATAAAAAATAAAACAAATCTTCGAAGGTTTTTGTTTTAGCCCTTTTTTATTTTTAGAATGCTTCCAAAACACAAATTGCTTGGTCAAAATTAAAAATTGTCTTGAAAACCGTGCCAGAATTGAGATGAAAACAGCCACATACATATATCTTAATTAATTCATGCGAAAGGGGATATTAGTTTATTTTCTACGATTCTTGAGGTGTTTACGAGCATAGGAAGACGAGCTGGTTGTTATTAGACATACTAAATCCTGACACCCAGAAAGAAAAAGGGAAGTTGCCTTTGTCCTTTTTTGCTTCCGCCTCGGGAGGCAAAAAAAGGACAGCCTATGTCCAACACTTTGAGACGATATTTTATTAGCCCATACATACAGCACGAACAACCGAGAGACTTGCACAGAAAACGTAAGCACAAATACGAGCACAAGTGTCATTATTTGGTATGAAAACATATTTTGACATGCGTCAATAGCCAAACACACAAAAAATAATATGTAAACCGCCGTCACTTCAAGTGATAAATTGTTAATGTCGTCATGAAATAAGACAAAAACAGGCTAAAAATATATTAATTTGCATTTTTATGAAACTTGTCAGAAAATGAATTTGAAGTATATCTATGTTTACTTGTAGTACGTTCAAAATATACGTTAAGTCTGCACACGTTCGTCGCGCCATTGGGTCGACGACCCCAGCTCATCGCTCAAGCTGAAGGTATATATATCCTAAAATACCGGGTGTTTGTGAGAAATCCGAACCCGGCTTTTCGCACAGCAAAAATTAACTATACATCGTGGAGAGCTCAAACTACGTCGGAACGTAACCCCAGCCATTCGAGCAAGATGCCAAAGTTTCAGCACCAACCGTTATCCTACTCAAAAGTTATAAATGATTTTTCGAAATTTTTAATGTGAAAATGGGGCCCATTCTGCCCGTTTTCAGTTCCTGGCGCCATAGAGCTTCATGTATCCGCAAGCTCCGTCGGCCGCCATTTTTTCATTGAAATTTTGAGAAAATTGCTTATAACTTTTAAATATAATAACGGTTGGTGCTGAAACTTTTGCATCTTGTTCGAACGGCTGGGGCTACGTCTTGACGGAGTTGGAGCTTTCCACTATGTCTAGTTTATTTTTGCGGTGCGAAAAGTCGTGTTCGGATTCCTCACAAGCACCCCGTACGTTAAAAGTATGCGCGATAAAATGATATATAGTGATATATATAGCATTACGCTAAAATAACCTTAAGTGGTTTCTTTTTTCAAAATATACGGACTCAGCGCATGTTTTATGTATTGCTATGGGCCTATGGCTAAGATTAGGTTCCTCTTCAACGTTCATTTTATATACAATGTAGCTATACTCACTGACAGTTAAAGCAGCGCACGGCGTGACGATTTTCATGCATCTTATTATTTCTCTGCAA
Source organism: Ixodes persulcatus (assembly GCA_013358835.2). NCBI lineage: Eukaryota > Metazoa > Arthropoda > Arachnida > Ixodida > Ixodidae > Ixodes > Ixodes persulcatus. Next base: position 1,329,399 of record JABSTQ010010982.1, read on the forward strand.
CCAATCAGATTGCAGCATATAGCCAACAGGAACGCCGACGAACCAATCTTGATCGCAAGAAGCGTAAGCATGATAAGCCAGACTCTACGTACATTAGGATCGTGACCCTCATGTCGGACACTACTCAGTTTGACATGTTCACTCTCTAATGCTTGAGACAAGGGGCGATAAAGGAAATTTAATGGCCCCTTCAAGATTCCAGTTTGAATGGCTGCCATCTCAATACACTAAGACCACACGTGGACTTCTAAAGTCAGGCTAGAGGGGGGTTTCTTTTGTTAAAAAAAAATGTGATTTGCAAGAAAACAATAACAACATAAATAGCTGTAAGAAATATTTAGGATTGATGAATAATGTTATAATTATAATGATGCTATAATTGGCCTGCGGTGTATTAATGCAAGTTTCTTCTTTCTGCAGGTATTCATTATTACAATGAACGTCTTCGGTGGTCCTTTTGTGGGAATATTCCTGTTGGCCCTTATGTTCCCTTGCGCAAACAAGAAAGTAAGTTATAGGCTAACTTGATGCTAACAGCGAACATTAGCGCACTTAAATTCTAGACTAAATAGCAAGTTTACGTTAAATTCCACGGAGTGAAGTTCTTTTTTAAAGTAGAAGCATTACTTTATGTTTATTGTTTTGTGTTATACACATAAATGTAAACGCGGATACTTAAAACATATTTGGACAAATTATAATTACATCATCGTATAAACCTTGGTGTAAGCCCAATGGCGACTGAAAATGCGGAAGTGTAATTGGTTTTTACCTGACAAATAAACACTGTACAATTTTGAAGAAATCATGAAAGCACACAACAATTCTAGAATGTATACAGTGACAGCTGAACAAAATTCAATCGTTGCAGGGTTCATAAATAAGCATGAATATGTTTATAAAAATTAAATTACATCATGAGTATCAATCTAACCGCAAACACATTTTTGTCGCACATAAGTAAGACTCGTAATAACCTCAAAACAACATGCGACCTGCTGGTTGCATGCGGCTCGCTGACAGTTCTTTTGTGGCTCACGGGGTCACTTAAAATCTACGTTGCTATCCGAAAACGTACAGAGCGCAATATCCCTAAAAGGCTGAAACTAAATCCGTACAGAATGATATCCACTTGTTTCATGTAGTTCACTCACATTTATTACCTACCTAAAAATAGCTTAAGTGGGATTTCTTTGATAACGCAAAAGAACCTGCTGAAAGTGTGATTACGTTGTGTCAAGCAGCACAAGTTTTCACTTGAGCTGACGCAAACATTAGTTATTTGCGAAGTTCTACCTTCCATATTTATGCAATATTTGAACCTGTCTAGCTGCTTCCCAACGTGCATGTTCGCAAAGTTTGTAAACTAGTTTATCATGGCGTGCTGGAATGCTAATCGCCTTTCCCCACGTGGGAAATCCATTTACGCCAATAGATTGGCCAAAATAATTTTCTGCTTTTTATTATAGTTCACGTAGACGTTTAAGGCCTCACAAAAAACCAGCTTAGTCTCATTTCAGGAAAAAAAATTGGATATGCCTGAGTCGTCCCGATCAGTCAAGCCTAAAACACACAAAAACAAATTCGGATTAACCCGAATGATAAAGCAATCTGCTCTCAAGTGCATTTGCCACCTTTTAATTTCGAAAGTACACACCTATCTTATAGTATTCTTCGGTAGGTGCGCGATTGTTGAGAAAACAGGGACGAGCCCTGATGATTCACTCGGTAAAGTACTCTGGACGACGAAGAGTTGCAGCATTTCTTGTTAGACCGCGGCCCGCGAAGTTTCAAACCAAATTTATGTTGGCCTGCGCCATTCTTTAGTAGTGCAGCCCTGGTTCTAAAATATAAGATGCAGTGAATCATTCTCTAATATATTTCTCTATAAAACTTAGCTAACTACGCGCAGAACTTGCGAAAGTCTTATTAATTTATCACTATAGTTGGTAAAACGTTGAGAACCAAGTATCTGCTTCGCTTCGATCGCTAGCTTTCTGCCTTTCATAATACTTCGTTAATCATTATGTTAAAACACGAGACTCTGGTGAGGAAGAACTAGGAACCTTTGATAACGATAATGATAATGTTTATTTGCAACTCAGAGATATACTGGTGGCTGCAGAGAGACTGAAGGTTAATACCAGAGGCTTGCAACACAAAAAAGGGTATAACAAGTAGTAAGGATGACTATGGGTCGACATAAGATAAAAGATGCGTGACGATCTTGTAATGGAGCTTGTGGCCTTGATGTTGAAGAAAAAAGACACTTCGTATGCTGCGCAGCAAAAGCCCGGCGAATGGCAACGAGTTCGTGCTGGTTGTGAGAGCAGCTATTGGGTTATTAACCTCACACCGACTATAGAAACATTTTATGGTTAATAAATTAATTTTATTTTCTAAAATAACATTTAAGTACCAGACATTGCCTACTTTTTTTAGTGGGATCAGTTGCCTCGGAGCTGGTGTAATTGAGCCATTCCAAGAGGTTGAAGGCTTAGGTGCGTAGATTGGATGATCTCGCAACTGTTTATTTTGCTGTCTTGGGCACACACGACAAATGCTACGCACTGGTATACCTGAGTTGATGAGATGCATCACCGCCGTGAGGGCGTGAGCGTTGAAAGTGGGTTTATAAAGTTAGGTTGCTAGGCAGCACCGATATTTTTTGCATACGTTCTGTATTTGTATTTTTGAAATTCAACACGACGTATAAATGACATTTTATTTATGTCTGAGGCAAATATTCAGTTCTAATTTTTGTTGGCGACACACTTTAGGGCTGATCAATCTCGGTCCAACTGAAAAAAATGAAGCAGTCATAGATAACTAAGGCATAAAAAACTTATGTTTTGTTTTGTTTTACATATTTTACAATTTGTGAAGTCTGTCGATAGTTTTTGATAATATATAAAACTCTCAAATTTGTAAAAACAAAACATACAAAAGCAACAACACAGATCTTGATGAATCTAGACATAGTTTGACTGTAAATGACAGCTGCCAGATTTCGAGTTAGGTGGGACCACCGAGGTTTTAAATAAACTTTGTTTTAGAGCGGGCTAATGTTTGGTTGTGCATCTCTATATTCTCGAGAGCAGAGGTGGCAGTAATGATATCACTGTAACAAAGTTACAATAATTAAATTATTTTTGTGGTATGAAATAATATAGCGAATTATTTTCAGTGCTGCTAATATTGTAATGTAATGAATTACTTTCAAGCAGTAATTTCAAGAAAATTACCTAATACATTTGAAAATACCTTTGTCCCAAAATAAAAATGCTCGAAATCGAGCGTTAAGACAAAAGAAAAATATTCTCCATGTTGAAATCACGTGAAAACACGAGAGCAGATACACGACGGCCATCTGAGCGCAAAGCCTCGTACGAAGAACTCAACAGACGGGCAAAGGCGGGCTGAAAAGGCGAAGGATAAAAGCTTTCGTGTAAAGACATCGCAGAAAGTGTACGGCTCACGAACTCCAGGCAAGACAGATTCACGGCGTCACGTCATCATGACGACATAACGCTTCGTTCAACCCTAAGCTGACAGTGCGGTGGGAGCTACAAACTCATCGGAACCAATAAACCGCCTTCTTGTGATTACCTCACCCGACAACTTAACTGTGCGTGGGTATGAACAAGTACGTAATTACGTGGCGAAAGATAGACGTCTGACTGTACCAGCGTGCAAGTACCTTCCATTGCACTGTCAGACTATGTATGAACACTTTATAGGCTACAAGGCGAAGAACATATCACCGGTCAGGCAAACACACTTTAAAACCTGAGAGGACAGGACAGGCAGATCCCCAGCCTTCTTGCTGTTACGTCAATTAAGCTCTCAAACCATAAGCTTCGGCCATTGTGAACCACAAACGAACGGAATGAAGAGTTAATCCCAATTGCCTTGCCAATGCCCCATAAAGTTTCGTGTGTATGCTTGGCCTTTAAAAGTACAGGTACTTTTTGTAGTCGGGAAAGGCGGGAACCGAGCAAAGCAGCTGTCGCTGGCGGTATGCCTCTGTGCCTTCCCTTGGGAAGTTTATTTGGGAATGAGCAAACAAGCAGATATTGGCACCCATTTGCTGGGAAATTACACATATTAGGAAGCTCGCGCCACCCCTTTCCTCAATTGGTGACCCTTCTGTTTAAAAATATGCAGCCCCCTCGTTTTACAGCGCACAATAACTTGGGCTCTTCGGGTATATGGGAACAATATTCATTGAGAAGAATGACCGGAAATGTGTTAACTACGGCTCTTGAGAAGATAGGATTAGATTTCGTCCGAGTCGGAAGAGAAAAGTTCCACATGATGACTTCTCCTACGAACGAGCTCCCTTGACACGACCTAACTTGCTGGCACATCTTATAACTTCTTCAAAATCAGAAAGACGGAAACATGTACCCCTTTAACTAACTACCTTCACCCTTGAATGGACGGCGAAACCTACGAGTCAACTGTCTTTGAGTGACATTTAAAGAAGCTATTCATCATGTTTGACACTTTTTCCGTCTGAGCCAGCAAAACAGCTGTTCAGTATGGTTCACTTTAAGGCTCATAAGGTTGTTGCGGTGTAAACAGGAATAGATGAGTCTTGGTAAATAAGATATGCACGAATTGTTACCTAAAGGTATTGAAAAGGAAGGTCAAATTAAGTTCGTTACTTTTGAATTGTGATTGTGATATGATGTCATTACTTTAATTGTACGGCAATGTGCAGTGTAACTAGTTTTATAATTTTCCAGTGTTCAGAAAAGTAATTAGTAATGTTATTTAATTACTTTTAGAAGGTAATTTCGTCATCTGTGTTCGAGAGGGACGGCTGTTTATGTTCTTGCCAGTATCGCCGACTCACGCATGTTCTAAATGTGACCACCTGACACTGTATTTTTTTACTTCGCGATACCTTTGAAGTTAACTTTTCGTGTCCGGCATGTTAAGGAAAAGAACATTTGAGGGGCTACATACAATAACGGTATATGTGGACTTGTATAATTTCTTATATTTTTGTTCGCGGAGGTGCACAATTTTATTGCGCCACCTTATTTGTTTTTGCCTGATATCATATTTTAGATATTTATTCCTGTCAAGCTAAATATAAATATTGACCTTAACTGACAAAGGAGAAACGTATGAGGACTCTCTTTGAAATTGGCACGTTTGAAAGTGCTCCAACATTCCGGGCAGCCTCTCAATAGGATACAAAATCGATTTCGATCATCGTGTACATACATATTTGACATGCTTGAAAACGTTTCAGGGTGCAGGGATTGCAGCCTTACTGACAATGTCTCTTCTACTCTGGCTCACGCTGCAAAAGACAAATCACAAGACGCGTCTGGAGCGCTTACCAGGATTTCTGGACAACTGCCATAGGAACTTCAGCAGCCTCGAGAATTTGGGATCACCAAAAACGTACTCGAGGTTTGTAGAGGGGCAAAATATTGTTGACGTGATACATGAAAATGCGCATACCTTATTAACACGTGATTACTAACACGCGAACTTGTGCGAAAGACATAAAAGATTAACCATGCTACGCGTGTCGAATAAAGGTAGTATTGTTCACAGTCCTCTTGAGAGTCAAAATACGTTTAGCGATGTGCCAAACTGGCAAACTAAACAATATTTTCTTTTTATTTTTTTTATACGCAGAACGACCAATAAGAAAAAAAAAAGTTGTAGGGAATGTTGAGAAACATTTTATTGTGTCGTTTCCACCAAAGTAGCCTTTTTGTGTCTAATTTGATCAAGCTTCCAAAAAGCATGTCAGATAAAGAATATTCTGCCCGCTTGCTATCTGTGATGTAAGTGCCCTAAGCCAGCTGAATCTTTTTTTTAAATATAACGCGCTTTCTTTTAGACTTCAGAAAAAACTACACACAAAAGCCGCCTTGATGAAAAAGGCACGCTGGAGTGTATTCTCAACAGGTTATAAAATTTTGTGTTTATGAGAAGTGCACAAATTATTAATTGAAAATGTTAGCCATTTAATTGTTGTTAATTAGCTAGTTTGACACATTGCAACTATATCTTGACCTGCTCATTACGACTGTGAACAATAGTGCGTTAGTTCTACCCACATTGCGTGCACCAGAGTTTTTATAAGTTTTGACATAAGTTAACAAAGCCCAAATTTCTGCAAGCTTAAAGCCTTAAAAAATATATTTATTTACTGCAAATGATGTTACTGTCATAAAGTAATACCTATGTCTTCTACGAAGCGACAATTGTTTTCTTGCAAGTGAGGCTTGGGGCAATTAAAAACTGCAGATTTTACATTTCTACAAACTTTAATACGGATAATAACTTGGTGCTGCTATGTCGCAAACTGAACGATTTGTCAGAAATTTATTGTAGTGACCGATTCTAACTTAACATATTCTAAAAGGTGATTTCATTTTGTACATTATGTGCACGCAAAATTTGAAACATCAAATGAAAGCCTTTGATATAGCCGGCTAGAGGCATGTTTTCATGAGGGACGATTTCCGTATCTATAGAAATAAAACTAGTTCTAGCTAGCTTATTTCTAGGTAGTGCTATTTTTTTTAATTTATATTTTCTACCTAACTAACAAATATTAATTGACTAACTTTTTTAAATACTAAGTTGTGCACATATCTTCCAACACAAAATTGTATAACCTGTTTGGAAACACCCCATCGTGTATTTTTCATCACAGTGGCTTTCGTGTGTCTTCTTTTCTAGATTTTTAAAGAAAGCGAGCGAGATTTAAATATTTTAAAGAATAACTTCATTATCGTATAAAATTTACACAAAAAGTCTTAATCATTAAATTAAAATTTGTAATACAGACGGCTAGAGGCATGTTTTTATGTGGGAAGACTTCCCCTATCTAGAAATAAAACTAAAAAGATAATACGAGTAACCCTACCCACAATGATCGTACAACTTATCTCCACTAGGGGGCAGAATGGCGCATTGAGCAAACCGGTATGAAGCCCGCAGAAGTGTGCGGCTTGTCTCGGAATTAGTGTTTCTCAGGTTTTCAAACTCTGTATATTTTTTGTCCGGACAGTGTCTAAGGAGCTGCTTTTTTTATTTTTATTCCAAGAACGCCTGCTTGTAACGCGAAAACCGCGCACGCAGACCCCATAATTTTTTTCGGACGCCGTTCGATTCATGATAATTGTTTTAGATTTTTGTTGATAATATATACATATCTCACTGTCCACCTTCAGTGCTCCATTCTCGGGATTTAATGCTAAAGAGTATAATCAATGGGGTACTGAATCGAAACTTAAAATATACCTTTCACGTTTAAAAATGAGTTTAACCGGATCAACTCAGTTTGCTAATAACAATTGTACGCTTGTATTTTGAACGGATTGCTATAATTTTCGTTAAACAATGCCGATTCCAGAGAGCGCTCGAACATCCGCCATCGAAGAGCGCGATGCATTACGGCAGCTAGAGCAATTGATGTCATAGACGTGACGTCAATTGGTCCAGCACGGGCAAAGCTGCTTGGGGTCTGGCGTGGTTAAGAGCTCTGCCTCTTGGCGCTGTCAACGCGTTACAACGTGGTCGTTTTTAGTTGTCCCTCCGCGCTCCCAGGAGGAGTCGAATAGGCCGGGAGTGAAGGGAGATCAGGTTCGACAGGGCTCGCGCGGACGCAGCTTGCTGCCGTACTTCCGTGAAGCGGCGCTGCGTTAAGTTCACTTTGACGTAACCATAGAGTTATTATAATGTACGCTAGAGGTTACTGGCGCTAGTGTGCTGTTGCAATTGAAGCAGACAGCAAGCAGTCGGAAATTGACTTCCGGTAATGCATTTCTATGGAAAAAAGCGAGTGCATTTCCTCTCTGCGCTCGATTATAAGAGCAAATATCACGAATAATTCGTACGTACTAGGCACTTTGGAACATTTCCCAGTCACACAGACGAAATAGTTGATCAGTTATGGCGTTTTTATTTTAAAATCTTGACATGAAAAACGGTGCTAAAAAAGCTTCGTACATGCATTTATGTGCACTGTCGGACACTGTTAGCGCGAACACGGCGTCGACGCTTTCCAGCATCAAACGAACGAAGGACATGTGGAAAACCAATGAGAGACGGCAGGAACTACGAAGTAACACTGGATAAGTAACTCCTTGTGCTTGCAGACGATCAAAATAAATTGAAAGTCACGTAATATAGTCCGATTTGCAATAAATATGTACTGCTTTATTATTTCTGCTCATGAATATGTGCGAAGATGCTTAATTGTTCTGGGTTCAAATCATCACCGCACGCTTCAAATCTTTGCAAATAGGGAGAAGCCAGGGAACAGGTGCCCGATAAAAACTGCCCGACAAAGAAATAATAAGAAAAAACACCTTTAGTAGTTCACGTACTTTATCCTTTACGTTTTCGAACGTTTTTTTATAACCACACGTAAAGATGCATGACGGGGTCATTTTCATATAGTGACAGAACGGGCATATTAGCAATATATAAGCACCAGCGGAATGCTGACGAACTTTGAACACACTCTACATTCCTTTCGATCGTTATTTTGCTTAGAATCGTCGCTCGTTTCTTTATACCTGCCATGGAACAGAGGTTTGGGCCTGAAATATAGCGAAGTTTAACACCGTTACAGTGGTAAAGATAAAATGCTGTAACTAAAGCAATTACACTTCCACAATATTAATAAAGGTACATACTACCCGGTACAACCGAAATAACAAAAGTTATTCATGTTATTTTTCCGGCGAAGAGACAAAATTCACGCGCTTTTTCCCATAGGAATACACAGGAAGACTAAAGTAGACTGCATGCTGTCTGCTTCAATTTGCAACCGGAAGTCCGCGTAGACACTAGCGCCAGCTGAGCCTCTAGCGTGTATTGTAATAACTCTATGGACGTAACGACATTCTGTTTATTCTTTATTTAAAATAATGCTTTGCTGTCTTTTCGAGCAAATATAGGTGTCTCCGTGATGTGGCCAAAACGTGATTGACATTTTTACAAAATATGCGCTAGAATTTAGTTGCGGTATCCCTTTAAACCTCAATTATTACTCAAGAAAGTGTGGATCAAAACAAAACTTGAATCTACTTACAAGCGCAGTAGACAACCGACGTCGGGGACAAGCGTCGAACTTCTATTGGCTTCACTCGTGCCAGACTATAAAGAGCGACTAAGCGGTATTCAATCCAACCCCCTATTGTTGAGATTAGTTGGTCGTACCTGTGCGCCGTTTTATTTTAATTTTAGCGCACCACAAAATTTTCGGTTTTTTATTGGCTGCATCCGTGTGCCAATAGCCAAAAGAAAACTCAATCCTAGAAAGAATATTATACTAGCTGAATATATATATTTTTGTTTTTCAGACAGAGCACCAATACTGCCTTGCCGAATCAAAGTTTTTGTTTGTTGAAATTGTCAATGCTGTATGCTCCCTAAAGCATTGTGAGATTATAAATTTTGCTTTGTGTGATGATTCCCAGCACTGTACAATCTCAAACTCTTAGTAATTAATACAGATAAAACGAAAGCAATACTTTTTCGATCCAAAAATACTGTGTATTCATCTACTCAAGGGTTCTCTCTCCAAGGACGAAATATTGACTTTGTACAAAATGTGAGGGTTCTTGGTGTGATGTTTATTGAGTACATGAGCTGGGACGCCGAAGTGCAATGCATAGCTGGCAGATTTTCAAAAGTTGTGGGCAATATTTATAAATCCCGTCGTATATAACTCCTTTCGGTCTTAATTCTTCTTTATAACTCTCTCTTTTACTCTTAATATAATTACTGCTTCCTTGTGTGGGGTAGCACAACGGTTACAAATATGCATCACTTGCATGTTCTCCTGAAGAGAATAATCCGAATTATGTGCAATGCAGAGTTCAACGCTCACATATTACAACTTTTCAAAAACCTTCTTATTGTTCCAATTACAGAGCATTATAATTACAAACTTCTTCTAACATATCAAACATCTGTAAGGCAAAATCTACTCGTTTTTCTATCAATTGCCAATATAAAGCGGAGAGTGCCTGCATATGCAGGCCGTTGTGTTGACACATGGTCAACGCCTCGCTCGAGAACAGGCTATGGCCTCCAGATGTTGCAGTACTCGTTGCCTAATGTTATAAACAAAACACATAGACTGGGCACGGATTTGACGAGTTTGAGCAGAAAGGATATTCGTTCATTGTTGCTTTAGTGTTATTTGTGCCTATTCTTGGTGGGACCTCCGACCAGCAAGAAATGTTTGTGATGTACGTCAATTGTTTTTATATGTTGTGTGTTTTTATCCTATGTAAACCTTGTTCTACGGGTCACTAGTATGTAAAATAGTTTCTCTCGTTGCTGGAGGGGAGGAGAAACTCTGTCAAGCGACAACAGACTGCTTTTTTTCTTCCTCCCCCTCTCCTCTGGAGAGAAACAATAAAGTTGAAGTTGAAGTTGAAGCTTTATCATTAAAAACGCACCTCTACGTTTAATAAGTGAAAACTTGACGGTCAAATATCATCAATAATCTATTACCTCAAGCGCTATGTACCTCCCCGAATAATACCCTTGGCAGTTAAGGCCCTGTCACACTGAGGCAAACGTTGGACAACTCTATCATACAACACAAGGAAATCGTATTGCCGGTGACACTGTCACATCGCGGCAACAACAGCCGGGCAACATGTTGCTTCCGCCCGGCAACCGCGTTGGCCAATTTGTTGTCCGACCACTCTGTCCAACCGCGCTGACGGCGGGGACTACGCTGGGAACACTCCGCCATCTTGCTTGTTTACCTATGTGTGCGGCAGGGAGTCGCTGGAAATGTGACTCTGCAAAGTGCTAGTGCGCTCGAAGGCCGGAAATTTCCACGGGACGACATCAACCAGTGACTGTGATTAGAAAATTTGACACGGGGAGCATTTTCCACCCTTCATTTTATCAAAACGTTTTTCATTCGCTGGCAGAACAAATAGCCCTTAACGAGGAAAGTGAGGTAGCTGATATATGTTCAAGATTTACGCCATGGTATGAAAAGTTTCTGTACGGTTAGTTCTTTCATGCAATTCCTATTTCTACTGTAAAATTGAGATAGCACAGGCAGAACCCCAAAGCGTCTTTAAAGCGTGGTGTTGAGCTGAACTGACAGTGCCGACACGATCGGCCTTAATAACAATCAGTGAAATAAAAAGTTTTCAACTCTGTCTATTTGCCCATCGCCTGCTACGTGATCGCTTCGTTCCCCGAAACATCTTGGGTATTTTGGAAACCAATCAGGTGTCTGGTAGCGGCTGTTTCCAAGTTACAGGCATCAACCACTATGAACAAAATAGCCGTATTAATTCTTCGATATTTTTTTAATTCTTGCTTTCTTGGATTACTTTTATTATACTTTATCAGCGGGTGAGCAAACATGGCATTCTATTTGACTAGCAGTAATGTGAGCTGGTCTATCGCAGTTATAGTTTAAACATCAGTATAAACGTTCACGACCATAGCTGTGACCATTTCGACAATCGCTTTCCGTAAATACGAAGTAAAACATTCATAAAAGTTATTTCGTCGCACACCAGCCATAATTATTGTTAAATAACGTTTTCCAAGCTTTTATTTGAATAAGACGTTATTGGTAAGCAACTAGCTCTGCCATCGAAGCTACCTGTATTGTGTTTCCGGCCCGAAACTCGCTCAGCCAGCGATCAGGGCTACACTTTGTCCAACACAAGTTGCTGCTCGGTTTGTTGCCGAAAGCTGTCATACCGAGGCATCATATTAGTTGTCGTCCATGTTGTGCTGCTGTTGCCGCGATATGACAGGTTTTTCGGACAACACGGGAAGCAAGCAACAAGTTGCCCAACTGTTGGATAACATGTTGTTTGCTGTTGCCGTCGAGTTGCCGCGGTGTGACAGGGCCTTCACCAGCACGGCATAACCTTGTTTTATGGGCAGTGCGCAGAACTTGGAAAAAAAATATTCACTGGCATTTTGTGACCTAGGCTGAAAACGTAAAAATATAGCGTTTTTGTTATAAATCTGTGGCATGGTAGAAATTGAAGAAAATAGTATAACTGATTTTTGCCGGCTTCGAATAATCAGTTTTGTCGTTGAGAGTTGCAGGTTGCAGGTGTTCTCGTTGAGAGTTTGAATTTATAAAGCAATAGTAAACATAAGCCGTGCAGTAAATGAAACATAATATTTAGGCTGAATTACCATTGGATGCTCATAGCAGCGTATGGATAATGCGACGGAAAATTCGCCCGCCAGATTGCATTCCAGTCATCTTCTAAAAGAATGCTTGAAGGTCGCTTTGGTTATTTCTGACAAAGTAATACATCATATATTATCAAACCGCTAACATCAGTCCGTTGATTGTGTTTATACCGAGAACCACAGAGCCACGTTGCTTAACGTCATATTGGTCATGTGACCAGATGATGTGATGTGACGATGTCACGTATTTTTGATGACGCCAATCGTACGTCGTTTTTTTGTGTCACGTTTTGGTGACGTTTTTATGTTTCATTTTACCTGCCTTGTGCCCCTTATACGATGCTTGCATTGACGTCACATCGGCTGCCATTGTGCGTGCCTTGCTGATGAGATGTACCTTCTGCGGCAAGAACTTCGCTCCAAAAAAATTAATTGCGTGAACGATCACGCGACGTGATGCCAATGAACAGCGTTAGCTGTAGCGACATTTGGATAATATTGCATCCCGATTGATTTGAAATTATGGTGATGTTGCGTCGCTCGGTTTCTTTCGTAAACTACAACCGATCCCCCACAGATCAACGAGCAGGAAACACGTTCCCACGGTCGCGCTGCACAGTTTGCTTGGGCGCACCAGCGTGTCCATTCTTTGTTCGGCAATCTTCTCTTCTACGTGCCGATTCACGTTCATGCAGAGCATGATCTTGACGTTGAATACGTTTCAACCTAATGTCCAGGGTGGAACTCTCGTCACATACTTATCGACGACGTTCTGTGTCGCGGGCACGTTTACGCCGTCGAACAGCCGCTGCTTGCTTCGGCGTATGCTTCGGTCGCCCCATCCTTGCGCGCACAGGCTTAGAGCGCCGAGGAAACGGGCGACGGAAGGTGAAAAAGAGCTTGTGGCGAAAAGGGCGATCACATGACCCCCAGCGCAAACGTGTTTGATCGAACGCTTAGCACCACAATCCTGCCTATTATCTGCGAAAGGAGAGGGTATCACTGCTGTACTCGCTTCCTCTCGGCGCCAAAGTCACTTGCGATAAACGCGCGCATGCTCCGCTCGTTTTCGGCAACCCGACACTCGCACAGTACAACAATTGGCAGTTTGAGACTTTAGACAAGGGGTGCACAACTTAAAAGTGACGCAGGCCAAATAATGTTTATTGGGAACTGCGCAGTTTTTTTTTTATAAACTGGCGCAAAGGTTTTCAAAATCTCGCATCATCGCACTAGTTGCCGTCTTGAGCATATCTCGCAGTGCAACCCGGATGGGGCCCTAAGGTCGCATGTTGCACACCTATGCTTTCGACCCATGTTACGGATGAAAAAAGAAGGCGATGGATGACGAGAAAAAAAAGAAAACACAAAAACGCGCTTTTTGTGAAATGCTTTTCGTATTATGAGGCGCTGGAGAAAACCAGCCTTCGGCGTTAAGTCTTTACTTTGAACTTTTTTTCTTCGCATTCTGAACAGTGAAACACACGCGAAAATCGCCTCAGCACGCACCTCGTATCGCCGCCTCGAGGCGACAGTCTGCTGCTGCTAACTACAAAACTATTGAACATGGGCTAGCAGACTGCGTTCAAAAAATGGCGTCTGACGCGCGTGTATCACTGGAGAGCGTGTTACCCTACCCACCGCCTGCGTTCACACCGCTTCGCGGCGACAGTTTGCGGCTGGTCATTGCAAAGCTATTAAACTTTGACTAGGAGACGGTGTTCGGAAAATTGCGTCAGGTGTTCCTGGCTTCACACAGCGGTAGCATGCGTGCTTCTATTCATTCGGCGTTCGTTGCCTTGGTGACGGCAAGGAAAGCAGACGGCCTTTATGCTGCGGAAGACCACTGCGGCGCAGCGATACGAGGTGCGTGCTGAGGCCCTTCCCGTATGCTTTTTAGTGGGCGGAACGCGAACAAAAATAGTTCGAAAAAGGACTTAATGCAAAAGGCTGGTTTTCTCCAACGCCTCATAATCTGACAAGCCTTACACGAGAAGCATATTTTTAGACCGGAGTTTGGAGATACTTTTTTTTTACAGCCACATGGGTTTAAAGTAACAATATGCCAAATAATCCCAGTGCAGCTGAGGCTATAAAATACAAATGACCACCAGAATGGTGCAATGACGTCCGGTACCGGGCATGCATAATGTACTCTACTTTAAAATACCAATGAAAAAAAATGATACCGGGTTCATCTATTTTCAAATGAGTTAAGAGTCAAGACTTTGTATTCTGCTCAGAAACGTAAGCAGAGTTTGATTCAAGCACACTTGAAAACAGTGGAGTGTCTAGGAGACACATGCGAGAAGGGTCCTAGCAGGCGATGCCGGCTCGTTTGCTTGAATGATCACATAGGCCAGGTCAAAATTTGAGTTTAAGAACTACGTGTTAAAGTTTCTGAATAAAAAAAAATAAAATCCCTGCTTCAAACAGATTGCTTTAACATAACCTCACTCGTTTAATTTCAACAGTTCTCAGAAAAAAAATGACCGTACGTGCCTTAAAAGTTTAATAAATGCTGGTGATAACAATGGCGATAATCTAGAATGGCAACCGATCGCCGTGGTTGCACTCATATAATTTAATTGTTCATCTTTGAGAGTTGACTTATGCACAGTGAGGTTTTTAATACACATCAAATCCTGCTATAGAAGTCGATACTCACGAAACGAAACTTGACAATAAATTTACGAATATGTAATAAATATCGGCTGGATAAAATTAGTACTAAGTAGATAAATAAGTACGTACACCAATTTTATTCACCACTTGAAATAGGGCAGGACCATATCAGCAAAATGTCGTGCCACTTAGCCACTATACTATAGGTAGTAGATGAATGCTGAAAATATTCTTTCTGAGTTCAAAGAACTTCTTTGCTACACAGCAGAGAGTGGAATATCTTATATAAAGAGACACTTGATGTAGGAAAAGAAGTTGCCATGGCATGTTTCAATTGTGAGGTCATTTGATCTCCAGGAATAGTAGTTATCAGCCGATTTCCCCCTAAAACTGTTCAATGCAAAGAAATAAAAACACGAGTTCGTCGCTTTCCAGACGAAAACAAGAGCCATTCAGGATCGATCACCTCTCGGCATACTGGAGCGGTCTGTTTTCTACCCTTCTCACCGTTGCGGTTGGCTTGGTTTTAAGCTTTATAACAGGTTAGTATGAACTGTGTTTACGTTCACATTTTAAAATTCGCGTCATTGTTTTAAAACATAGTGTGCGACGAGAAGCTAAACACGTCAAAAATGATCCCAGCTGGAAATGTTTTTTTTTGTTCAAACCGTTCATAATTTATAGCATATTACTGAAAGAACGCAGTATACTAAAGGTACGACACGCATATCATTAAAAAGTACTTTGCTTTATACAAAGTTAATAGGGAAGGTCCACGTTGAAGGAGGAAGAACACCGCTCATTTTAAGAAAGCATATAAAAGGAAGATCTACTAGTGGATCCTTAGAGAACGCGTTAGCATAACACTTGCATGGTAAGCGCCACACACGTCCCCCTTATGGAAACGCTAACGTGACCCCTTCACTTTTCTGGTTCGGCTTTCTCTTTTAACTTTTTTTTTGCTTCCTCTATTTTTTCCTGCTTCTTTTTTGGCTTCGTTACGGGGTAAGCGTTAGGGTTTCCCAAAGGGGGACGTTTGTGGCGTTTCCGAAGGGTCATGCTAACGCATTCCCTAAGGATCTACCTAGTGCCACTAAATAAGCTACGATTCAGAGTAACGACACTTGGCCATATTGTGTCTTAAAATCATGGTTGCCAGTTATCTGAAACTTTATTTGAAATCACAGGAAACGCCTTTTCGCCTTCCACAAATGTTTATACAGTTCGTGACAGAGCAAAGCAATATTGCGTGACCTTCCTAACACCGAATCTAATGCTGAGGAAGTCGCGTTTTTGAATCGTGACGGTCGGCTGTTGCGTCTGCTCTCCATACGAGCCAACATGGCGGCGCCCACAACAATGTTGGGGAATGTAGTGCCCATACTCTAAGCGCAGCTCATTTAGTAGTTCTAGATCTCCAATGAATCTTCATTTAATTTTCTCCGGCTTCTGTCGCACGCAGACCCGCGTCGGCTCGCCGCTTCTTGAGCACCATTTCGGCCAGCCTAGCTAGGCGCTGGTCCCGCTCCTCTGTCTCGTTCGCCCGCCTTGCACGCTTAGTAGCGGCGTCCGCTGCCTGACGCTGCTGCAAGTTCAGACTCGCCGCAGCTTCCGCGCGTGCATTGGCTTCCGCCCCGGGACGTCGCCTCCCTCTCGGCTTTGTCCTTCACTACTCTCATCCTCTCTACACGGCACGCTTCCATTTTCACTGTTTGGTCTGCACACAGACGCCGTCATCTTTTCCCTCTTATGCGAGTACAAATGCTAACGCCTTAATAATGGCAAAATTTGCGTGGCGCCTTCAAATGACACAAACCACTTCAGGAAAATTTGTTTATGGCATGCGTGTATCCCAAATAAATTACAGTTGACAAGGCAGTTTAAAGTGATCCAAGACCACCAGTTAAAATAGCTGAACCTCGCCGACCGATGCAGAAATTACTGAGTGCACAAAGTTGGGTTTGACATCGGTTTCGTATTACGTACAGTGCTCACCAAGTTCATCCGGAGCACGCGTGTGGTACCTTACATTATGGGATAGCTATCCCGACGACGGCTGAAGAACTGCTCGATGACGTGGCGCTCAATGGAACTGACTGAGCACGGGAGGTCGCTGACTCGGCCGTGGGCACGGCAGCAACTTTGTCCGCCGGCCAATCTTTACTTATCGCCAACTTTTCACACGAAGATGAGGGGGTGACTGACAAAGCAGTCAGTGATTGAATGATTAAATCAGCGAGCCGTCGATGTTTCTACTGAATGATGCGAAAATCGGAGATGGCCGGGCAGGCAAAACGGCACTGCTGTCCCCGGTCCAACACCAATTCCGCCCTTGAGCGAGCGAATCTTGGAGAAAATCTCACCGGCGACAAGCTCACCAGTCTTTCGACAGATTCGAAAGGGGCCTCGCTTTGAATTAGATTTTTATGCAGGGTGGTAGTAAACTTTATGTGTAACGAAGTCAATAACTTGCTCCTGTATTCAGGGATAGGGTTGAGTAAATTAAAGCAGCTGTGCAACAAATTCGACGGGTCTGTACCGTGTAGGCAGTAGACATTCCAAAGCAGGGCGTTCCGCAGCAGCCCTCGTTCCACTTTTATGTCAAACGTTTTCGCGCGACTGTAGCCATATTTAGTAATGACGCTACCAGAATGAAGAACACACCAACCTTCATTTGCTGATTGGAAGAGCTTAAAATCGAAAGCTTGCAATCTCAAATGCTGAATTGTGAAGTTTTATAAATGCAGTGTCGGCTGCTACATGAAAGGTAATTTAATATGTAGCATAACAATCCAGCAACTACTCAAGCGGCAGCTTAATACACTGGTTAAATTTTCCGCCGGCTATACTTCAATTACCCTTCTATAGAATTTTTGATGTCACTTTTCGTCATGCCTCTAATATGTGTGTAAAGTATACTTGAAAATTTATTTATTTGCTAGTTAAGTGCAGAATATCAGCATCCACATATGGCACACAAACATACTTCAGTTGAGTGAAAGTATTTCAGTTGAGTGAACGCATGATTCACAAAGTCGTAGGTGTGCCTTTCTCTGCATCCGTCAAAAGGCCGGCGAGATTTTCTCCACACCGGACGGTTTCGGGGTGAGCTTTTCTCGGGTGAAATGTTTTCCGGGGAGCCTTTCACCGGCGACCCTTTTGTTCCCTAAGCGTGTGGCCTTCCTTGCTCGAACTGATCCATTGAGCGTGACGTCGTGAAACAGTTCTTCGAATGCCGCCACGATAGCGCCCCCCTGAGATAAGACGGCGTTCGCGCGTTACGGGTAAGTCTGGTGAGCACTAGACTCAGATTTTCACTCGAACTGATGTTCTAAGTTTGATTTATTACTTACTACCAACAGGAGGACATAAAGAGTCCGAAGATAATGTTCACCTTTCGAACCGGCACGCAATTAAATTATGGCGCAAATTGAAACTCGTACATGGACCAGACAAAACATCTCAGGTAAGTTGAAATCAATATGTGGCGTCAGTGAATACGAGCCTGACGCTAAAATTGTCCGGAAATATCAATGCTTACACGCAACAATCTCCAATTTTTACAAAAGATGTCTTTCAGTACTGCGTTTTACTTTATGAAATTTCAAAGGCGTAGCTCTTTTTATGTAGGAAATCAGGCAAACAAACTTGCCAGGGTCAGTAGCGGACGACGATGCAGACGACCGAGTTTGCGACGGCTCTACTTGTGCCGCCATCTCCCGATAGGCGCAGTGAGCAGACAAGCCAGGTTGTCTTCTTTCGACCAAGCACATCGTCTGCGCGCAGCACCTATCGAGAGATGGCACCACAAGCGCAACTGTCGTTAATTTGTTGTTTGCTTTGACGACCTTTGTTGATCTTGGCAAGCTTTTTGGTCTATTTTTTCACAAGATGGGAGATTCGCTGTAAAATTTCACAAGGTGAACTCCACCATGACACTACACCTTTGGTAAAATGAGAGATTGTTACGGGCTTGACAGGACAAATTGGCGCCCGTGTGCGTTTTGGAGCCTTCCTCGGGAACACTGACACCGTATATAGTTTTGATTAGTTTCAAGTTTGCAGTGCATAATAATTATCGGAAAGTAAAGATACAAATTCATTAGTTCGACTGTCTCGCTGCCATCAAGCAAGGGTACAAGCAACATGAGAATTATGATATTTAACGGAATATTAAAGACCTGGTTGGCAGAAAATTTGGCGTTGTCACAGATGCGGTTCGAAATCGGCTGAATGGGCAGCTGCGATGGAAGCATTTGCGAGGCGGCAAATGTTTGACGTAGATGGAGTGTCTCCTTTTTGGTGAAAGGGTGTGTGCATTATGAGGTGGTTTTTTTTTTTTCGATGTACACTTCGACTTGTGCCCAGTTGTCGTTTGTTAAGGTTGTGCCTCAAGTTTTGTCTTTATTACGCCACAATAAAATTATGATTTTAACTAATATTTTTTGAAATAAAATAAATAAAAACTGGAAAAACGAAAACATTTTATAAACAAGCTTAAAGTCAACGGTTTATTTCAAGCGAAAAATAGCAGCTGGCAACTAAAACTACGCACTCAACTAGGACAACATATTGCCAGCTGCTGTTCGAAGGCTGTATACCGCTTGCGTCACAAATTAGGTGTCCCAGGATTATGGCTCCCACCATAAAACTGCTATGTAGGATTCGGTTTTAATCGAGAAAAGTGAACAGCCAGCACGCAACCTCTCTAAAGTGAGCACTGCGCCTGCAAAGTGGCGCATCGACGATATAACATGTTTCTTAGTGATGCACAATTATTTACATAATATGGAACCTCAATTTTAGCCATGTACGACTCCCAATTCAGAGTCCTCTAAAGAAGCCACAAAGAAAGACCAATGGTCCTTGCTTGTTCTCACAAAAAAATATGTAATGCTTTCTCTGGCTCGTGTTGCGCTTTTACAGCGATTTCTGTTAGTAGAAGCCAGTCCGGGGAATGGCGTTGTCGGCCTTCGCGAAAAATTCCGGTACCTCCAGCGTGCACGCACAGCCAGAGCACGTGTCGAAAAGAACGAGCGCGTGCTAAAAACAGGATGTTCGAGAGAAAAAAAAAAAAAAAAAACAAAAAAACAATCCAACCGGAGCGTGCTGGTACAGTGTTGTGCTGGAATGGAAGAAAATAACTGGATCGTGGGAAAGGAGCGCCAAGCTCACCGTATGGTCACCATTTTGGCTTATAAATGAGAAATTTCTTTTTTACCTTTTCATTTTTTTTGTTCGCCGATCTAAATGCGCTGGTGATGGGTAGCCTTATGAAGACGTTTCTTGTATACCGAGATTTTGTTATCCACGCACCGGCGAAACAAGCGTATATCTTCATATTAGCCCCCATGCAGTGTCGGTGCTTGGAGGCATTGAAGCATAATTTCCCTTTTTTGAAATACATAAGAAGAGCAATATAATTGTGAGAGATCCGCGGAGATGGGCATGATTGATAAGTTGATTGCATATACAGTGCCAAAGGCGCTAATATTGGCGAGGAACGCCTTCAGTACGATGATGCTGCATGGGGATCTTGGTGCGACGGGATTATAACGACCCTCTCAAAACTTCAAAGATTTCGAAGGGTCGAAATGGCGATTGTTATAGCAACGGAGACCTATTAGCCAATCCCCTCGCGAGGTTTCGGCCGTTTGAATGTTAGTGATTGTTTGTGTTCGGCTCGCAGGCAGGGAAGGCCATGGCGCTGATTTACCGGGGTCCATAACTTCGTGCAACACAGGAGAGTCAATAAAATGGCCCTGCCGTTTTCACTTTCTAGGTGGCTCTAGCCAACGTTATTAGATTTGCTCAGTTACAGAACTGCTCATATACTCCGCTCACCCTTAAGCTGAAACTAGAAGCTCCGCCTTCAGGGCGAGCTCGCTGGCCTCCACAGTGCTTTGGTTACCGTGCCTGTGCGTTCACCTCTTGTGTTAGCAAGGGCAGAAAGCTGGCGCTGAAGGCGAGCTTCTGGTCACAGCTGGAGGGTGAATGGAGTATAGACGCTGCTTGGGCGAGCACCACCCCCCTCTCTCGCCACGGCTCGCCTGCCGTCGTTTGGCGCACCGGACGGCAGCTATGGTAGCTATGGTAACATAAGTTTCGAAGCACACCGTCTAGATGGCGTTCCAGTGGACTCTGTGGAACACACAGTTTTGAAGCGAAAATCTAGATTACGCTTCAAAAGACGGGAGGCGGACCGAAGTGAGTGAGGGGGTTACCCCTCCCGCAGGCGTTCCACAACTGAGGTACTCTAGTAAAGTTGGCTGTAGCCGCCACCCTGTTGTGCCGGTGCATGCGTGCAACCATTCGAGAATATCTTTCACGCCGTATGGCTAGACTTCAAAAAGCTCTTAGCGGGTTGGAAGAACTCGACATTCTGTTACGGCGCGCTGCAGAGGCTGCTCGTAACGGAGTATTGGCGATTCCAGTGAAATCGACGCCGCGTAGCGGCAACGCCGAGAAGCTCAGGCGAGGATGTCATTTTGACTCCGTCGTCTGCTATCGCTGCTTGGTTCTCGTAGGCGGCATAGAAACAAACATAATTTCCAGTAATTATTTTAATGATTCCGCCGTGTCACTCTTACGCACTGACTAGAAGAAGGTGTTTACCATCGAAAAATCGCTTTTCTTTCATTTGTAACACCGATTTTACGCTGCTGTACAAAACATTCACGGTGGTCCGCGTGCTGAATGACGAAAATGACATCCTTTCGTCCGCCATTTTCATGACCTGCACGACCCCTATAGTCCGCTGGAGTCGTGATTAGGGGTCAGCACAGGATTGCAATCGAGAGGGAAAGTAAAAAATGGTATAGAAATTACCCCAACCGTGCTCAGGAGGAGACGCAGAAAGATGACAGCACAATAATAGCTGATTACGCGAGCGCCGAGCTAATAATGCTATGAAACACGTTAAGCGATAGCGTAAATTCACTTAAATTTTGTTTTGCAAAAAAAAAAAAGTGTTAAATAAAGGCTTTAGTGGCTGAAAAAAAAAGTAAAGAACCTCATATAGGTCGTCCCGAGAGCTTGGCGAGCCTTAGGGAGTCGAAAATCGTTCTCTCGTTCCTTCAGGAGACAACGCACGATCCGTGTAGTGCGAACACTGCATGTCGTCCCAGCTTGGGACGACATGTTTTGTAAAGGGTTGCGTTTATGTTTCGGTTGTTCTAAAAGACTCCGGTGAAGGACGTTTTTTTTACAAATTGCGTTAAATACCATTTGATAATGATTTGTTATATATGATTGACATGCATGTACGAGTAGTGTTTCGTTAATACCTTGGTAAAGGTGAGTCGTTTTATTTATAGTTGTGTTTTTTATAACACATTTAGAAACTGATCTGCTAGAAACCTTGTGCAGACCTCGGTATTCTTAAAAAAAGGATAAATACAGCTGCTAAGAAACTCTATTGTGAGATGTCACGAAGAGATAGTATGCTCTTCTCAAAACGGCAACTGCACGACAGTGCTAGAGCGTATATTTTTGGAAAAGGCGTAGGGTGATCACTTCTAATCTATCACTTGAATTGAAAGTGCAATGTGTAAATATTCGGGCAAGTATGTCTCATATAAACGAAGGATTAGACGAGCGGGGGGTTTCGACGAAAGCATTTGAAAATATAAGATGCAGCTCTATAGACCAACTCCACTTTCTAACATCATGTCACTGCGGTGTCACTGCTGTTGGCACTGCGCATGCGCAGATGCTTCGACTTAGGATGGTTTGTGCGCCCGCGCATTGCCCACACCTGGTGTGGGCAAACGCAGGCTTGTTTGTCAACAGCGTGTTGGTGTATGAGCTCGGTCAATATGAAATCAAGTGGGTTGAGGTAAGACTCTTCCGCGAAATTCATTAGACTATGCCTAAGGGACCTCGGTGCTTGTGATTTACATAACATGTATACGTGTCTTGTTTTAAAGTAGAGCACATTCAGTACACTTTAAATTGTTCCAAGCCGACATCTATAAAAATGATCAAAGCGTTAACAAGCGTGATGCACTTGCATTTTAATTTATTTTTCAAAATAAGCGTAAAGATGTCGGGTTATTTTCCAGCAATAGGATGTTTTTTTGTTTTTTTTTTTTTTAAGTAAATCTTTAGGATTCTTACAAAACAACCGGGACATTTAAGGCAGTTTGCACTAATAAAACGAATACGTAGTCACTAATCCCGGTCTACACTCTTGAAGTGTTACAAACTAAGCGCTTACTCTGTTATGTTTGTTTTTGTATTTCAGCCTTCCACAGACCCTGAGCAAAGTGAACGAATGCTGAGTGATGGTTTGGTCAGGAGCAACAAAGACATATGCGAGCTCGTAGCTACGCCGAAATTTTAAATATAATCAGACGAATATAACCGGAGGAAACATTATTCTGAGCTATCGAGATCTACACACCTGTCGTGTTATTCCATATTGTCCTCTCAGACAAAGGAATTTTAGTGTTCTTAATTCACCCCTTATAAATAAACTAAAATATTTCTAAGAAATGGCAGTATGGCATATGCGTTAATATTTGTGTTTCAGATTTGTGGCACGATAAAAATAATAAAGTAAATGTCAGAGTATTGGGACGTCTACGCAATCACTTTAGAGAAAAAAAAAATGCTTGAGTTTTATATCTAATAATTTCTTTTCAAAATTTCTCATTTTCTCATCAGGTAGAATTCCAAAATTTACAGATAATTTTCTAGGTTGTTACTGCATTCAAAACCAAACTCAACAAGAGCCACAAGCGACTGAAGCGGAATACTCAGCCGATGCCTTGCTGATGGGGACAATTTTTCATTACCTCACCTAATTTTTGCCGTTATGTAAAAGAATCAGCACCAAGCTGTACGCTACCCTAAAGATATCAGATATAAGACGGAAATGAAGTGCGCAAATCTTGGTGCTGATGGAAGCACCTTCCATCAGCACCAAGATTCGTGCATTTCATTTCCGTCTTATATTTGATATATTTAGGGTAGCGCACAGCTTGGTGCGGAATCTTTTACATAACGGCAAAAATTAGGTGAGGTAATGAAAAATTGTCTCCGTCAACAAGGCATCCGCTGAGTCTTCTGCTTTGGTCGTCTGGGTCTCATCAGGCTATCTCCACAAATCGTCTATAATTCGTGATAAATTGAAAAAATGGGTTTCAATTAGGGCTCATCGAAAATTCGGTTTGACTGACTTATTATTGTGACTTAATAGTGACTGGTCCTTTGCAGTAGGGATGTTGCATATTAATTTGGCCAAACCTGTAGCAGTAAAGGTGTGTCTAGTCTTCTTTATGCGAAACGATATAGGAAATAACTTAAATGGAGCAATGAACTAACATCCCTTTGCACAAACTAAAACATAACAACTTTTTCTTTATATAAAACAACTAAAGTGCTACGTTGTGGAAATCGTCAAAACTCAATTTTATTTTTTGGCAATATGATCTCTTATATAGAAAATGTTACTTTTGCGATACTACACGTACTAATTTTATTTCAAATAGCAGAAAATATTTCTAAAAATTGTTTGGAGATTATAAATTATTTTTAGTTTTTACGATTAATTGTATTTCTTCAAATTGCCAACATGCTATTTCTAACAATTTCCTTTCGCATTCAGGTTGTTTGGAAAATTAGCCGTTTGTAACTATGACATGAATGAACTATTTTATAATACATTGTTGGTGTTGGTAAGGCTCATGAAAAAAAAATACAGTCCGCTCCAAACTGCTTTAAAATTGATAATTATGAAAGCTTTATATCGATGTTAACATAGATTATTTTTCATTTTTCCTAGTTTTGTGTTTGATTTCCCATAGTATTTGCCAATAAAGTGGGAATCGCAGAATGTAGATATAGGTTAACCTTTTTGTTGTATGCTCAGGAGTGATGACAGCCAGTTAACTAAGCCAATTTTTGTTTTGACTCTTAATATTTAGCTTAGGGATGTTGGACATATCTTAACGTTATTTGTGAGCTCAGGAATAGCAGATGTTACAAAAAAGTTCTTTACTATGACGTAATCCCTAATATGCGCTTTTTTTACACTTCCTGGAGTAATCCCAAAACATCATGCAAGACTGAACTGGAGCATAACGGCCCGTATAGGTCGCCTCTAGCCACAGACCACGACAAGCGAAACTTTAGAGCCCTTACGTAAAGTATCATATTTATCAAACCATCGATGAAGTATCATGTGACAATGAGAAAAGCATCGAATGGAGCTAACACAAATGAATCACCCACGCAGGTTAACAGGCTTATCGATGTGTTATGGCGTTTACGCCCGTCGGATTGAGCATCGATTGAAAACGTGCGTGCAAAAGCTGCATAGTGTGACATCACACTTGAATATTATGAGATAAGCTAACATTTGATAGTATTGAAGTGAGAGTTGAAACCCTAACTCGAATAGACTTGATCCTTATTAGATTCAGCGCTTTTGTGTTCCGCTTCCAATTTAGTAAACCAGAGCTTGAGGCGGTTGCCTTCTAACAACAAGACTGTCAGGTTACGTGAATCGTCGCAGACACGCAAATCGAGATGGCTGTAGAGCATCTTCTTCCTCAATGGCACAAGTCTGCGCTGCTCAAAGCGTCTTCGTACGTAGTAGGCGAACTGCATCCTGGACCACGACAGACAAGATGGCGTCTATAAATGTCATGATGGCGACAACTCTAGTATTCTCTTTTAACGTGATAAGAGTTTGAGGCCATCCGCGAGTTGGGAGATTGTCCTCACTCGAGACTGATGGCGGCCGCGTAGTTGTGCATTTTGTAGGCATTAGAGCGACCCTTTTCCGAAGCCCTGGCCTAATGCTGCGAATCAGGGCCTAATAAGATTGACGAGCCTGGTAAGTATCAGGCCTGGCAAATAGCGCAATACAGTCAACGATAGCCCGCCTAGATGGGTGGCCATTGCTTGAGCCTTTTTATTCTCCGGCCACTTATTCTCATCAGGGATTATGTTGAGATGGAAAATATAAGGACTTCAGGGTGAACCACAGTCGTAAGTTAGCGCGTTTTGCTTTTAAGACAAAGAAATCGCATGTGATGTTGGGCTGACAAGTTAACGAAACGGAGCTGTTTGAGTCCAGAGAGCTGGGCCTCCAGTCCCTGCAGACGTTCGACGGCGTAGGCCGTCAAGCCTTAAAAACAGACGCCTTTGCATGAGCTGGTTCTCCCGCTGAGCACATAAAGCTTCGGCTTGCTCCTGGCGGGTGGGATATGCGCCATTGGTTGGCAAGTAGTTAAGTCAGAAAAGGAGAGGAAACAGGTCCCTTATGAACGGGGCAGAGCTCTGCTTCTTACACCAAATAAAGCGTGTTCCGCTTACAGACTTTTAAATGCCAGACAAGACGCGTTTTCCTGCCTCGATTTGTTTTTGCCCGAAACAATATATTGTTGTGCAAAATTTAACAGTAAACCGTTGATAATATATTTAACGGGGCATTTGTTCCTTGATTGTTTGTAACAAACACATAAACGCAAAAAAACAGTCATATAACACTCTATAGGTGGAAATATAAAGTTCACAGATACCTCATAATCAAAAACTACATTTCAATATTGTGCTTCAATCTCAGGACTAGGTTCCTTTCAGCGAGCTCTCGTTTTGGACAGTGTCAAGCGCAAAATACGGAAACTACTCGCCTTACTTGATATGTTAATGTTGACAGGCACGAGAATGCGATCTAGGAAGATAGAACTAATTAATTGTGAACGTACTTAAACAGCGAAACTGGAACTGTGAAGTTTAGAGCATCATGTGTAATTCGTTGATCTATGAAGGGACTAAACGAATGCCCCCAGTTCTTATCAAGGGGCGATACTTCGCCAACGAAAGGAAGCAAGAAAGCATTTGCGGCCAATGTATTCATTCCACATGATAACTTATCAATGATATTAACGAACTTGGTTAATTGCATTCAATTTCCCATGAGACACATGCGGATGCTTTTTGTAGCAGCAAAACTTGTGTGTATTATTCTAAACTTGAAACTGGCCCGGTAATAATTGAACTCCAAATTATTTATAGTTTTCTTTTTAAATTACCAAAACATGGGTCGCACTGACGTCACATCGCATACTTTTGACCACCATGTAAAAGGTGGAGAGGGAAGCTGCTTTTGTAAGAATTTTGAGTGACGGGTTAATCTTCCATAATCTTCTGGGAGGAGAATAGCGACGCCTGTGCAAATCCGGGTGGAACAAAAGAGGGTCCTGATAAGAGGTGAGCTCCTTCTTGCTCTCGTCTCTGGTGGTCATCGGAGCGCTCTTTGAATGACGTCACGTGCAACCCATGTATGCGTTCATTGTTAACAAAAAATACAGAGGTTTGGTGACGTGCATAACTAAATTTACGACAACCAAATCTTTTGAAAACGAACTCAAATAATATACTAATGGCAAATCTGAAGTAAAATCGCTTGCTTAAAGACTTTATTATTTTCTCCTCATACCCGCATTTAATGAAGTACTTTTTTACGCTTCTCGGATACTTGGTAACTTTTCGCCGTGCTTTTATATGTGATACAAAAAAAATATGAGCAATTTTATTACATGTTTGCGAACCGATACCATTTTGCCATAAACAAAACGAATAAATCCCGTAAATCTCGCTTACGACGTTTTTTGTTTTTTTTACTCTTAGTGTAAGCCAACGTTTGTTTCGCTATTTAGTTTGCATTTTTAATGAAAACGGACGGGGACTACAAATGAACTCTTTCTCGAAACTTGCTCATCGCGAATGTCTCCACTGGCAGTTTCAACAATCACATCTGTGGCTTCAAGCCTGGGTATTACTAGCGGCTTTTCGGCGGAGTACTATACCTACATATTGCTCGTCTTTTGGGTGTTGTTTCCCATCGTCCTATTTTGTCCCCTGTTTGGGAGTGCCACCTTTTATGTCCTGTGCTACTTCTACTTGACGTCGATGTTTCAGGTAAGGTTGCGGAAACATTTTCAACACTATATGCCAGAGAAACTATTATGCTCGTTGAAGTTAAATATCCTTTATTCATAGACGCGAGAAACAAAAAAGTTATTGAACTACAGATGAAGCTATTAAGCATTCTGAATATCGATAGTTAAATTGTATACGAATAAAATATAATTCTAAAGTATATTGCACCTGAAGTGTACTCAAACTACATTGCATTGTTGTTAATCTCCTAGTGGAGAAATATCTGTATGTTTCAAATAAACATACGAGACCATATAAGATGGCATAAAAACTCAAATAGTATTTCTGTGATGATTTCTATATGTAATGGTATGTTTAATAGACGAGTCATTGAAGTACTAAACTGCATCAGAGTGGAAGTGTGATCAGGTAAATGATGTTCTAAAAAGGAGGCGAAAAATCAACAATAGAAGTCCGAAAGGATAGCAGAAATTAACAAGACAAGCTGTCTTGCGAATATCTGGAAACACATAAAGATGTAAATAAGGCTACAAAGAAAACAACCCTTATATCACCTTAGATGTGCGTCCCCTACCCAAAGAACACACACGACGTGTAACAAGAACGACCCAGCGTTTTGTTTCCTTTCTGATTGGTATTTCAGTGCAATTTATTCAAAGTACCGTTATTCAAGTTGCAAAATTACGATATTGCCGCCCGCAGGGCCGACAAAGCAACGCTCGGTCACTGACATCTAGAAGATTCGCGTTCATTCTCGCACCAGACGTAACATTCCCTCTGCTTTGTTATTCTCGAAAGTGCCAGTTCATCCTCGCCTCGAGCGCGCGACGCTCGAACCTTCATTGCCGAACTTTCGAGATAGTGACGCACGGTAGATAAGCAGCTACCCGCGACCTTGTCGAGTCAGTCTCGCTCGTGCTCTTTGTTTCGCCGCCGAATCGCCGCCTGCTTTTCTGCTGCCTCGACGCTCTTTCGTTACTTATTTTTGGTTGGCACAAGTTCACCTATTAAACCTTTAAGTTCAATCTTCGCTTTCTCGTCGCCTTAATTCGTGACATTTTCTGGTGGAGGTGCGGGGTATGAAACCCGTGCAGCGTACCCCTACAAGAACACGTTCAGCAATCATTTCCCGACGACCTTCCGTTGAAGACCCGGAGCATCGTGCCAGCCGCCGTCTTCAAGGGCAAGCTCCTGCATTCGGACCACTCCCGGCGAGGACAAGGCAAGCGATAACGACGATGGCTTCATCGACGGCGCAGACCCCAGCAGCACCCCCCGTCGTTTACCTGCCCGTCGCCCCTCGTACGCCGACGTCCTTCCACGGCGAGATCTACGAAGACGTCGAAGACTGGTTGCAGCAATACGAACGGGTGGCGCTGCACAACCAATGGACTCCCGAACAGCGCCTGCAAAACGTTTATTTTTCCCTCGAGGACACAGCGCGATACTGGTTCGAGAATCATGAAACCTCGATAACATCATGGGACCAGCTGAAAGAAGAGCTCCGAGGTACGTGCGCCTCGATAGACCCTCTAAAACCGTGTGGAAGCATCGTCGAGTCATATGCCACCTAAGGTCCCCGCTCAACGGACTTCTGAATCCGACGAGGATGATCTCCCAGGGATCATCAGTGAAGCGATCGCGGGACATACCCGCACGTTGCGGGATGTACTTAGCCAAGATCATCAAAGCATGTTTGACGCGCTGCGTCAAGAGAGGACTTCCATGCAAGAACAGCTTGTCACGGCACTTCAACAGCTGTTCCCCCGAGCGGGCACGGCCCCGCAAGTCCCAGACACCACCCAGCAACCCACCGGAGGACCGCCAATTGGATCCTACACCACAGGCCGGTCCTTACCTTCAACCTCCTTCGCCGTTAGCCAGCCACCCGCCCAGCAGGTCTTCAACCCAGTTCAGCCCCCGCTGTCCGGGTACTCCCTCCACGCCTCCATGGGAGGATATGACGCAGCACTGTTGGCGCAGGCAGCTGCCTTCGGCCAGCCCCCCCCCCCCCCCCACCGCCATTCCAGGCCGCCTTCGGGCAGCCGCACCCCTTTCCAGTCGCCACTCCAGTCGAGATCCCTGAATACCCAGGCCAACAACAGCCCAAGCAGCGTATCTTCACCATCCACGACCTCCCCACACGGCGAGACATCGGCGAGGCATTTGTCCATATCCAAAATGCCAATCGGAGCTCCCAGCAGCTCCAACGCCGAGACATCATTGAACTCCAGCTGCTGGAACCTTACCTGGAGGTCTCGGATAGCTTCCCCCCGCTTGCCGCCCAGAGCAAGCTTAAGATATTCGACAGAGTGCGGCTCCTCTACCATGTGGCCACAAGCGGATGGAACACAGCGCTTGAGGGATATGCGGACCCCAGCGCAAGTTACCTTTTCGGGCCTCCCGCGCGACGCACCGAGCAGTCCACCCGTGCCACCAGTCCAGCCCGGACGAGACGCAACCCTGCCCGACAGAGCAGAAAAGACAACCCTAAGAAAAACCCACCCAAGGATGACAAGTGAGTCCGCAACTCTTTTTTCGTCGCCCATTCGGCGCCCCGGACCCTCTGTGTCCCCGTCAGTCCTTACAAGACTTCCTCTTGACCTTGGTGGAACTTTTCGTGCTCTTGGACTTCCACGAAGTCCCTCTCCTGTGCCCCCGTTGCACTTAACGATAGAAGCGGAGCCCTTGCCGGCTGCCTCCCCTTCTAACGACGCACCCGCGAGTGCCTTGGGACCCCCTGTGTCCCCCGTTGAACCAGCCGTGGTCCAACCCCATTCTTCAACCGAAGATCAGCCGTGCCCCCCCACCCCCCCTCCCCCCGAACCAAGAACTTTCAGCTGACTTTCAGCCCCTTGTGCAATATCTTGACTGCCGTAATGGTGTGCCCGTTTCCCTCGCATTGGTACTTACCAACCCGCTCCCCCAGTGGTGCATGATCCAGGGACAACCAACTTTAGCAGTCGTGCAAGACATACTACCTCCACAAGACTTACTTGCTCAAGCCATGGCAATCGCTGGTGTCCCCCTGCAGCCCCAACCAAGAGATAACGACCAGCCCCCCGAGGCTGAGGACCCTGAGGACTCCCACCAAGTCGGTGCCGAGCGGATTCTCCGGTACTTGGAGGCGCACCAGCCCGCCGTCCCCGCTCAAGCGGACCAGCCTCGACACCGACAGGATGATGATGAAGCGGACCAAACTGACACCCCAGAAGAAGACACCCGACGACAGGCCGCTCGACATCCTGGACCGCCCCACCCTCCGGTCCGCGAGTCTTCAACTCCCCCCCAGGTCAACTGGACCAAAGTGAGCGAACGTTTTGGCTATTTTCCACCATGTAACCCAGCATCTTTAGAACTTAAGTGTCACAGAGCATCCATCGTAAATAACCGCCCTCCCCCAACGAGCCAGCTTCCAGTGCTAAGAGCAGCGGTGTCTTCAATGCTTAAGTCATGTGTTTCTTAGAAGAATCAAACGCGGACCTTACCTAAGCCCAATTCAGTTGGCCCCAAAGAGCGCCTCAGAAAGCAGGTTCATCCTGAACGCTGCCGCCTTAACACCCTACATGAATGCCCCCCGGTTTCATTTAAAACCCTTACCGGTGGTCATTCTTGAAAACCCACTACCACGAAACGCCTTTTTTACAAAGGTAGATCTCGCAGAAGCGTACTACCACTTCTCACTCAGCCCCCGCTCTCAGAGCCTCACCACCTTCAAGCTGGATGGTGATTATTTTTCTTTCACGAGGCTACCCTTTGGCCTGAGACCGGGGCCCTTTGTGATGCAGCAGTTGGCAACCGCGATAACCCGACACCTCCGCTCTCTGGGCGTCTGGGCGTGGAGCCACCTAGACGATTTTTTGCTTGCACACCCCGACCCTGTTGTTCTTGCCAACGTGACCCGGAACTTTGTGTCCGACCTCCGCGAGTGTGGAATCCGCATCAACCCGAAGGACACCACCATGCACCCCACACAGACCATCCGGTTTCTTGGGTTTTCGCTCGAAGCAAAGGACGAGATGCTGGGCCACACAGGAGCCCGGAAGGCTGACATCTCGTCGATGCTACAACAACTACAGCAACCATTGCCGCTCAAGACCATGGAGCGTTGTGTTGGACATTTGGTTTTTTATTTTTCGCTTTATAGAGCGCACTACCACATGCTTAATCCGTTTTTTAAGCTCCTTCACGAACCGACAAGCCTGCCTCCGGGCTACATTGAAGCTTTACAGAAAGCATGGACAGCCCTTCCCCACCGAGTGCCTTGGAAGATCCCGTGTTAAGCAGAGACAGTAGCCTCAGATGCAAGTTCCCATGGAATGGGAGTGGCTACAAGATATGGCAACCTGGCGGTCCTGACAGAACCCTCCCGAGACATCTACCTTCGGGAAACGAAGGCACTTATCTTGGCAGCCCTGATAGCGCCGCCACAGACCATCATCTTGTGTGACAACGAGGCCGTTGTAGCAGCAGTGACCCGCGGCCACGGAAGATCCCTCCCATGGCAGTTAGCCATAACCTTGTCACTACTTTTTACAATAAAGCAGCTTTGGACGAGATGGATCTCGACAACCATGAACCCTGCCGACGCCCCCTCAAGGTGCACACGCACTCTTGTCCCAAATCAGCCAATGAGGGGGCGCCGCTAGGGGGAGGTCCCAGAGGCCTATATAAGCCTGGGAGCAGATTGTCGGGACACAGTCGAGCCAGAAGCGAGCCAGGGTATCAAGCCAGGTTATCGGACAAGGACGCAAGGCCCCAACGAAAGTGTCACCAGCTTCGTTCAAGACGTCCTACGTCTGAGCGCGCGTGCCGACCCACAAGCCGCCGACGACAAGAAGCTGCGTGTCCTCATGCGCGGGGTGAGGGACGACATCTTTGGAGGCCTGGTCCGCAACCCGCCGGCAACAGTCGAAGCGTTCGTCACGGAGGCAACGAACATGGATCGCGCTCCAAGCACGCGCCTCCTACTACCAACGACATCCCGGCGTCGTTGCCTCCACGCTGCTTCATGACGATATCGGCGCCCATACCCGGGACATTCGCGACATCATCCGAGACGTCGTACGAGAGGAGCTACGAAAGCCGCTCCCCGCTGCTGAGCGTCCGGCGTCGCTGTCAGTCGCCGAGATTGTACGCGACGAGGTACAGCGGGTCCTGCAGCCTGAACCGCCAGTCGACGTGCCAGCCCCCGAGGAACCGACGCTGAGCTACGCCGCTATAGCCCGCCGACCACCGCCTGTTGCCCGTCAATACCAGGCGTCATCTCGACGGGACCATCCAACGTCGCAAAACCCTCGACGCCAAGAACAAGTCCAGCACGTCCGCCCGGAGAGACCCTCGCCGAGAAAAACCGACGTGTGGCGAACGGCCGACCGACGCCCGCTTTGTTTCCACTGCGGGGAAGCTGACCACGTGTACCGGCGATGCCCGTACCGGCAGCTGGGGCTACGCGGCTTCCACCCCGACGACCCGCGACCACGCTACGGCGAGCGACCGAGGGACATCGACGAATACCTCCGCCGGTCGCCATCCCCGGGACCGTCTCCCCGTCGCGGTTTCCGATCGCCGTCACCCCACCGCCCAGCATCGCCTCTACGCGGATCCCGCCGTGAGAGCCTGTCGCCCCTCGTCGGGGAAACTAAGCGCGGCAACCCCTGGAGGTGGGGTTGCCGAAGGCGACCGTCGGAAACATCCTCCAGAAACGTCGGAGGGCTCCCCCACTAGCGACGAGACTCATCGGAGCGAAGCTACTGCGACGGTGTCGAATAACCTCGACGTTACCATCGACGGCCACGACGCGAAGGCACTCGTCGACACCGGAGCAGACTATTCCGTTTTAAGTGGGAAGCTCTCTCGCCGCCTTCGGAAAGTGATGACGCCGTGGGATGGCCCGAAAATACGAACCGCCGGCGGACATCTCATCACACCAGTGGGAACGTGTACAGCGCGCGTGTACATCCACGGAGAGACCTGTCCCGTGAAATTCGTCGTCCTCAAAGACTGTTCGAGAGACGTCATCCTTGGCATGGACTTCCTCTGTGAGTACGGTGCGGTGATCGACCTTGGAGCAAACAGGTTGACGCTGCGAAAGCCCGTTCTACCTCCGGAAGGATCCAAAACGTCGCCAGCCGCCGTCTGAGTCATTGCGGACCACGTGAACCTGCCGCCACGGTCGAGTGTTCTTGTGCCCGTTGTGACCGATGCAGTTGCCAGCGGGAACGTCCTTCTGTAAGGCAACGTCCAACTGCTTCTCGGAAGAGGTATAGGCGTCGCAAGGGGCGTAGCGGAGGTGCAGGATGGACGTTCTGTGGTCCTCGTGACGAACTTTCGACCGGAGGCGCAGCACCTCACGAAAGGTGTTGCTGTAGGACACGTCGAGGAACTCTGGGCCGACGCCGAAATCGCCGCGATCTCCGACGAGCCCTCGCCATGTCAGCCGTACAGTACACCGCCGCCACAGCTCGACGTTAACCCCAAGCTCAGTGTCACGGAACGACGACAGCTCGGAGACCTCGACGAATTCAGCCACTGCTTTGCGACGACGTCGAGGGTGCGCCAGACAATAGTTGCTAAACACCGCATCGTTACCAACGAGGATGCGTCCCTGTGCATCGGCCGCCGTACCGGGTCTCCCCAAAGGAACGAGAGGCCATCCATAAACAAGTACAAGAGATGCTGAACGACGACATCATTCAGCCTTCGAGCAGCCCGTGGGCCTCTCCTGTTGTACTGGTGAAGAAGAAGGACGGAACGCTTCGCTTCTGCGTTGACTACCGGCGGCTCAACGCGGTCACTAAGAAAGACGTGTATTCGCTCCCCCGCATCGACGACACGCTGGACCGGCTGCGCCACTCTCGATACTTTTCGTCGATGGACCTTAAGAGTGGCTACTGGCAGATCGAAGTCGACGAACGGGACCGAGAAAAGACTGCCTTCGTCACGCCCGATGGACTGTATGAGTTCAAGGTAATGCCCTTCGGACTGTGCACGGCGCCGGCAACGTTTCAACGTGTCATGGACACCGTCCTGGCAGGCCTCAAGTGGCAGAGCTGTCTCGTTTACCTCGACGACGTCGTGGTATTCGCGGCCAACTTCGACGATCATTTGCGACGCCTTCGGGCCGTTCTTGAGGCAATCAGGACCGCAGGACTTACCCTCAAGCCGACGAAGTGCTGGTTTGCCTACGGCGAACTGAAGTTCCTGGGCCACGTTGTGAGTAACAAAGGTGTAAGTCCTGACCCTGAGAAAACTCGCGCCGTAGCGGCCTTTCCACCGCCCACCGACAAAAAGGCCGTCCGAAGATTCCTTGGACTTTGCGCATACTAAAGGCGATTCGTTCAGGATTTCGCCAAGCTTTCTGCGCCGCTAACGCACCTTACGAAGGACGCCGTGAACTTCGAATGGGGTGGAGAACAACAACGGGCATTCGACGAACTAAAGCGACGGCTCCAGTCCCCACCGATTCTCGGACACTTCGACCAATCAGCCGAAACGGAAGTTCACACGGACGCCAGTAATACAGGACTCGGAGCGGTACTGGTCCAACGACAAGACGGTGCGGAGCGCGTGATCGCATACGCTAGCCGGACGCTGTCGAACGCGGAACGCAATTACTCGACAACCGAGAAGGAATGTCTGGCCGTCGTCTGGGCCATCACGAAATTCCGCCCGTACTTGTACGGGAGTCCATTTCGGGTGGTCACCGACCACCACGCCCTGTGTTGGTTAGCGAGCCTGAAGGACCCATCGGGACGTCTCGCTCGTGGAGCCTACGACTGCAAGAGTACGACGTGACCGTGGTCTACAAGTCAGGCCAAAAACACAGCGACGCCGACTGCCTGTCCAGAGCCCCTGTCGAGTCAGCTAGCGGATGTGCCAAAGACGACGGCGACGACGACGACCACTTTCTGGGCGCGGTGAGCATTCACGGCATTGCAGCGCTCCAGCGGGACGATCCTGAGTTGCGTGCACTGATCGACCACTTGGAGGGACGAGGGGGTACGATTCCCCGAGCCTTCTCACGTGACCTGCCAAGATTCGCCGTCCGGAGAGGTATCCTCTATAAAGAGAACTTCAGGGACAACAACTCGACGTGGCTCCTGGTGATTCCTGCTAGTCTTCGAGAAGAGATCTTCCAAGCCTGCCACGACGACCCAACATCTGGTCACCTTGGCTACAGTAGGACTCTTGCACGGATCCGAGAAAAATACTACTGGCCCAAGCTCCAGAAGACTGTCCACCTCTACGTCCGTTCGTGCCACGAATGCCAACGACGCAAGAAACCACCGACGAAGCCGGCAGGTCTCCTGCAACCGATCGCGCCCCCGACTGCACCATTCCAGCAGATTGGAATGGATCTTCTCGGACCTTTCCCACCGTCGACGCAGGGAAACCATTGGATAATCGTGGCAACTGATTATCTCACCAGGTACGCAGAGACAAAAGCACTCCCGTCGGGGACCGCCGTGGAAGTAGCCAAGTTCTTCGTGGAGTCTATCGTCCTCCGACACGGCGCTCCCCAAGTCCTGATTACGGACCGCGGATCCTCGTTCATGGCGCAACTGACACAAGAGATACTCCGCCTGAGCCACACCGACCACCGCCGGACCACGGCATACCACCCACAGACCAACGGGCTGACGGAGCGACTAAACAAGACCATCGCCGACATGATTTCGATGTACGTGGACGTGGAACACAAGACGTGGGATGAAGTGTTGCCCTACGTCACGTTTGCGTACAACACGGCGATTCAAGAAACTACCGGCATTACACCTTTTCAGCTGGTGCACGGCAGAA
This sequence comes from Ixodes persulcatus, assembly GCA_013358835.2. Taxonomy (NCBI): domain Eukaryota; kingdom Metazoa; phylum Arthropoda; class Arachnida; order Ixodida; family Ixodidae; genus Ixodes; species Ixodes persulcatus. The sequence goes on from JABSTQ010010982.1 coordinate 1,365,927, forward strand.
AGGTGACGACGATGCTCGACGCCATGCTGCCCCACTGCCCGACGGACGACGGCACCGACGACGCCCAGCTGGTCACCCAACGAGCAGAAGAAGTACGCCAGCTAGCCCGTCTTCGAATAAAGGACCAGCAACGTGTGGACGCTGGCCGGTACAACCTTCGTCGCCGCGGCGTGGAGTTCCAGCCCGGAGACAGGGTATCGGTGTGGACGCCCATTCGCCGCCGCGGCCTCAGCGAGAAACTGTTGAAACGCTACTTCGGACCCCACAAGGTCATCCGCCGCCTTGGGGACTTGAACTACGAGGTGCTCCCCGACGGAACCCGACCATCAGGACGCCGCCAGCCACGACCCGAAGTCGTCCACGTAGTTCGACTCAAGCCGTTCTACGCGCGCTAGGATTACGACACTGCATGTTCATTTCGTTTCACCGTAATTTGTTTTAGCCATTTCTGTTTTTCTTTTTCGTTGCATCGGGACGATGCACTTTTAAAAGGGGGGGATAATGCCGCCCGCAGGGCCGACAAAGCAACGCTCGGTCACTGACATCTAGAAGATTCGCGTTCATTCTCGCACCAGACGTAACATTCCCTCTGCTTTGTTATTCTCGAAAGTGCCAGTTCATCCTCGCCTCGAGCGCGCGACGCTCGAACCTTCATTGCCGAACTTTCGAGATAGTGACGCACGGTAGATAAGCAGCTACCCGCGACATTGTCGAGTCAGTCTCGCTCGCGCTCTTTGTTTCGCCGCCGAATCGCCACCTGCTTTTCTGCTGCCTCGACGCTCTTTCGTTACTTATTTTTGGTTGGCACAAGTTCGCCTATTAAACCTTTATTTTAAGTTCAATCTTCGCTTTCTCGTCGCCTTAATTCGTGACAATATGTTGACATAATAATTCCGAAGACAATGAAGTAGAAAACATTGTTCTTGACTGTGCTTGAAAATTTTACTAGATTTTTGTTTGCTTTGTTTGACTGATGTCGTGTAGGTCCTGAAACTTGTATATCTTTTCCTCCGTAGTAGTTATCAAAATTGACGGACCTATCTGAAAAAAAAGAAACACAAGATATTAGCTAGAGTATCAGGGTACATTCATTATCTAAGAAAACCACTTCTTGGTTTTCCCACTATTTTCACGGATAACCCACTGACTGTTTCCATTTTCCTACTTACCGAAGTGCCTTGTTCAGATGAAATAAAGCCGAATTTTCTCCACAGATCAAGGAACACTTTCCTTGACAGGTGAAGGTGTTGCTTGTACGTCTTTCGCCCCCCTTCAGGTTGAGACGAACGCATAGAGATTAATATGCCTGCACTGCCATGAATGTACTCAACCGATGTTTTGAAAGCACAAATGTTGATATGAAAAAGCCAGTTAATAATAATAATTTCCTCATTCGTACCGCAACGTATTTCACTATAGCAAAACGTATCGGTACAGTTGTTAAAATATTCCTTTAATTTCGTTATTGAAATCTTGCGCGTCATACAGGTCTAATAATTAATAATAATAATGGTCGGCTTTATTTCGCATATGCCAACATACAATCATATCGGTCTCCTTTATGATTTCGCATAGTGCGTCAAGACTCAAGAACGCTTTTGTATTTTGTATTGTAGCGACGTCGCTGCAACGTGGCGGCGCCAAATCAAGGCCGGGCAGCGTTTAGCGGACTTCTTGATTCAGCCTTTTTTACTGATATATGTGCTCGAGAGTAACTAAACTTGTTCCCTGCCCTTGAACGTGATAGGACGTGGGCTTGTACAAACTTTGGGGCTAAAACTACCACATATGTTGATCAAATGCACCGTCCTAGGGATCATATGCAACACTATTTCAGTAGAGACAACATAATATGGCCGACGAACCTACGGCCACGGAGCACTTGCATTTTAGTCAAATGCCTTTCAACCGACAATTTGATAACTGGTCAATTTCTAGAAAATTAACTGCCTGTGCGTAACATCTTGATGGCACTTTACAGGAATTGAATTTCTGATTCATGTGGTTTACATAAAAACTGTAACTGGTGAGGCATCGGCGTCAGCAGAATTTTAGTTTGTTCGGGGGTTAGGGGTACTCTCAAATTGTGGGGCATAAAGCCGGGCTGTATGGGCAGTACACCTCCATATTCCGAATTTAGAGTGAAGCTCTTGCGGTATTTTGATTTTGCGATTTACCGTGCTAAACAATTTGAGAAAGAAATATATATATATATTATTAGGACGGAAGAAGAAGCTGGATTCCGACCGGTGCCCGCAGATTTCGTGCAGCGCTGGAGCTCGTGCTGTCCTCTGCCGTTGCTCGAACCATAATAATGGCGACACCACTGTAACTGATCTTCGCTCATTGTATAAACATCATCTATTCATCAACAGTCTTCCAGGTTGGTGGAGGTCAGCGACACCCTACCTCTCGCACTCCCCGCCAAGACCTGGCGCACCACAGAGGTCGTACCACCCAACAACCCAACATGCCTGACGAGGAGGGCAACGGAAGCCGGCCCCGTGCGCCCACCGTAACCATGAAACACCGCCAGGGGGACCCTGAGATATTCAGTGGAAACGCCGATTCAGACGTCGAAGACTGGCTTAAAAGTTACGAGCAGGTGAGCCAGCACAACGGATGGGACGATTCCTTTAAGTTAGCCAATGTCGTATTTTTTCTTAAGGATACAGCCCTTCGATGGTACGATAACCACGAAGGGGTAGTAAATTCCTGGGACGGATTCAAGACATCTTTCGTTGACGCTTTTGGCCAACCGGATTACCGCAAACAAAGGGCACAAGACCAATTGCTGCACCGGTACCAATCGACAGCCGAGTCATCCACAGCCTACATTGAGGATGTTCTCCGACTGTGCCCCCGAATGTATCCTCAGATGAGTGGAAATGACAAGATCCGTCATCTTTTCAAGGGCCTATCACAAGAACTTTTTTCCATCGTCGCCCCGAGATCTCCGAAAACAGTGGCCCATCTCGTATCAGAATGTCGAAAGTACGTGGAATTAGACAACGCGCGAATCCTTAAAATACCTTTTGTGCGCCTCCCTGAGGTGTCTTCAGGATTACACACCGACACCAGTCTTGCGAGCTTGATACGGACCATCATCCGGAAAGAGCTGCGTTTCTTTCTGGGCCAGCAGTGCACAACATCGCCCCTTTTGCAACCACCTGGTCAAACTCATGACATCACGGCCACTGCCCGTGACGAACTTCGTGCTGTCCTAGAGCCCTTGGGCAAACCTCCATCTGTCTATGTACCAACAGCACCTCCCCCAACACCGTTCTGCGCCTACCAAGCATTTGCAACCCCACCCACTGCCACACCGTGGCAGACCCAACAGATGCGTCGCCGAGCGGATATCTGGAGAACCGACGATAACCGGCCAGTATGCTTTTACTGCAACACCCTTGGCTATATTCTTCGGTATTGCCGACGCCGCATGGGTGACACTAATCGCTCCCCTCCTCGGAACCAATACCACGGAAACAACGAAGACAACAGTTACTCCTACAATACTCAGCGCGTTGATAACTTCGCTTCCCGGCCTTTCGCAACACCCTATGGTGTCCCTCCCTCCAACATTAACGCGGGACGAGCCTCTCATGACCGCCGCTCTCCAAGCCCTGTCGCGCCAGCTGAAGCCCGTCGTAGTCGTTCACCCTCGCCTTATCCTGCTCGCCGCCATTCCATTTCGCCCTTCAATGACGCTATGCCTTCCACCTCCCACCAGTCAAACTGAACATCACAGCCTGCATCGACAATGGAGGTCCGGCTGCACCTGCACAAATTGTGGAAAATCCTCCATTTGTGGGACCGATTAACATAACTGTTGCAAATTGGACAGCAAACATTTCAAGCTCTAATAGACACTGGCGCAGCCAAATCATGCATTCCTGAACGCCTGCGACGACACTTGCGAAAGTGCTTACGTCCCCCTCCAGTGGATACCTTTTACGTATAAGAAACGGCGAATTGGCCCTGCCGCTCGGATACTGTTCCGCGTCAGTGAAGGTAGGCCGCAGTCGATATGTTATCTTGTTCACTGTCCTCACAAGTTGCATCGCGGACGTCATGCTTGCATGGGATTTCTTATCCTCAACCGCCGCCTTCATTGACTGTGCGAATCGTGAAATTGATCTCAGCCCTTTAGAGGACGGTAATAAAACTTTTGAAGCACCACTGGCCGCTCTTCACATTGAACATGATTTACTCCTACCGCCCCAGTCGGCAGTCGTTGCAATTCTCGTCGTCGCTAACCCAGTCGCAAGTACTGTCACTCTCACTGATCCTCTTCATACCTATCTAGAGAAAAAAGGAATCGTGATCCCTTATTCTCTCGCCACCATTGCAGACGATAAGTGTCACATATGGATCACCACCACTTCAGCCCAACCTCAAATTCTCCCCCGAAGAACGCGCGTTGTCACCCTCCAAGTGCATATTGAACACAGCTTGGCTGCACTTTCCATGACTGGCACTCATGCAAGACCAATTGCGGAAAATAACGTCACCGAAAACCTAGAGACGACGATCGCCTCAACCGTTGTCCAATCCGAACGTCTCAAGTTGCGCACTCTTCTGGCATCATATAGCAGTTTCTTTAATTTCACTGACCAGGTATTAATCCGTGCCACACTTGTGGAGCCTCATATCGACACCGGCGACTCCCCGCCCCTCAGGAGCAGACCATACCGAACATCCGCTGCAGAACGAAGAGTGATGCAAAATCACATCACTGACATGCTGACCAATGAAGTGATCGAGCCTTCATCCAGTCCCTGGTCGTCGCCCGTCGTTCTCGTAAAAAAGAAGGATGGTACCTGGCGCTTCTGTGTCGACTATCGCCGCCTCAACAAAGTGACTCGAAAAGACGTCTACCCACTTCCCCGGATAGATGATACGCTTGACACGGCAAGGCTCGTCATACTTTTCATCCATGGACCTTCGAAGTGGCTATTGGCAAGTTCCAGTTACTTCGGATGATAAACCTAAAACAGCAGGTTATAACACCTGAAGACCTTTACGAGTTCAACGTGATGCCTTTCGGGCTCTCTAATGCGCCTGCAACATTCGAGCGCATGATAGACGTTCTCCTTCGTGGCCTCTCTTGGAACATCTGCCTTTGTTACCTGGGCAATATTGTTGTCTTTTCTTCAAACTTCTACGACCACCTATCTCGTCTCCGCACGGTCCTTGACTGCATTCGTGCCGCTGGGTTACAATTGAACTAAAATAATGTATTTTTGTCGCCAAAAAAATCAAAGTGCTCGGTCACCTGGTCAGCGCAGATGGAATACGCCCAGACCCAGACAAGATACGAGCTGTGTCCGACTTCCCTGTCCAACAAAACATCAAGCACTTGAGAACATTTCTGGGCTTTTGCACGTATTTCAGAAAAATTAATTCCGGATTTTCTCATATTGCTGAGCCGCTTAATCAACTGCTACGCAGAGACGCTTCTTTCGAATGGGGCCCACACCAAGAAATCATTTGAAACACTCAAGACAGCATTAACGTCGACTCCAGTTTTTGGTCACTTCGTCGAAGGTGCCGGCACCGATATTCGAACCGACGCCAGTGGCCACGGTATAGGCGCCGTTCTTGCTCAAAACCACAATGGCCAACAACATCTCATTGCCTATGCTAGCCGAACACTTAACAAGGGCGAACGCATTTTTTCGACTACCGAAAAATAATGCTTAGTGGTCATCTGGGCTGTCTCCAAGTTTCGTCCCAATTTGTATGAATCCCCATTTCGTATCGTGACTGATCACCACGCGCTTTGCTGGTTGGCTAGCCTAAAGAACCCCTCGGGACGTCTTGATCGCTGGTCATTAAAGCTTCAAGACTACCTTTTCACCGTCGTCTACAAATCAGGGAAACGACACCTCGACTCTGACGGCTTATCTCGATGTCCTCTTGCCGACGATACAATAATTTCTCCCCAGACACAAGCCTCACATGCTACAGCAACCCGTAGCATAAATAAGCATGTTCGCGCATGCCATTTATGCCAGACCAAGAAAAGACCAACAACAGCACCTCCTGGGCCGATCCGACCTCTTTCTCCACGGAACTACCCATTCGAGCGCATTGGAATTGACTTGCTGGGGCCCTTCCCCAAGTTACAAGCCAAAAACCGATGGATCATCGTAGCTGTCGACTACTTAACACGCTACGCCAAAACCAAAGCGCTCCCGACCGCCACGGCCCTTCATGCAGCCGATTTCTTTCTTCATTCCATCCTTCTCCGTCACGGCGCCCCCCAGTTGGTCATCACAGACCAAGGAGCGCCTTTTGTTGCAAACCTCCTCCAAGAAGTTTGCCGCATTGCGAACACAATTCATCACATCACGACCGCCTACCATCCGCAAATGAATGGCTTATTAGAACGACTTAATCATACGCTAGCCTATATGATGTCCATGTATATTACTGACGATCAGGACAACTGGTATTTTATTTTGCCCTACGTTACATAGGCCTATAACACCAGCCGTCAAGCCACTACTGGTTACTCCCCTTATTATCTACTCTATGCTCGCGAGCCGTTATCTACCATTGACACAGTGTTGCCATATATAGAAGATTCCTCTCTCGATAATTACGCTCACGGCGTTCTCTACCGTGCTGAAGAAGTCCGACAGCTCTCACGTATTCGCACGATTGCATCACAACAACAACAAACCATTCGCCACGCCGAGCACCACCCTACAGTTTCATACAATATCGGTGAAGGGGTTCTTGTTTGGACACCGTCCCGCCAGCCCGGAAAATGCGAAAAGCTCCAAAAACAATTCCGAGGCCCTTTCCGTAATTCTCGCCAGCTATCACCTACGAACTACGAACTAACTCCGGTGCTTCCGCCAGGAGACAACCGCACACAATCTACTGATATCGTCCACATCGCCCGCCTCAAACCCTATCACCGCCAAGCTCCCTAACCACAGCGGCCGGCGGACCGGCCCTTTTTGCAAGCGGAGGTACCTGTTAGGACGGAAGAAGAAGCTGGATTCCGACCGGTGCCCGCAGATCTCGTGCAGCGCTGGAGCTCGTGCTGTATTCGGTCGTTGCTCGAACCGTCATATTGGCGACACTACTGTAATCGCTCTTCGCTCATTGTATAAACCCCGTCTATTCAACAGTCTTCCAATATATATGTTCAAATATATAATCAGTCTCCTCCCATACTGGTTCTGCACCCTCCTCCTCATCCGTGTCCTCTTCCTCCTTCGTAACCTCCTCCTCCGTATCCTTTCCTCCTCCTTCGTATCCTCCCGTCCTCCCCTTCCGTACCCTCCCCTCCTTCTCCTCTGTACCCTCACCTCCCCCTCCGTACCCTCCCCTCCTTCTCTGTATCCTCACCTCCTCCTCCGTACACTACCTTACTCCTCCTGTATATCCTCTCGTTCTCCTCCGTACCCTCCTCTTCTTCTCCTCCATACCCTCTCCTCCTTTCACAGCTTCCCCGCTAAATTTAGCTAGAAAACTGACGTCACGTGACCTCAGTACCAATTAAATTTCCCCGGTAATTTAGCCGGGAAAATGACGTCCACAAGACTTCGTGTCACGTCACCTCAGAACAAATTCAGTTTCTTCAGTCATTTAGCGTAAAAATTGACGTCACTTAACCTCACACTAATTAAATTCCCCGCTAAATTTAGCGGGAGAACTTAATTGGTGTTAGGTCTGTGACGTACCTTAATGTAACACTGCGTATTCAGTTTCCCCGCTAAATTTAGTGGTGGAACTGTCGTCACATTACCACAACACGAATTCAGTTTCGCCGCTGAATTTAGCGGGAAACCGTGACGTCTTATTTTACAACGCGCGCGGTTATGCCGACGGCCGACGGCGACAGCGACGCCGACGACGCTCAACGCGGAATCAGGCGCCTAAGAGCTACGCTCTAAAAGAAATGACAGAGGTATATATATTCAGAAATCAACTTAAGATAAAACACTGCACATAAATTGCAGTTAGCAGCGTCCTATTCATCCATTGTTCCTTGAAGTATTAAATAAGAAACCAAAATATGCACAAGCGTAGGCTCTTAGGGCCCCAAGAAAAGAACTTATTCGAGTCCTCTTACAGGCATTTAGTCGCTGTCGCGTCTAGTTGTTATCTATTACAGTAGACTATTCGGCGACGACGACGACGTTATAAGCGTAAGAGGATCCTTTTATTTTCGTGTTAATGTTCTCTTGTTTATTGTTTGAGGGGCGTCATTGTATTAACGTAATTGATAATACATGATCATGCTAATGTGGAATTCATTTGAAGCGGTAAAATCGTTCGATCGGCGCGTACTTAGTTCATCATACATAAAAAACTAAAACTGCCGCCTTTGCCAAAATAGCACATTTTAATTGTAGCTCTTATAGGTAACCTGCATTTGTTGCTCAAAATACTTTTTTCAGTGAGATGCAACTAAAGGCGCTTTTTAAATTGTCCGTGATTTTTCCTTTAAAGATTTAAACGGACCTAGTGTTATAATTTTTAAACATTGTTCCCCTCTGAAAATTAACATTTGATCACCATTTTAGTATTAAGGAAGGTTCCGGTTTGTATAAGACAGGTGTCTCAAACTCATTTGAGTGTGGGCGCCAGATAAACCACCGGCAAAACGTCAAGGGCTAACGTAAGGGCGGAAGGGGAGGTGGGGGGGGGGGGGGGGGAGGGGGAGGAAGGAGTTTTTTCAAATATTTTAAAGGGGAGGAGGGACCTTGTGCTCCTTGCGTTTGTAGACTCGCAGTTTTGCCAGCGACATATTTAGCTTTTATTTGTTTATAGGGCTATGTTGGGAACTGACATGATGTCATACAATAATTATAATGGCACCGGCCCGTGCTGCTATTTCTAATAGAACAAGAGAGCAAGCACACTGCATTTCCCGTTGCTCAATTCACACAAAAATTCAAAAGCTCAACATGTCTAAAAAAAAAAAAATCTGCTCATACGAAAGTTCTTGCTTTACTGACAATTTGCTAAGTCTAAGAAAATACTTGAATTTTAACGGTGATATTTTCTGAAGCAGAAGTACCTAGCTCCTAGCTTTATCTTTGGTAGCTGCGAGAGTTCAAGGAGCCGTGATACGTCCTTGAGCGAAGAGCTAGCGCTTGAAGTAGCTGAATTCTTGTACAGGTGATGAACATGACAAAAACTGGAAAGCAAAAATAAAGCGAAACACAAGAACAGAGCAGAAATAATTATAAAAAACGAGATAGTTAAAAGATAAGCTACATTTTGAGCAGAAATGAAGTGGCGAGGTGAGAAGAACGTTGGTGCATGCAATTTATAGCTCTCAAAACGTGAGAAGAGGGCCTCCTGCGTTGCCCAGAGGGTACTGCGAAAGGGACTTCTTAGGGCCGGTTTTGGATAGTACAAACTTGAGCGTTTCATACTTTCAAACTGTAGAGCATGCCTGCCCTGGAGCAGAACGCGATCGCGAGAAAAATATGATCATTCGAATTCTTGCAAGAATTCGAACGATGATAATGCAAAACATGCAAAGGTGCGAGTGCGAGCCAAGAGACGCCATTCACGCATTCCAAGTAGAGAGGAAAACAAACTGGCTCCAATTCACGCTGTGGAGGTGGTTGGACAGCGAAGCTGTAAACAACACCCACAACGATTACCGGTTGCGACGTCACTTGAAAATTCCCACACGTGGCTCTACAAAGACTGAAACTACAGACAAGTGAAATGTACTTAACCCCACCCTTTTATATATGAAAGCGTGGTGACGTCCGCTACGTGATTTCTATGCCGTGGGGTACTTTTCCACTAGGAGTAGCTTACGGAACCGTAATCTTTACCTGGAACACACGTGGGGAGATGGATCGTGCTTAAACTTGTTCGCAGGCGCCGTTATCATCCATTATGCGGTATGCACTTCACAAGAGGGCTTCGAATGACGTCAACCCCTTTCGAAGCAGCCGCAAACCTAATCTTTACCGAACGCGTAGAAGGGTGTTCCTAATGTTCACACGCGCCTTATGTGGTTTTGACAGCTTGTTTTTGCGGTTTTCTTTATTGAAACGGATCGGATACTGAGCTGTATGACTGATTTCAAAGGAGATATGGTGTTTGCCTTGAATTGTTAGCCGAAAGTTTTTTGCTTACAACGCCAACGACACGAATATTTCCTTCGCTGGTAGAGCTATACAGCTTTCTCTGTAAAAATAAAAATAAAAGGAAGCTTCGGGACGCCAGATATTCTGACGTCACCACCAGAGATAAGAGACGCGTACCCTAGCTGCGGTGGAATGAATCTGGCACTTTCAATTGTCTTAGCAAATACCATATAACTTTGCCATTACTGGAGACTCCTCCGAAAACCCACGGGCGCGGCGGCGAACGCGACAGTGGCGCCTCTAGCGGACTCGCAGTCTACGGATGCAGACGACGCAATAGAAAAGCATAGGCTCCGCGACGTCCTCGAGCGTCGCGCGCCCTGTTTTGCCATCCCGACAGCTGAAACAGTGGATTCCGCTTGCAAGCGGAATCCACTGATTGAAACTGCAACGACAATCCAATAACTACTCGCGCAGAAACAAAGGTAGAGCAGTTTATTCAGCGACCCTCAAACACCACTCAAGGAATCACACGCGTTGAAAAACGCGTATGGGAAGCGCAAAAAAGGCGTTCAGCTACACGAACTAAGTCGTAAGAGGTTACTGTTTATCCGTTACAAACTGAGTGGTCACTTTTTCTTGCCTCAATAGGTGATCTATTAAAACGTACGCAAACGACATGTTGAGATTACCAGAGTAAGCGCACCAGCCGCTGCAGCATAACAAAAACAAAACGTAACGAGAAATATGGCCGTGCAAACGCTTTCCGAACTTTGCCGGAAAGATGGGGTTCCCATTCTAGACCAAACATTAAGTAAAATGGGGAAAAGTCGCGATCAACGGCGAATAAAACAAAGAAGTTAGCAGACGATACAGAGATACAAATCTCCCAGCAAAGAAACTCCTTCAACGACGACCATCGTTGCACAGGTGGTGTTCGCCGTCGGTGTTCAGTCCACAGCGAACAAAGCGGAGAAAACACATCGGGAACTAACTAAAAATGAAAAGAGCTTCACTTTTTTTTTTCAGCTGCTTGCTAACATTTGCTTATTTGTTTTGAGGCGTAGGTAGGAACTAAAAACAATACAGGCGAAAGAAATAACGTAGTCCAGCTCACACTGCCCGGTAAATAAGAGTTGCATGCTGCAATCTGGTACATGCAAGCAATGTGTGACCTTGTTTCTTTCGCATTTTTTCCCAGTGGCTTTGGCAGGTTTTTCGTTTGCTGGCTTGACGAAGCAGTTCAAAGTACATTCAAGCACTTGTTGGCGTACGTGTCCAGGCAAGCCTTCTGCACCATGCCTTCGTTTTGAGTGTCGATCAGCGGCCTCAAGTTCGCCTTCAGCTGAACTCTTGTCTGGTGCAATATATCAGTGAAATGTGTGTCGAAGGCAGGGCTGATTTTTCTGGCGAGATGCCGAGCTAAGTCGGAAGGTGGTGTCATTTTCGCACGCGAGAATTTTTTGTTGTTCAACACAATGTCTTTGGAGGTGTTCCATGTTTCTTATTGCAGTTGGACATGGCAAGCATGATGACAGATATGATTGCTGCCCACCCCGCTACGTAGGGCTGGCTGTTCAGTTGTGCATCTGGTCTGTCGTCCGTGAATTTCTCCGCAATCTCTGTGGAGTTGTCATAATCGTCTATTGAGGCGTAAGTGGCGATTTTGAAGCCAGACTTGGATAGCTCTTCCAGTTTAATTTGAGTGCTGCAGTAGCTTAGTTACTCACATTTGTTCCGTCTTCGAGAAACGGAAGAAGCATTTTCCACATCGCAAAACGTGTTTTTGCATTGGTAGGCTGCACGTGGCATGCCTGCCATCTCCAAGTGTGCGCTGGGTCGCTAAACTCGTCAAACACAAAGTTGGGCACGAAGTTCGCGGAGCGTGCTGGTTGGACTCCCGCGACGTTGGCGTCACGCGGGACGAGATGTCAATCATCCAAGCTCTCTCGGTGCTCAAATTCCAGCGCGAATGTTGGGCACAAAGTTGTAGCGAGCTTCATCGGAGCGCGCGCGAGCAACACCGTGGGGCCAGCCGATTGAACGGCTGCACTGATGACGTCGCGCCCGCGTGTCCCTACATCCCTACGCCGCGATAGAGTCAATGAAAACGTAGATTGTACCTAGGCGGGCTGTAATACTCTGAACTTTCTCGTCGGAAGATCGTCGTTTGTGGAAGTTATTGGTGACGACAAAGTGACGTTTCACAACTTTGGGAAGGAGTTATTTGAGGCCAAAATCTTCGCTTCGGAATCGAGGCGAAGATTAAACTTTGTGATATTGTGGAGCCGTGCGCGGTGTACGCGGTTTCAGAGCTCATCTTCCGCCACTGTCAACAACACCACCGGGGTCCCCCACAGGCGTTGTCTATAGACCGTTTTACTGAAAGAGGGCGAGAGAGAAGAGGGGAAAGGGCTACCGGCTCTTTCCTCCTCGCTGAGTGGTTAGGAGAAGCGGAAGACCCGATGACCCGGATGAGCGCCTTCGCTGGTGTTGGGTGTGTGAGTTGCTCGAACATCGTTCGCGCTTTCTTTCCTGTTTTAAACTCCTTAAACTTAGTTAGAGCCACGGGATTCGATGACGACAATCCCCCGGTCATCGGGACCCACTGCTCGGTTATAGGATGCACCAATAACAACAGGAAGCGTCGAATACTGTCCGAGAACCCCTGTAGCGTGCACGGAATCCGGCAAGGCGAGTGCGGCTGCAATGTCTTTAAGCTCCATCGCTTTCCACATGACCACGATCTCCGGCGGCAGTGGGTTGCGTCAGTAAACCGGAAAGGCTTTTTCCCGACGTCAAATTCTCGAGTGTGCTCGCAACATTTCGTGAATGGAACGCGCACCGAAATCAACGCTCTGCCGTCGATCAACATGGGCTACGATCGCAAGGTGCGTACAAGTTTCTTCGTAGGAATCGCTGTTGTAGCTTCTAACTTTTCGGTTGCTATTATTTACAGGTTCTAGTTCCGCGACGACGTTTGCAAAGAACGAACTACGTGCCGCCACTAAAAGTAAAGGTAACTGCCGAAGTTCGTACGATGTTCGCGCAGATTGTGAAATGCGATATTCTTTTTATTCAGAAAATCGGACATGATCCAGCTCCGGGATGCTCTAGCATGGCTTCATCATTTGCCTCCAATTCGCCGTCCGACGACAAGGTAGCGTGTGGTTTGCAAATTATTCCCTATTCGCGCAGTTGCACTAAAGTGGTACGGGGAGCAAACTGCACAGGCGAGACATCGGCCGTTTTGTAGATCTCTTCGTGTCGGGGTGTTTGTGTATTCAAGAGGCGTACAAAAGCAACTAGCTTTTGCTCCCAGTACATGCTGGGCTATAATGTAGCTGCGCTAACAGGTGATCAGTATCAGCTGAAGAGGTAAAATAACACTAAAAAAATTCACATACTTCTGCAGGCCCCAATGTGCTAGCCCTTCAATGCTGCTTTTCCAGTGCGAATTGCTCTTCTGCAATGTTGATCCAGACACATTTGAAGCAAGCATGCTTTGTGAGGCCCAGGGTTCATTAGATTAGTGCAAGTAATTTTATGGGGCAACTAGCTGAGCCAAGGCAATGACCAAATAATCTGATAGATCAACCTCATCCACCATTCAGTTCTCATTACTGTGCTTAACAAACTGTCTGAACTAATTTCAGCAACACCAAGATCCAGAGAGTGATGATGCCGAGAGCACATGGGACGATGAGCCGCTGAACCTAGTGAGTTAGCCATAGTTATTTCCTATCATGCCAAGCTCTAGGACAAGTCTTTACCATGTTTTACCTTGCAGGCAACTGAACGGCCACCACAAACAGATAACACACGCGATGCACTGAATTCAGTAAGCACATTATCATTTTCTCCTTACCAACCATAGCTTCACAGTTAGCTGAGAAAACTGCATTGGAGTGATGCAGTTTTGCGGTGATGCAGTGATGCGGTGATGACAAAAGCTGAGCTCTCGGCTTTTGTCATTACCGGTCACGTAATTCCATCTGACCATGAGTTAACTTACAGGCTGCTGATGGGCTGTCACCAACTACCACCCGACCCGAGGAAGTGGCTGTCTGTGGGTCCAATGCACTGCCTTCGGTAAACACATTATCATTTTCTCGCCTTTACAAACCTTATGGACTCACATTTGACCGAGAAAGCCGTTCCACAGCGTCTTTGCCACTCGGTTAGCTGTCTCTCTTGCATGTATCTGCTTTCTTCATGCTCGGAATGATGTAAATGTGCATTTTTCGAATTCTACTAACAATCTGCGCCATGCCTTTCGTTACGCAGGACAGAAGTGCAAGAACCATGACGACAGGAGCCACATTCTTTGACCCAGAGTATGCAGTCAGCGTAAGCCAACCTCAATTTCCTTGTGTGATGTCGAGCACTTGGCTTTTGTCATTACCGGTCACACAATTCCATCTGACCATGAGTACCTTACAGGCTGCTGATGGATTGTCACCAACTACCACCCGACCCGAGGAAGTGGCTATCTGTGGGTCCACTGCACTGCCTTTGGTAAACACATTATCATTTTCTCCTTACCAACCATAGCTTCACAGTTAGCTGAGGAAACTGCATTCGAGTGATGCAGTTTTGCGGTGATGCAGTGATGACAAAAGCCGAGCACTGGCTTTTGTCATTACGGTCACGTAATTTCATCTGACCATGAGTTAACTTACAGGCTGCTGATGGGCTGTCACCAACTACCACCCGACCCGAGGAAGTGGCTGTCTGTGGGTCCAATGCACTGCCTTCGGTAAACACATTATCATTTTCTCGCCTTTACAAACCTTATGGATTCACATTTGACCGCGAAAGCCATTCCACAGCGTCCTTGCTACTCAGTTAGCTGTCTCTCTTGCATGTATCTGCTTGCTTCGTGCTCGGAATGATGCAAATGTGCATTTTTCTAGTCTAACTGACAATCTGCATGATACTTTTCGTTATGCAGCACCCAAGTGCAGGGACGATGGAGACAGGAGCCACGCTTCTTGATTATGAGCCATTGGACCTAGTGCGTAATTACGATTTTTTTGTCTAATCCACTGCTTCATGCCTCAGTTGTTTGTAGTCATGGTGTTGCATCTGATTATGTTTTGATTTGCAGGCCATCGAAAAGCTATCCACGGGAGATGCTCTACCTCAAGCTACGAAAGATCATGAGCCTGGTGCACTCCCCCTGGTAAGCGTGTATTAAAGTAATCTAGTGTAAAAGTGTGATTAGATACCTTTAAAAGTATGCTAGACGGATGATGTCTGACAATATTCTAATGGTTTACTCTCAAGATGAAATTTTATGAGACAACATCTTTCAATTAAACATCTCAACTCAATTACGAGAGGTGAAATAGTAAAAGTAATTGCACCCATTAAAGGCTTCGGGTGCCCGTTTACTGACATTATGAGCTTTAATTCGCTGCTGGAGCTTTCCGAGATCTGTAATATGATGGCGTTGCCAGAAGATCATCCAAAAAAGTACTATATTTTTAAAAATGTGTCCCAGTGCTGCCTTGCGGCTTTGACTCCCAATAAGAAAGTAAGATGTCGTAAGAGTTTCTTTATTAGTCATTCATTAGTCATTAGTCATTCAGCTGCTAAAACTATCCATCTGCTGTAGCATAAGTACTAAGAAGATGTGACTCCAGATGGAGTTCTTTAGAACAAAATACAGTCAAGGGAAAGTCAGTTGTGGATAGGACACACTGCCTCCTATTTACAGCTCCATTCTCTTTGTGGCTTTTGTTCTGGCGTAGAACTATAGCGAAGAAATTATCTTAACCGTTTCACTAACATGAATTCAAAGTAGTACAGAAATTAGTCTCATGCTCCAAATATGCTTTTCAGCAAGGAAGAAAGTCTGCGGCTACTCAGTGGGAGCAGGTTGCACTTGCTGACCACCCGTACAGCAAACCACTACGACTGGGTTGCGACCAATCGGTCGCAGCACGCATGTCACCCTGCGACGTCAACTTCTACACAGGAATAACACGAAGTGTGTTTGAAAGTCTGGCCAGCGCTGTAAGAACCCTAGTCAAAACAAGGTCAACGATGCCCCTGGAAGATCAGCTGCTTCTGACACTAATGAGGCTTAGACTAGGATTGCTCTACGGCGACCTCGCTCGTAGGTTTGATGTTTCTGTGTCGCGTGTGTGCCAGATTTTTAACACAATACTGCGAGCGTTAAAAACTGTAATGGAGGACGTCGTCACCTGGCTACCGCGAGAGGTAATTCGTGACAGCATGCCACAGAGCTTCGTAGATACTGGGTACCAGAAGACAACATGTATCTTCGACTGCTCCGAGATTACACTCCAGCGCCCCAAAAAATTGATGGCACAAGCCCAAACATACAGTTCGTACAAGGCCAGTAACACCGTAAAATTTTTAACGGTCATTGCACCCAATGGACTGATCATGTATGTGTCACGGGCGTATGGAGGTCGTGCGTCCGATAAGCACATTGTGAGAGACTGTGGTGTACAGGAGTTCTTCCAGCGTGGCGACGAGATCATGGCAGACCGCGGCTTCACGCTCGACAGCTACCTTGA
The DNA here is from genome assembly GCA_013358835.2 of Ixodes persulcatus. Classification (NCBI taxonomy): domain Eukaryota; kingdom Metazoa; phylum Arthropoda; class Arachnida; order Ixodida; family Ixodidae; genus Ixodes; species Ixodes persulcatus. The sequence continues at coordinate 1,382,557 of JABSTQ010010982.1, forward strand.
AGTTCAGGGCGTGAAGCTGAACATGCCGGCCTTCACCAAAGGTGAGGTCTGTTTGGAAATATACCTCCAACATCTCGCATTTCTATAGCTTCTTTTCTATTATATGCCTTAACATGTGTTAAGGGTGCTTCAGACATCTTAGTTTCCTTGCGCTAAAACCCACTGCATGTGCTTGAGACAGCACGAGCTACCATTGCAAGGGGATTATAGTAATCCTTTTACAATAGACGCATCACTCCCTAGTGCAGTAGAAGACAGCCAAATGCAACTGTGTAAGACACCCTTTAGACTCATCACTTCAAATTGTAGTAGTAGTGGGATAAGAAGTGGGAGCAGTTTCTAGCTTACTCTTTCACCCCAGTTTAGAATATGCTCACTTCATTACCTTCACATGTCCTGTGTTATAGGTAAAACTCAGCTGTCAGAGACGGAAGTGACAAGAACCCGAAGAATTGCCTCTGTAAGGATACACGTTGAGAGGGCCATCAACCGTATGAAAACATACAGGATCTTCAAGTCTGCGCTCTGCATCAAGTCGAAGCAGACAATAACTGATATGATATTTGTATGTGCCGGCTTGTGCAACCTGAAGCCTCCTCTGATAGCCGAGTGATCGCAGCCACTTTTGAATTGTGTGAACAATTTATTCCATCAGTGGTAAAAGACAAAAAAGAAATAAATGTTATGCTCAAGTATAAAGTGGGATCTTGTGTGGATCTTGTACTCCCTCAGCATTAAAGTCGTTACATAAAACACAGCTGCCTGTACTCATTGGAAATTGCAATAATTCCTTCTCTACACCTTCTCTCCAGCTCGGGCAACATCTGGCAGAAGTAGAACCGCTCGAGTCTTGCCAAGTTCTCATTCACAAAGGCTTCGTCAAACTCTACTAGTAGAGGCACTTCCTCCTCCGCAGACCAGACATACAGAAAGCAGAGTTTGGTTTCTGTACACAGCATGCACAGCTGCACTTGACTGTAGTAGCCACTAGTTTTGGCCACGAAATAGATGCCGTCCTTCAGCCTTACATCATAACCTCCACGTGCAATGAGTTTTTTGCAGTCAAGGACGTTCGGGCACTTAATTTCTAAGATGGCATTATGGCTCTTAATGAGGCCATCTGGCGAGGCTGATAACCAAGGGCGACTTTGGCACACCACGGTTCCAGAGGAGCTTACAGTCAGGCCCGTGACCTCAATGAATTTTTTACGTGCCACTGGCTCGTACTTGATGCCGTGTGCGGTTGCAGCATTTCCACGGAATTGAGGATTTACTAGCGTCTGCAACGCTTTGTCAGGAGATGTTTTGGCTAGTTTGGGAACGCAACTTGCAGTAGATGCAGTTATCCGAAGCCGCCTTGCCATGTGCCATAACGAGCTGTCACTTTGGTGCCTTGTGGCATGCTCCAGTGATTCTATTGCCACCTGTGACAAGTGAACAAAGCTTGTGTAGAAAGCCTCGCACAAGACGCAGCTCTCGGGTAGTATGTCAACGTCCTCGTGGCTGCTGTGCAGTGTGCTCTCGTCTGGCTCAGGGTCGGTAGGCTGTGGACGTGGTGCCGCCGTGAGTGTTGAATGTAGCAGGGTTCCTGGGGGATAAACAAAATAATACAACAACATTAAACGAAGTGTGAGGTTTAAGGGCATTAATTAGTCTGACCTGGCACCTCTGGGATGCTCCGAACTGACTCCTTTACAAGAGGCTGTTTTTCTTTTCATTACGAGAAGCTGCAAAACATCTTGAAGCAAATGATTTGTGTGACCACCCTGGACTTGTAAGGAGGGTGGGTGGCCACATGCCATTTTTATGTAGATGTTCTGTGGCACCTTTACAGTGAGCTTTGAGTAATCTGTTTATTATTGCTTTTCCAAGTGCTTGCATGCAGCTGGACACATAAAGGCTCATGGGTGGTCGCCAACAGGAGCACCTGCCTATAGCCCCATTGGCACCGAATACTGTTGCTAACAACCACCTTCTCGCAGAAACAATGAATTACATCACACTAAAAAATAGCCGGCCCGCAATGGGAATGTTGCCTCCTAGTGAAAAAATGCCTGTGTTATAACGATTCTCGCATACCAAGACTGTTTCATGATCACTTTAAAAGGGGCTGATGTCTGGACATTGATTTATCTTGTTACTGGTTTCGCCTAATAAGAACTTTACATAGTGGCATTTTAAATTTGTGAGCCAATAAATCATTGCTGATGGAACCTACAACTGGAATTGACTCCATTCCAGCTGGTACATGTGGACTAACACGACTGACTAAGTAAACATACCAGGTATTTGAAAGAGCCCAGGCCACCGGGATTCGGTGTGGTGCTTCACAAGTTCTTCTTTGCTTGCAAATGTGCGCACTGGCAGTGCAGGTTTCTTGTTGGAGGCCATGTCATCGACGGTCCTCTTTTGCAGCTTGAAACCAATTGTTTCCAGCAGAGCGGGCTCCACATTTCTTTTGGTACCACGGTTCCATGTGCTTGTCGTGTCCGTGCAGGCTTCGCCGGTGAGTCCACCAGCCACAGCCATATCCACTTTCCACAATATCGCGCCAACGTGGCTGCAAACTTTGGCTTGACCAGCCATGCAGCTGCACCCACCAGTTATTACTTCTCCACTTGGCTTCGCACACACCCAAGCATTGTGAAATTTACCGCAGGACTGCGACGCTTGAACTTTAGCCTTGAGCAACGTCATGTCTGTGTCAATCTTGTGTGCCAGGATGGTCCCCACCCAGCCACTTTGGAGGTAATTAAAGGAGTCCAGGCTTTTGTACGCTTTTACAGATTCAAGGTCGCATGCCTTTGAGTGCAGTAGGTAATAAATAATATCAGGTCCTCTGATTCCAGGCCACTTCTTCATGTCTTCGTCCCATGTGTTAATTGCGCTTGGATGAAGGTATTGCCGCCCATCTGCAAATCAGGCAAGACAGTATTATTGAAAACTACATCATTAAACAAACTCGCTCAATAAATCATCGAAACCGCAAACATTGTCACAATGGAAAACAAATGTGCTAGAACCCTGTCTTTATCCTTGTAATATCATGCAATGAGTTAGTTTACCTAGCAAAAAGAAGCAACAAATAATAGTGCAAGATTTGAATTACTTTCTTTGCTTAGGCATATAAGTGTAACAGCAAAATACAAAACTGAGTTGAGAGTCAGTGCAGAGTGAGTGTTCTTTCTGAAGTGAAGTGTGTCTGTTTTGTGTGCTGTAATTTTTAGACATGAACAACAAAGTCGCCCAAGCTGCGGTATCAACAAAAATTAAGAAGTTCAGTGCACACTTTGCCGTTCCAAGAATTGGCTCTGAGCATGATTTGTGAAATAAAGGGTTGGGCATTATTTATTGTGACGTTAATATTTTACACTGACGACACTGTCTCGATTTTATCTACAAATGCCTTGTTGTTGAAGCCACATTCCCGCCGCCGGGCGCTGCCGAATATTGTAAACAAAAATTTTGAACCGGTATGCACGTACGTAGGTGCAAACAAAACATCAATTTCGAATGCCGAAGGAAGTTCATGGAACTGATGAACCACTGATCAATTCGCGCTTGCAATGGGCCCATTTAAACGTTGCTGTTTTTAGTTACCGACAAGCGATACATCCGCCGACACGGGAATCTCAACTTTTCTAAACACCCGGAGCTGCCTCCGATCATTTTGCTGCACCGCTTTTATTTTGCGCGTCCGTGTTCATATATTTCCTTGTGGATGAACGACGAAAAGCTTCTAGATATACTGTATCTCCAACCGCGGAAAGCCTCAAGGCAACCACGAATTATTTTGATATTTGCTGCAATCAGTACTCACCTCCAATTTCTATCGCTGGGGCGTTAGCTGCCGCTGTTCCCCGCGTCGCCGCACTGCCGGATGCCATGATACGGAGCAAGAAACGTGCGCACTGCGTTTGAAAACGCTGATAGCGGCACACAACACGCGAGACGGACCCCACAACAATTATACAGCGCTTCAAAAGCGCCCAACCAACGCAAACAACGCACCCGCGGCACCCAAAGAAGCGCTTCTACCGCTTCCACCAAACGCTTCTAACCACTCAGCATGGCCGCGCTGGCCGCACGCTCGTCAGGGGGCGCTACGGTACACAAAATGGCGCTAACCACGATAAAACGGTCTATAGAGACGTCGGTAATGTCTGAGAGATGAGGGGGCGAGGGGGGATGGCGAGAAAAGCCGGGGAAAGAGAAAAAAAAAGGTATAACCAACACAAACACACACTCAAATAGGGATCAGGAGGGGCCGTAGAAATTGTTCGGGAGAGAGAGAGAGAGAAGGGGGGTGGGGTGATAGTAGTGAAGAAGGGGGATATCCCTTACCCCGAATGTTTAGAGCGCAACTCTTATGCGCCCCTTTCGAGCTTGAGCGGCGTCACCGTCGGCGTAACTGCGCGCGCGTTGCATTATGGGACTTTTTTCACTAAATTTAGCGGGGAAATTGACGTCACGTGATTTTGACACCAATTAAGTTTCCCCGCTAAATGAGAAAGCAACAGGACAGGAGGAGGGGGGGCGGAGAGGCATACCCTCCCCTCCGTGCCCTCCCCTCCTCCTCCTCAAGAGGTGCGCTTTAATTCGACATTATAGAGAACTGTAAACGTCGGTCATTTGTTTTTATTATAACTCTCTAAAATGCTATAGTCCGGGGCTAGGGCGATATCTCCCCTCCCCCTTACACCCTTATGCCCTTTGCGCCCCCATTTTGAACGCCACTGGGGGGGGGGGGGGGGTGAATCGCCCCCCTCCCCGTTCTTCTGTTTCGACGACCCTGCTTAGAGGCGTTCCAACTGAGCGATGACGAAAAACAACACAGCGTGCAATTTTCTAAATTATGGTTCTAGAGATACGGGAATTAAAACTGGGCGCGTTCCATGAACTTACGAGCAATCATGACAGACTTTCAATCGAGAGGCTCGTGCCAGGACTCGTTGTGTGCAGGCGCATTCAGTGACGTCCTTTTATAGTTCATAACTTTGACGTAAGGGTCAGGATGATCAGTTGTGAACGACACATTTGATGGTGTGTGTTCGAGTCGACGGTGAAAAGTTTGGTTGTGTACGATGAAAGCTTGGTGTCCTCGCGTTCTCGAAACATCACCGTCAATATTGACCAAAATGACGTTACTCTTATTTCAGTTGATGAACGCAGAATTAATCCCAGTTTGGCTTATCTTTGAAAGTCTATCATAAAAGGATTTTATCTCCCGCTGATGGGGGACAACTTCCTGTAAGCGAAATCCGTCCAAAGGTGGACAATGCTACTCGGCTGCTTGTGACCTAGCCACGTCGGGCTACACTCTGATCAAATTCAAAAGGCCGAGATAAATAATAGACGACAGGGACGTTTTTTTAGTAAATTCTGCTTTATCGGCGGAAATAAGAACGATATCAGACTATCAAGTTCGACGGTGTTGATTTTAGAATGCAATTGCCCAAGCCTCCGCTGTGCTTTTTAGAGACCATCAAGGTCGCAGCTGATAATCTTCATCGTGACATTATACGTATACGACTCCGTGTGCTGCTGTAGCTCGGCGCCTAGGGAGTAATAGGGATTTTTCCCCCTTTCAATGAAAAACGTCACGAAGATATACGGATCTGCGGGTTTGTGAGAAAAGAAAACTTCGCAGCAATCTTTCGGCTCCTCCCCCCGCTTTGTCATAACACGAAGAAAGTTGTGTCTGACGAGTTTAGCGACCCTGGTGTATGCCCGAAGTGGCCGGTTGATCAGCAAACGATGACCCATAGCAGATGTGCCCACGTACACAAATAAAATCAGAATAAAAATGTATAATGATACTTACTCTTTTTAAGATATTTAATAACGATCAAAAAGCACGTATATTTTGCATTAGAAACTCAATGGAAGGCGAAAATAGGAGGTTATCCCTGACGGCAGTGGAAGAAAGCGAAAACAAGAGCAAAGGTGCAAACGGCCCTCAAAATGTCCGGGCATAGCGTAGCAGAAGAACCGGAGGTAGTAAGCGCCGAAGTGAAGGAAAGAGAGTAAAAACTAGCAAAATAAAGCAAAGCAAAATACGCGATGGTTTCAACGTGAAGCAAACAAAAAAAGAGAGAAAACAGAAAAGAAAAAAATGCACTACGAAGAGTGACAGCGCCGGCGTAGCGTCGGCTCAAACATAAAAATAAAGTGGACTTTGAAACTAACGGGTGCCTGTCTTTTCGTAGAAGACGCACAAGACACTAGTCGTCCCGGCGCTAACAATCGGAATTTGTGCACCGTATTTAAGGTGACCGAAATTGCCTTTATTTGCGCTACGACGCTATCCTACTGTTTTTGTTGATTTTTTTTGCACGTGCGAGAAGTCTGCTTCGTTTGTAACTCCGCTTTTAATTTCAGTAGCGTCAAATCTGCATGTACACAATCAACATATTCCAGAGCATGGTGACATCGCAGTAATATACGTGGTTTGAAATTGCCTTTTGTTTCTTCATGCGGAGACGATCTAAACGGGATTAGCCATTTCGCCTATTCGACAAAACGGTTATAAGCAAGACATTCTTGAGAAATGGGAATTGCAACAACAAAATGAATTGAATGATAAGAACAGTAAAGTTGAAACATAGCTATGTTCTGAATTTTTCGCACATTTACCTTCTCCAAAAAACTGCGCGAAGGCACAATAGTGTTTTGTCTGGCTTACATAAGTTGTGACAGAGTGTTTTCTTCAGGAGAGCCTTAAAAATGCGACCTGAAAGTTCTAACACTTTCCCACGCGAAACAAATGTCCTTCACTCATGAGGTTACGCTTTTTTTTAAGATTCAAAGCAGGGAATACCAGTGACAATTTTTTTTTCGTTGGTCACCTCGCACGGAGATCGGCAAAACCAATGCGTTGTGGAGAATTCGTCAGCTAGCGGAGACTCCGAGCTCGACAGGGGCGCTGCGATCACTTTTCGCCCGCGCTCCGCGGGAGTTGCCAGTATTGGCTTAGATGGTATTTCGTCTTAGCGTTGAATCTAGTCAATTTCGGAAGTCGAAAGGTGTTTTTCCCTTCTTCAATAGTACCCAGAAAAGAAAAATCTTAGGGAAGACGCCACAAGTCTACTCCGTTCACCCTTCAGTTGAGACCGCAGCCAAAGCTGCAAGCGCGAGCTAGCCAGCGCTCCTGGCTTTGAGACATGCCATAGCCTCCTCTATACTGACGAAGACTGACAGATCGCCACGAGACGCGGCCGCCGAAATTGAAAAGGTAGAGCGGCAGACAACGGATGAGAGGAGAGCCAGGTGATAGGCGCCCGGCTGCGGCGAGACGCTGAAACACACTTCTCCCAAGCGATGGAATGTCCGCTCGTGCCCTTCGCGTTCCTCACGCTACCGCTTCTTTTCTCGTCGGGTTCGGAAATCATGTTTTGGGCCCTCACCGCTGCAAAAGCTGTGCGCTGACGACCAGGTTCTCCGAGAAAGGCTCTGTGCCACCAGATCCTCTCGCTGCAAATCTGCGACCGTGCACTATATGCCTCCGTCGTCAAACTTCCAGGCTTCGTGAGTGAAGAGGAGGCTATGAACATCCATTTATAGCGCTAGCGCTCGTTCTGCGGAAGAACGCTTCTAAGCAGCCACCTTGAGCTCTCGTGCTTGTGGCATTAGCTGCAGTCTGAGCTTAAGGGTGAACGGAGTATAGTGCAAGTCCCAATCATGTCAGCTTGCACTACCCAAAGTGAGGGCGCTACAGTTTGCTCAATGCGTTAGTGCAGGAAACGAATGGGGGCTTAAAACCGGTTGCCGGCGGGCCAGTTCCCATCGAGTCGAGGTCCGCATGCGGCCGGCGTGTCGCGTGTTTGAGCAATTCCACCTAGAATACAAGGCCTGAGCATGACGTTTCGTTAGTAGATCCCCGACCCGCCCCAAGCGGCAAATACCCCGAAGCTTGACGACAGTAGGGGCCCCCGCGGAGCGCGGGTGAAAAGTGATCCCAGCGTCCCTGGCGAGCTCGGAGCGTCCGCTAGCAGACGAATTCTCCGCTACGCATTGGTTTTGCCCATTTCCGTGCGAGGTGACCAACGATAAAAAACATTGTCAAGGGTATTCGTTGCTTTGAATGTTAAAAAATACGTGCCTCCTCATAAGTGAAGGACATTTTCTTCGCGTGGGAAAGATGTTAGAGTTTTCAGGTTGCAATTTTGGGACTCTCCTGAAGAAAACACTCTGTTACACCTAATGTAAGCGAGACAAAACACGAATGTACCTTCACACTGTCTTTTGAAAAAAGTCCAATGTACAAACATTTTAGAACGTAGCTACGTTTCAACTTTACTGTTCTTATCAATCAATTTGTTTTGTAGTTGCAGTTCCCATTTCTCATGAATGTCTTGCTTATAACTGTTTTGTCGAATAGGCGAATAGGATGAAGAAGCAAAAGGCAATTTCGAACTACGTACGTTATTGCGATGTCAGTTTGCTCTGGAAGAATTCGATTGTGCACATGCAAATTTGACGCTATTACTGAAACTGTAACTAATAAAAGCGGAGTTACAAGCAAAGCAGACTTTTTGCGAGTCCAAAAGAAAAAAAAAAAAAAAACAAGAGCGTCGTAGCGCAAAAAAAAAGAAACAAAAAGTGATTTCGGTCACGTTATATACGATGCACAGATTCGGATTGTTAGCGCCCGGACGACAAACGTCTTCGTCGCCTTCTACGATAAAAGTCGGCACCCTTTGGACCACCGTCTGCAACTCTTTCCATTTTTTTAGTCTACTTTCTTTTTATTTTTGAGGAGGAGCTACGACGTCGCGTTCTTTCTTCCTCCTGCTTTTATGTTTTTTGTTTTGTTTTTTTGTGTGTGTTTTTGTTTACTTGACGTTCGGACCATCGCGCATTTTGTTGTGCCTTGTTTGGACCTAGTTTACCTAGTTTTTGCTCTCTTTTCTTTACTTCGGCGCTTACTACCGCCAGTCTGTCTGCTACGCTGTGCCCGGACATTTTGAGGGCCGTCTGCAACTTTGTTGTTGTTTTCTTCTACTGTCGTCTGCGATAACCTCCTAGTTTCGCCTTCGATTGAGTTTCTAATCCGAAATCTTCATACGTGCTTTTTGGTATTTATTAAATATATTAAAATGTGCAAGCTCCTTATACATTTATATTCGAATTTTATTTATCTACGCCGGAACGTCTGCTATGGGTCATCGTTTTTTGATCAACCGGCCGCCTTCGGGCATACACCAGCGCATACTTGGAGATGGCAGGCGTGTCATGTGCTGCCTACCACTGCAAAAACAAGTTTTTGCGATGTGTTAGAAAGTCCTTCTTCCGCTTTCCGAAGACCGAAGAAACGTGAGTAATTAAGTTGCTACAACATTAAAATTAAGCTAAAACAAACAACAAAAAGAAAAGAGAAGCTCCTTTTTTATGCTGCTGCTTTCCATTTTTTTTTCCCTATGTGCCGCAATGATCGTCGTCGTTGAAGGAGTTTTTGGCTGCGTGGTTTGTATCTTTCTATCGTCTGCTAAAGTTTTGTTTTATTCGCCGTTGTTCGCTACCTGTTCCCTATTTCTCTTTATTTTCGTCTCAGAAGGGGACCCCATCATTCCTGCAAAGTTCGGAAAATGTTTGCATGGTCATTTTCTCGTTACTTTTTTGTTTTTGTTGTGCTTCAGCGGCTGGTTCGCTTGCTCTGGTCTGCGCACGTTTTAATGATCACCTATTTAGGTAAGAAACTGTGGAAACGCGCCGTCTGCAACGGATCAACAGTAACCTCCTACGACGTAGTTCGAGCAGCTAAACGCCTTTTTTCCGCTTACCAGATGCGCTCCAAACTCGTCTGATCCCCTGAGTGGCGTTTGAGACCGCTAAATAGACTGCTCCATCTTTGTTTATGCGTGCGTTGTTATTTGATTGTCGTTGCAGTTGCGATCAGTGGATTCCGCTTCGCAAGCGGACTGACCGTAATGAATTGTTTCAGCTGTTGGGGTGACGAAACGGGGCCCGCAAAGCGTCTGCTTACGTAGACTCCGAGTCCTTTATCGGCGTTCCCCGCCGCTTCCGTGGGTTTTCGGAGGAATTACGCCGCATTTACTGGCGGCCACAGCTGCGTGCGCGACTGCTTAGCACGAGGTAATAACGAGCTACCACAGTTCATTTGCAATGTGCATGCGACACCATCAAGATTGCCGATCTTAGCAATGTAAGCTCGTTCTGAGCACGACCACTGAAGCAGGCGATGCAGCAGGCGATGGAGCAGACGATGTAGCAGACGATGGAGCTCATCCGGGCTACCTAGGGGGCGCTGAGGGGATCTACTAGTGATGACGTTTAGAGGAGGAAACGCGCAGGCCTTGTGTTCTAGGTGGTATTGGTTTGAGACCCATTGTATACGGTAAAAGTTATCTGCTCTCGTCTTATGGTATATTTGATTCAAATTGGCAACGCAATGTTTAAGCAATAAGAAAGACAATATTCAAGCACAAAAAAAAAAAAACACTTGGGTTTTGCGAGTCGCAAGCTTTATGATAGCTGTCGAGTATTCACCCCACTATCAGGGGGTGTAAACAGGCTGGAATGAAGGGGGTGGATGGGAGGGCGCGGGGGGTGGGGGGAGGGGCGTGGGGCGGGGTTGTTTTCGAGTCAAGCCGCGGTGAAGCGTCTCTCGGAGTTGTGCGTCTATGGTATACTCGATATTGACTGTGTTTTCAATACGTCGGAGGCAAAGTACATATACGTACGTTATAATTGTGTATATTCATAGATCTACCTTCCACAATAATTACCTTCTCCGTATCACATCAGAGATAAAAAGAATAGCAACTTTGACTGGCAGAATGTCAATTACTTATTCACAAATAACCTGTCGTTTTCCGGTCTGCTCTTCAGTTTTACTCTAGCTATAGCTTAAAACAAAAATATTTCTAAAAATGTGCAGTGTTACACAAAATATAATGTAAAGCGAGATATTCATGGCTAAAATATAGAAAGTGACTGTAGTTTGTGCAATCCATTCGAATAATTCGCGTGCCAATTGTCGACAGCTTTGATGAGACGTTCTTGAAAACCATGCGTTGATATTGCAGTCTCCTATAAGTGCTAGTTAGTAAAAGCATTATAATTGTTTTTATATACCATGTAGTGAACAGGTTAGTTGGTACCAAGATAAACGAGTATAGTTACCCGTGAGCAGGCTGATGACCAGTCCTATTGCGATGGTTAAGATGGTGCTGAAAAGGTTGCTCCAATACGCTGAGATCTGGGTTAGAAGGAAGCCACTACTTGATCTGCGATAAATAAAAATATGTAGTTTAAGAGTCGAGCTCGACTTTTCCGTCACGCTGATCCCGTAAATACTGTACACAAATAAGAGCCACGCCCCCTACGTGACTACGTCTGAGTTTGCTTGCGAAGTCGCACAGCACGTAGAAAGCTAATTATTTTCTTTTTCAAAGCGATATTTCCCTACAGTAATATGTCAATAAACGAATATTGCTTACGCTAGTTTAAACACACAGTGTCGTCACTGTGAAGTACACAAAAATCTCACAAACCACAAAATTCTATATGTTCTTATATATAAAAAGCCTCCCCTGAGACACCGAGACAATTATGTAAGAATAACGAAGCCGCTTCAGCACCGCGCGAAACTAGGAAGTTGAAGAAACGCCACCAGGATTGACACATAGAAGGGAGCTTGGTCATTAAAAAAGAAGTTCTCCGTAACGCAGCATAAAGTTAAAAAAAAAAAAAAAACTTGCATAGAAACAATAACTGAACAAGAACCAGCAATATATATGCATCGCGATTTATTGTGTTAGAAACTGACGGAAAAAGAGTTTCGCGCTTTTTTGGTATAGCTATACTATATCAATTGTAGTCCGCACTGTTCGAGGCGGGGTTTATGCCGCACGTCCGGAGGCTTCCTGGCTCGTGACGACGACCATTCCCCGAAGTGAAGAACCCAGGGGTCCAGTGGAGGTGGGAGAATTGGTAACGTAACGAACGGTTTAATTACATGGTAGCGATACAGTCGTCAAATCCGAGAGAACAACTGAGCAGCCTCACGCCCCGCCTTATATAGGGGTCCGTTTTCTCCCTCACTCTCCGCCAGGGCAGCAGGTGCGACCGCCAAGTGCGTTGCAGCAAAGCCCGCCGCGTCGTAGCCAGAAGTGCGTCGTAGCCATGGTTCTCCGCAGTAAGGCCAGGCCTCTCTCCCCTTCTGGAGCGCACGAACCCACACGCACACACACAGACGTCCCGTTGACGTCACGGACGCGTTGAGACTCGTTTTGGGCAGGCATCGACAGGTGGGCGACAGTCCAGAACACGTCGGGACTCGTTTCGGGACTCGTTTCCGCAGCGTTGAAACTCGGAAAAGGTTGCCGAAGGTTCCATTCTCAACAGCACCTATTCATCGCCGTAATAAAAAGTGACGCGGCACACAATGCAAGGCATTTACGGGCAACCCACCTTCCTGCAATGCCGCGGTTCTTCCGAGGCATATTAACTATCAACCAAACACCTACGCAGAATTTCTTTATCGAAGGGTGTAACAATGCTTCTTTATTACGTTATCTTGGCCGAGTTGCATGCGGTTCTGCTCTCGGCGCGGAGCTTTCCAAGTCATTTATTGAAAACATTTTAGGACACAGAGATACGTTCATATACTACAAGGAAGTGGCCTGTACGGAGCCGGTACACCGCCTGCTCTAGTCGCGATTTCGATATCACGAAATGGTTTGGTTAGATTTTACGCCATTGAAATGTGCAAATGCTTTCACACATTTAATAACATAGTGTTGTGGGAAACATTAAATTTTCGGGTTGCAGATAATGATTACTAGTGATAAGAAACTGTGCAAGGTGAACAAAAGAAAAACACAAAATTCTTTTTAATAAACGGTTTTAAGAGCACCAATTACGTGACCGAGTGCCTGAATTTACGCAAGCTCTTCCGAACGTTTTGTTCTCCATAGAATTTCTGCGCATCCACCGAGGGGTGAGAGGGCTACTTGTAAGCAATCTATCCAATAAGCCGGGCCAAGAAAAAAATTCCAAACACGTTAAAACAAATGAAAAAAATGCAACATACACAGGAGCGGTTGATGACGGTGCTTTTATGATTTTGTCAGCCGGAAGGGTTTTTATCAGGCTAGTAAACAGTATTTTCTGTTGTTAATAGTAAACAATACCTCATCTCTTATACGCTGTCGAGAACAGTAAAAAAACAAGTAGATATAATGTTTTAAGAAAAAATGTGTTTTTAATGGGGCCCTCTAATGACATTTGAGATTCCGACTTATTTACATTATTACCTCATTAGTGGTTCAGGCTACTCGGGAACAAGTAAAAGCCACGAAATATTAGTCCGTTATATTTTGATTCGATCAGGCAAAAACAGCTCGACGTCCGGTGGCGACACAGTGTGATGAAAGCGCGCGATCGGTGACATCCCCGGCAACAAATTTGTGATTGGCAGTGGGCAAGAGCCGTCAAAATGTTCTTTTTTAAGCAGGCTGAATAAGCTGTATCGCTCCGTGAAGCATGGTTATTATTTCAATATAACGTTTGTATTGAGCCAGAAAGCTGTAGAATAGAGAAAAATACATTTGAAATGTGCAGAAACAAGGAAAACAAAAAACAACGAAAAGACATGCCCGCCTCCCAGCGGTGGAACCAGCTAGCGCGCATGCGCACTAGCGCTGCTTGCACGTTGAACTGATTGAGCGCTGACCAACTCTGCGGAGCGCAAGTTCGCCTGCTTCTTGCGCAGGGTTTGCGGTAACGTCAGAACAACGCCGAGCTCTGATTGGCTGTGATTGAAAGGATAGTTGGTAGACCTCGATGCTAGATGCCTTGAGGTATACCCACTATTAGTTTTCAATCAGCCAATAAGAGCTCGGGGTTCTGACATCATCGCAACCCCTGTGCAAGAAGCAGACGAACTTTCGCTCCGCATTGCCTTCGCGTGGGCGTCTCATCGGTAAGTTGGAGCGCGTGCGCGACGCTTATTTCTGCGTTTTGAAACTGCCACGTGTCGTGTGCTGCTATTCTCGCCGTTCAGTATGGTACGTCCGTGTTTTTTGTGTTGGTGTATACAACGTACGTGCGCCTGATTGCGCGAGTCTGTAAGTGCACACGGCTCTAGGCGCTACCCGAAAAGCTTCGTATGTCGGCCTAACGAGAGTGACGCATTTTCACGGGGTGCCAGCTAAAGCTGGAAGCAACGACGAAGCAGAGGTAGAGTTCATTAGAATTCAGGACGTCCTCGTGTATGAGCTACGCATGATCGTGTGCTAGTCGTATCTCGTCGGCAGCCGTTCCCGCTCGAAACAACAAATGTCAAATGTAGAGGCGGTGTGCGACGAAAACAAAGTTGAAGCCCGGAAGCTTCATTTGGAGCGCGCTACGATTCTGAACGCTTAAACGGCGTAATTTTGGGATCGTCCACTTCTTAGATGTCATACATAAATAAAAGTGGAAGGCTGCTGCGTAATGCGAGTGCATCAAATTAGTCGATGCCGCCCGGCGGATATTTAACGAATGCTACGTACTGATTTTTCCCCCTCTAATTTTGATGTAACATTTGGTAGTAAATATATGCTCGGTTGCACTCGTTATCTCCAGCATTTAATTTTTTTTTTTCCTTCGAACCTATTATGGTTCAACATTTTTCCCAAATCGCTGCTTTGATACCACTACGCTGGATTCTATGACGGGGCGCGGCGAAGTGGACGACGAACATCGTTCTATACGCAGGAGCGCGTTGGTTTCGCCGATGCTGAAGTATAAATAGCCCAGGTCCGTTGGTAACACCGATTGCGTTAGGAGCCTAAACTTACTACGATGCAAGAGGCTTTAGCGACGGGGCGAGAATGCGTGCACGTCTTTTTCGAAGGAGCTATGAGTCTAACCCGCAGCCGATTGGTAAGCCGCTTCGCTCCAACCTTCCAATCATTACATTTTTCTACTGTGTCAAGGAGCAAAACGTTTTTGCTTCATTTTGCAGTTTTCAATTATTTTATAACTTCCAAAATAATTTGAAGGTGTGAAAAAACATTTTTTTCTTCTCATAATTCGTATACGTTTGATGAGGTCCGTCGCAGCGTAAAATTGAAACCAGTAAAAAAATCACCAGAGGGCCCCTTTAAAGGGGCACTGACACATCAAAATTATATATTTTTTTTATTATCCGAAACGATTGAAAACGATTCCGCGACATTACCCTCGAAATTCGAAACTTGGGAATTCAGTATTTGTGAATTAAAAAAACAATTTCCAAATGCCGAATTAGAACTTCCCGTGCGATCCGCGCCAGTGCAGCGAGTCAAATTTTGCGGTCTCCTGCGACTCGACTTTCTTTCGGACCTCCGCTCCACGCTATGAAGCAAAGCGCCGTTGCCACGGCGACCCCAAGCGAGGAGGAGGTGAGCCTGCGGGATAGAAGGGCGCCGGCGCGGGAAAAAACGGGTTTCTTCCCCCACTCGCCGACGAGCGCCGCCAAGTTTTCCGAGGGAGGGTACAAATCCAGGAAGCAAAATCACACCGAACTCTGATTTTCGGTATTTCAAAAAGAGGGGCCGTAGTGCGTTCGCAACTGTGTTAAAAAACATGCTTTACTATTGCCGTTATTAAATGTTATAGGAATGTCGCCTACAAAGCTTCTAAATTTCCTGATTTTTGACGTCACCGATCAAAAGGAGTGAGGAGGTGAGCGGCGGGAAATATAAACGCCAAAAATAAAAAGGCGCGCGCGCGCGCGGGGAAATTTGTTTTCCGTGATGCGTTTTTTTTTTGCGTGTCTATGACTACAACTTGCATCGTTTTAGACAATAAAAAAAAAATACGACGTTTGGGGTGTCAGTGCCCCTTTAAGGCGGCATTGCACCATTAATTCAAATATAGCGCCACATTATTATTTTTTACGAGACTCTTGGTATAGAAAATAATAAAATAAATTCATGGTTCACCATGTGTTAAATAACAGAAATATTTCGTAACACATTTAAACAAAACTATCTTTAAAAAATAAGACTTATTAGCTTTTTCTTTGAATGCTGGAAAGTAGAAGCCCGGGATATTTTGTTAACTGTGTTGGTACAAAATATTAGCATATACTGAACGCTCCGAAAACAAACAACTCGTGCCCCTCAGTAAGCGAGGTTCCGCTGAAGTTTCCCGACAAGCCCGTGACGTTTCCTGGGCAGTAGTCGACAGTTGCAGGCATTCTCAAAGGCGGAGATCCATGAAGGAGTTTCTGAGACAGCTGCCACATCTGGAAGGTGACCATGAGTAGCGTGGCAGTCCCTGCACCCTGCAGTATTTTCATTCAAATACTTTTTTTAGACTCAACCTCGGACATTGCTGTGTGTGTGCATCAAGGAACCTGAGCCTTACAAAGTTATAGGTGATGTGCAGGTATAATCTATAACACGTTCACATTTTGTTTGTAATTTTTTAGCTTGTTAACACACGGTTCAAATTGAATCATTTCAAATAGGACATGAAACCACGGCACATCTGTCTAAACGTGTCAAATCACAGGAACAAGTGAACCCGTAATTAAACACGAGAAAGATACATAGAAAGGGGGGACGTTGTCCGTCCCCACTTTCTATGTATCTTCCTCGTGTTTAATTACTGCTACCAACACGCTCGTTTTGTACTTAATAAGTGAACCCGTTTACGCACGTAAAACGTCTCTGCTTAAGATGTTTCAGACGCTCAATTCGACATTTAAAATTCTAAAGGAAAGCATTGAAAGTGAGTCATTTGTGTGCGATAGCTTAGCCTGTACAGAGCTTTTTGTCTCTGACAACGTTTTGCACCTAAAGAGTACCAGGTTGTTGTTAAAAAAAAATGTTAATTGAGGGTAACGAATGTGTGCATGAATAAGGCACACAGATTGATGGTTTGATAGATAACCGTTGAACTGTGAATAAATGTTTACCTGCGCACATGAACTCAAGCCGCAAGCAAAACCAAGTCCGAAAACAGATAAACGAGTCATCGTTTTTCGGTAACCATAATTGGAACGCAACCGAGGTTAAACTTGGTGACGGACCGAAACGTATACAACAAAAAAGAAGATTATAACCAGTATCTAATATAGGGTTGTCCAAGTCACCAGGCTCGATATGAAATGGACCGTAAAAATCGACGCCTGCATGTAGCCATCTAACCTTTTCGTCAAAGGTGTATTTCACAGGTCGGTTTTTCTTTTAAAATTTCAAAGCGTAGTTCTCGTTTAGTAAATAATAGGGCCAAGAAACTTGCCAAGGTCTACGGCGGGCGGTGATCCAGACGATAAAGTCGAATAGCGCGGTGTGGTTCGCGTTCGTATTGATGGGTGGCGACAGGAGCAGCGTCTGAAGGTTCAGCCAACGTTACTAGAACCACTCAGTTGGAAAACTGCCATAGAGACTGCTCTGAAAAAGTGGCCCCGATCTCTCCACGAGAACCGAGCTAATGGCGATCGCAACGCCACCATTTCTCCCGCAGCGGCCAGTCAAGGAACTGCACGTGACTTCTATTTTGGCTTTAATCGGCCATTTTGGCGTCGAAACAGATACAGTGGAAGAGGTTACAGGGGTGCCACCCCCGTCTCCCCAGCGGACGCGCCGCGACTTACTACCGAAACTAAGGTGCGCCTAGGTTGGCATGCGCTACCTGAAATCACCGCTCAGGCATGGTTGTATAGAAATAATATTAATTGTACCGCAAAACCTTGCAAACTAATGATTTTAGAAAACATCACGCGCCCTCAGTTTGTACTAAACTCTAATAAACTTTACTACAAAAAGAGTTTTTTTCCGGTTGGTTTTTACGCAAAAACATGCGTCTGAAAGTTCAAGGTGACCACAGTAAAGACAAATGACAAAGAGTGGCGCTGTTGTAGTATTTAGCTCGGTCTCGGTGGACGTCAGCGGCCCAAGTTTCAACGGTGAGTTTCCCAACTGAGGGTTTTAGTAACATTTTGTGCAGACGACCAGCGAAAGAAAGCAGACGACACGCAGACAAAATCCGTTGGCAGCAAGAGCGCCGCCGTTATGCAGACATATTTTTTTTTACTTTAAGTTTTGGTTTTATTGTCTGCATTTAATTTTTAACCTAAGGTACATTTCAGAAAGATTATGTTCATTTTAATAAACCACGGTGGTCGCGAGCCGTCGCGATGAGGAGGTAGCGCCATCATTCAATACGAACGCCAAATACATCCCGCTACTGAACTCCTGTCGTCTGCGTCGCTGCCCGCCGTAGACCCTGGCAAGTTTCTAGGCCTTAGTGTTTTACAGAAAGAGAGCTACGCTTTGTAATTTTACAAGAAAAAACTGACCTGTGAAATACACCGTTGACGAAAAGTTCAGAATGCTACGTGCAGGCGTCGATTTTTACGGTCCATTTTAGATCGAGCCTGGTCACTCTAACCACCCTGTATATAGCGGTTCAGCAGTAACAAAAGCTTGAGGGCGTGGAACCGGCGCGGCGATGACGGTGCCGTTCACGAAATTCCTACTGCTTACGCAGGTCATTTCCAGTGTTCCTCAACACCAGTTCTACATCGACAACAACATCGTCCAAGGATCCCTCGCGACATCACGGTGGATCGACGGAGGGCAAGATTATAGCGATTCCCTGAACCTGACGAGAGCGTCAACTGATTTCGGCCGATGCGACTTGCCGCTCTACGAACACTGGAGTGGCAACGCGGTTGTCTACAATCTACAAAAGGCGGACTCTCCCAGTCTGCTGTTGGGGCGTGGAGCCGGCGCGGCGATGACGGTGCCGTTCACGAAATTCCTACTGCTTACGCAGGTTAGTAGATCAGTGCCTGGCGCACGGTTTGCTGTGCATGCTTTGCCGGTTCCACCCCAAAATCTTTACAACAGTGTCAAAAAGCACTCGATTCGAATGTCGCGTGTACGAAGGCGTTTCTTTTTGTTGCGACGGCTTTCGTTTTACCTGTTACTGCTCTTGCTGTGCGGGGACGTTGAGCTAAACCCCGGGCCAACTTTACAGATGATTTTTGATGGACAAGAAGCAATTAAGGCCCAACTTCAAGGCATTAAGGCCAATCAAATAACGCAAAATGTGGTTTTGGAAGATGTAAAAAGACGGCTCTCATCGTTGGAAGCACAGGTTGCAACGCTGACAAACTTGGAGTCAGTAGTGAATAAGTGTAGAAAGAGCTGCGAAGACCAGCAGCGTATCACACATTCGCTCATGTCAAAGGTTGACGATCTTGAAAACCGCAGTAGGCGATGCAACCTAGTGTTTTACGGTGTTGCGGATACAAATGCGCAAGAAACATGGTCTGTATCTGAAACATTGGTTCGGGAAATATGCGAGACAAAACTTGGCGTAAAGCCTACAACAATCGAAAGAGCACACAGGATTGGCAAATTCCAGGCGGATAAAACTCGACCTATAATTGCTAACTTCGCGTCGTTCAAAGAAAAGCAAACTATCCTAGGAAATGCGAAACACTTGAAGGGAACTCGTATCAGTTTATCGGAGGATCTCTCTGACGTAGTGCGCAGAAAACGGCGGCATCTCTGGGAATTTGCCAAATCACGCAAAACTGACGATACACGAGTTAGACTCAAACATGATGTACTGTTTCTAAACGATGTTAAATATGTTTTCGACGATGACACAACTCAAGTAGTCCAGTTCAAGTGACCGAGTACTGGCTCGCCCAAAACTGCTTCCTTTGTTGTAATTAACTGCCGGAGCATCAAAAACAAAATTGAAGATTTCAATAGCCTGATACAAACAGTTAAACCGTCGGTTGTTATCGGCACGGAATCCTGGCTGGACGAGGATATAGCTGATAGCGAGGTATTTCCTGAGCATTTTACGTGTTATCGAAAAGACAGAAATTGTCACGGCGGCGGCGTCTTTATCTTGGTCGACCAAAATATTCCTTCAAGCAGAATAGAAGTTGAAAGCTCGTGCGAGGCGGTGTGGTGCCAATTGAGACTTTGTAATGGAAAAACCTTATCAGTATGTTCTTTCTACCGGCCACCAGCAAGTTCAGTTGAGGTATTATCAGAATTTTCAACCATGACTGAAGCAATAAAAAGTGATTGTATTGTAATAGGTGGCGATTTCAATCTCCCTAATTTTGACTGGAACCAACAAGGCGCTTTTTCTGGCGCAACTCGAGGGCACGCTGCAGTTATGTCTAATTTTATGAATTTGTTTGCACTCACTCAGACTGTGTTGCAGCCAACTCGAGGAAACCACGTTCTAGATCTTTTTCTCACAAATGAACCAGACCTGTTACAGTCTACCCTAGTAATACCAGGTATTAGCGATCATGACATTGTTGTTTGTGAAATGAATCTAGGGCACATAAAAATTGACAACAGCAGTACTAGACGTATTTACAATTACGTGAAAGCCAACACGGCGGAGATTTGCAACGCGCTAGACTCGTACTTTATAGTTTTTGAAACACTTGCTGAATCTTGTACTGTGAGCGACCTTTGGATATTTTTTAAGAGGAAGATACTAGAACTTCAAGAGCGCTTTGTCCCTACTTGGATCCTAACTACCAGACGAAATAAAAGCAAGCCTTGGTTTACAAAACTACTTCAAAGGTTGACACAGCGAAAACAAAGAATTTATCGTGCATTTAAGAACAACCCGATTGATGTAAATCTCAACAAATTGAAAGCAATATCCAGCGATTTAAAAACTAAAATAGCCGAAGCGAAATGTGCTTACTTTGAATCATTTCAGAGTAAAGTTAAAGAAAATCCGAAAGAACTTTGGAAGTACATTAAGAAAAATAAAAAAAGATAACGTATCGGTTCCTACTCTTCTAGATAGTGACAATATCATTAACAAACCTATTGATAAAGCGCAATGTTTCAACAGTTATTTCAGCTCTGTATTTTTGTTACCAGTGGCAGATAATGTCCGAACTGAAAGGCCTGTTTGGGGTGGAGTAGCGCCCATGGAGGACATATTGTTTGATGCACATGGGATAAACATTTTACTGGAGCGATCAAGTGTTTCAAAGGCTGCAGGCCCGGACGGCTTACCAAATGCCCTGCTGAAATCTTGTGCACGTTCGATTACTCCATATTTTAAAGTGATTTTTGAGAAGTCTTTGCATGATTGCGCTCTTCCTAATGACTGGAAAATAGCGTCTGTTGTCCCCGCTCACAAATCAGGAGCTCGTAATGTTATTTCAAATTACCGTCCCATTTCTTTAACTTCCGTTTGTTGCAAAATTCTGGAACATATTTTATATACGTCTATTCTGAAGCACATTGATGGTTATTCTCTGTTTAACCCATTACAACACGGCTTCCGGAAAGGGCTGTCGTGCGTAACACAGTTAACAGAATTCACCCACGATATCGCACAAGCACTGGACAACCGTGCAACTGTAGACTGTGTCTTTATAGACTTTCGGAAAGCATTCGACTTGGTTCCCCATACATTATTGGTGCAAAAATTATCGAAATTTAATATTAACCCTAAAGTTATTTCCTGGATTGCTGAGTATCTCCGTGAAAGACGTCAGTACGTCGTAGTTAGTGGTGCAGCATCGACAATCGCTGATGTGACATCAGGGGTGCCACAGGGATCAGTCTTAGGACCTTTACTTTTCTTACTTTATATAAATGATATTAATGAAAACGTTACGTCGTGTATGAGAATGTTTGCCGATGATTGCGTACTGTATAAAAAAATAACCTGTGAAAGTGATAATCAGATAGTACAGAATGATTTAGATGCAATATACACCTGGTGCGAAAAATGGGGGATGAAACTTAATCTAGATAAAACTGTGTCCATGACGTTTTCGAGAAAGCAAGTGAAAACTAATTTTCGTTATGTAGTCAACAATATTATTTTACAAACAGTGTCTGAATATAAGTATTTAGGCGTCTACTTCACAACCTCGCTAAGTTGGCATCGACATGTGGATTTCACTATTGCAAAAGCTAGCAGATCTTTAGGGTTCATAAAGCGCAACACTAGACAGTTTCCGCATGACATCCGAGAACTCTTGTATAAAACTAATGTGCGCTCTATACTAGAATATGCCTGCACGGTATGGGACCCTCCGACAAACACTGACAAAGAGAAAATAGAGAAAGTGCAAAACCTAGCCGCTCGGTATGTGTTAGGAAAACCAAAACGGGGTGGTGATTTTAGCGCGACGCGTGCAAGACAAACATTAAAATGGGACACACTCGAGCACCGTCGAGCAAAGCTTCGTTTAAAGCTTTTCCATAGCATATATCATTCACAATCTGGTATTCCACGCGAAACCTATATTTCTTCACCACATTATGTATCTGCTCGTGTGGATCATGCCCACAAAGTGCGTGAGCTTAGATGCAAGACTGTAGCATACAGCAGCTCTTTTTTCCCTAAAACGATTTCCCAATGGAATCGGTTGCCTTCAACCATAGCGTCTGTTATAGACAATGATGCTTTTTATGCTGCCCTGGAAACAGTCACGTCATTCGATTGAAAGGGTTCATAGCATGATTCTAATAATGTTTTTGTAAAACTTGTTGCAATCTTCTCCGTGTGTCGCGATAGTTGTGACTTTGTTGTTTCATGTTCGCGATATCTTTTTGTTCGATTGGTTGTCTTTCTATGAATGTTTCCAATGTAGTACCTGTTACGTCATACTTGATTTTTTGTGTATAACCCCCCCACTGTAATGCCGAAAGGCGCTGTGGGTATCAAATAAATAAATAAATAAATCAAAATAAACCAAAGAGTAACAATGGACTTAATCTTGAAATGCGACATATATAGTGTAGGGGAGCAGGCCATGGGTGACGTGAGAGCTATAGTGTGTGGGTAATTGGTACCCTTAAAGTAAAACTTCTACAAAAATGTCCAAACAAGGGGGCCCTTTTTAATGTCATATTAATGAGTAGAGACCGGATTTTAGGCAAATGCCTATTTTTTTTCTTGCGTTCCTATCGCCCCATTTCGATATATGAGCACGAATTGGAGGTCAAGGATGGCTTTTATGGTGGTTTTATAGTGCCTATAAATGCCTATTTTGGGTGTTGGTGCCTAAACTCCGATAAATGCCTATAAATGCCATTTTCTCAAATTGGCGCCTAAATCAGCACTATATAGCGTCAAGTTTCGCTTTCGAGTTCAATTTGATACCTTTATTCATTCTACCTGGAAATATTTATTGTTCTGAATTCTATGGGTTTGAACCTGGTCCTCTTTTTAACACTCTCCCCCCCCCCCCCCCCCCCCCTCCCTTTGCGCCGGTGCAACCGGAGCGGCGGCTTCTGCATGCTTTACGGGTGTCTTTCCCGCGGGACTTGGCGGTGGACGCACAACTCTACTCCCCAAGGGAACTATGATACCGTCAGGGGCAAAGAAAGTGATGGGGAAAAATTACGCCCACCTCCCCTCGCGGGAACCCTGGTGTGATGCAACGCTTCTGGGTGGTTCCATTGGTGTTTCCGTTGTGTTGATTCTCTAAAGGAACCGTCGCATCAAGCAATCGTCGAGTACTGCGAGAGAGTACTGCGAGGACGAAAGGACGAACGCTTTCAACGTTGATTTGTGCGAGGCCCTGGTGGCCGCAAACATCCCTTGGACCAAATTTGGAAATCCCGTGCTGAAACAATTTCTACAGAAATACTTCAATCACAACGTGCCTTCCGAGTCTACTTTGAGGAAGAACTACCTCCGGCCTTTGTATGAACAGACATTAGCAAGAATCAGAGAAGACCTTGGCGACTCCTGCATTTGGATTTCCGTAGACGAAACAACAGACGTCAAAGGGCGCTTTGTCGCTCACTTTTTTGCTGGGAAGCTTGCGGCGCACGAGAAGACAAGGGCTCTCCTCGTGTGTTCGACACCTTTGGAGAGAACAAATGGGGAGTCTGTAGCATTCTTTGTTAACGAATCCCTAAAGGTTCTTTACCCTACAGGAGTCGAGGCCACCAAGGTTCTGTTGCTCTACACAGACGCTGCAGCCTACATGCACAAGGCCGCTCATCTCCTGAAGGCCTTCTACCCGCAGATGCTCCATGTCACCTGCCTAGCGCATGCGCTTCATCGTGTTTGCGAGGAACTGAGGAAGCACTTAACTGACGTCAACGAGCTTATTGGTTCAGCCAAGGCCGTGTTCCTGAAGGCACCCTTTCGCGTGCGCGTCTTCAAGGAGATGCTGCCTGATGTGCCCCTTCCGCCAGAACCCGTCGTCACACGATGGGGAACGTGGCTAGAAGCTGTTGAGTACTACAACTGCTACTTTTCGGACATCAAGGCCGTGATCAACGGCCTTCGAATTGACGAGAGTGTTGCAGTCACAAAGGCTCAAGCTGTCCTCTCCGTGAATAGCCTTAAAGGAGACCTGGCGTACCTTTGCGCCAACTTCACATTCTTAGCGGATTCTATCAAAAAACTTGAAAGTGCGGGAGAAACTCTTGTTACGAACGTTGCGCTAATTCTCCACGCACAGGAAAGAATCGCCACCTTTCCCGAAGGACCCGTCGCCGAAAAGGCACGTGCGAAGCTGCAATAGGTCTTGGACAAAAACAAGGGGTTTTCTGTCCTTAAAGAAGCTTCAGAAGTCCTTGCTGGTGAGCACTGTAGGATCCCAGTGTCAATTAACCCATCGAATCTTCCCAAGTATAAGTACGCACCAATCACATCTGTCGGCGTCGAGCGTTCGTTCTCCGCGTACAAACTCATTCTCAGCAACAAGAGGCACAATTTTGAACCCGGAAATCTGGAGATGCTGGTAGTTACCTATTGTCTCTATAATTTTCATAGTGATTCTTAAACTAGGTTCCGCGTTCTGTCCAAACACAATTCTTAATATTTATATTTCGAATGAGCGTATGTGTATTTGGCAGTGTTGAAAGGTCTTGCCTGTATAATTAAGGTACCTGTAGAAAATTGCTAAAGTTTGTACGTAAGTTCTCACGTAACAACATGTTAATTTCTTAACAAACCTTGTCTGTCTTGCATTTATTGTTTTCTTGCTTTATTGTAATTTAATTGCGTCAGGCAGACATAACTTTGCGCTTTTATAAATCAGTATTACCATATTCCAAGTAT
Organism: Ixodes persulcatus; assembly: GCA_013358835.2. Taxonomy (NCBI): domain Eukaryota; kingdom Metazoa; phylum Arthropoda; class Arachnida; order Ixodida; family Ixodidae; genus Ixodes; species Ixodes persulcatus. The sequence continues at coordinate 1,407,598 of JABSTQ010010982.1, forward strand.
TGTTTCTCCTGCCTGTTTCACAATATGCGACGCTTGAGTGACTTTCGCATCTGAACATGTATGTAAGCAATGCGCTTGTGAAATTAAGCCAATTGATCGCCATCAGCCCAGAGGTATTACGGGGCAATTCCACGTCTAAGGTCAATGTATAGAACTTGTTATGAGAGAAAAATAAAGAATTGAATTGAATTGAACTGAACTGTTACTGCCATTGTGGCCTCATAGCAATGACATTTTTGGATTTCCTGTCGTGCTTACAGTTCGCTCACGTCTTCACTTGAAATTATTAGCATTTATTTAAACATTTATTGCGCCTATTATATTCTTTTTAGTGCCTAAAATTTTGTTTTTGCCGCGTATGTTTGGCGCCTAAAACGTGCTTTTTTAGTGCCTAAAAATCCGGCCTCTATTAATGAGCAGTTAGTTTGCTGGGCTGCAAAAGAGTTGAAGCGAAAAGGGTTTCAATCCAACTGCACAAGTTTGAGCGTTACGTTACTGATAAAGTGCGTGTTACTCGGCTGCATGGCAGGTGGTGCAAAAATGCGGATAATATGATTATCATCCACGTTTTTCTACCTCCAGCCTTGTGCCTGTTGTACGAGTGATAACTTCATTGCACCACCGCTCTCCCACGAGGTCCAAATTTTTCTAAAATTTACTGATTTGGTGGTTTCTGACGTCGATCGGGAAGTTTCAAATTGTAATCATGCTAATTTGGTGACTACTTAAAAATTAAGTAGCATATTTTAGTTCATTATTCTATTTATCGTGACGATTAGCCTCCTATATTATGTCCGCCTGGCCGAATCACGTACTCGCACAAATTGCATTAGTGTACAGTTCCGAACAAAAGAAATGCGAACGGCGGAGCGAGAGCCCCTTGCGCTCCTCGCGGCACTCAGCGGACGTCAACGGAAGCTCTCGCGCATCCTTTGGTGCGCTTTGAGTGTAGTGATGGTGCCAGGTGGCCGGCCGTCTCAGTAAATAGAATTCGCCCCGATTTGGTCCTGCTTACCACAACATGTCGCGCGAATCGCAGCGCTTTCGCGGCACAATGCGGCACAATGCGGCACTATGCGGCACAATGCGGCACAATGCGGCACAATGCGGCACCTTGCGGCACAATGCAGCACAATGCGGCACAAGAATTTCGAATGTTCTGGGATGACACACGATAATATTCTACACTGTGGAATTAATTCATCGTGTAAATCTAAAATTGATATAAAGCTGATCTTGTTTTTGTTTTTTTATCTGTCATCTCCGTGCATTCGAAGCGCGCGTGCTGCATTGTCAATTTCGCTATCAGCGCCAAATGTGGTGGAGGACCGAAGAAAATGGGTGCGTGTATAATTTAACGAAGGGGCCGGAGACTGGGCCGAAACTGGCACCTTCACTACTCTCGAAGCGCATCACACGAAGAGGGAGAGCTTCGTCTGACGACCATTGAGGGACGTGACGAGGGCGAAAGACTGGAGCTCTGTCCTTCGCGTTTTTATTTTGTTTGGGACTGCACCTTTTATGTCCTTCATTAAATAAAACTCTTAAAATTGAGATAAAACACATTGTAAAATAAATTAAAAAAATACAAGCAGCATTTTAGTAATATCAAAAGCATAATACAGTGCCTTGAAAAACATACTGAATGTAAAAAGAAAATATTTATATTTATTATTTTCATAGCCTTTTTGTAAGTACAAAGCACATATTTATTATTACTACTGACACCTGACATGCAATTCGTTATATCAATCTGCAGTGTGAAACGCACTAGTAACAAAACGAAGAGTGTGTTTCACACTGAGTTTAGATTACTTTTGTTCATTTTTCTTTGCCGTATCATATAAGCTCAGATGAGGGGCATGCTCGGTTTTCTGGGTTATGATTTGCGACTGCCACTACGTGTAGCGAAAAACTAATCTGTGTTTCTGAGGTTATGAGCGAAAAGAAGTGATTATGAAATTCAAATAATTAAAATATGTACACATGATACATTGTGCTGCTTAATACTCTGCCCTTGCCCAAGCAGCTTCTTTTTGTTAAACCGAGAACCGGAAATAATATGAACTTAGATTATACCATTTTAATTCTGTTGCGGCATGTGACAAAGACAAAACAATAACAACGTTTTGCTCATTTTTTTTTGTTTTTGGTTCAAAATCAATTCGGCACCCTTATACAAATAAGAAGCAATATTTATACCTTCACACTGTTCTGCTAGTTCAGATTTCTATCTAATAAAGTTACGTAGAGCATGTGAGCATCGCTAGGTTATGATGTTTGGCCTCACTAACAGAAGAAAAGATGAATGAATAAAGTAAGATGCCTTTGAGGATAAACAATGATGGTTTAGAGCGTATTTTTATATTATTTAAACAAAAAAAGTTTTCTGGACACACTCCATAAATGTATCTCAGAATAAGGGGGGGGGGGGGGCGGGCATAATATTTGACCGAAATGACACATCAACATAGAGACACAGTCACGGTATGCCATACTTTATTTTTGATATTAGAGATCATTTCTCAACCATATTATTCTAGGTAAACTTTACAATATCCGGTGCCGTTTTTCCTAGCTGAGAAGCAAAAGTTACTATGATATACGAGTAATTTAATTGTATTGAATTACACAATTCTTTAGATTCACTAAAGACATATTTTATAGAGCCTTTTGTAACACAATTGTCAAATACAATATTAGGAACATATTTTCGATACTAAGAGTTTCAATAGTGATGCTTTATTGAATGCCACTTGAATTATTGTCTGTCAGTGATTATACATGACGTCTTAATAGCGACATCAACTTGGTTCCAACATTGTGATTGAGACATCTGTGTAATGTATTCGTCCATACTGAATGGTTTGGGTCTCACGCATATACAATAGATTGTTTTTAATGCTAATTTTGATTTGAAATTTCTGTGTGCAGTAAATTCATTAGATATTTCTAAATTAGGGCATATGGCAGCATATAGTTGTGCCTCGATTCACATGTTACCAGCCGTGTGACATGCCACTCATTGCAAAAACAAAATCAGAAAATATATTCTGAAGGTATGCGACATTATTGATGATTTTATACGTTTAAATAATACATCATAAAACACAACACAAGAAAGGTATATAATTTGACGAGGAAAAAACAAATTCATTAATACATTTGAACTTTTGATATAGTAGTGCGATAGTGTGTTGGTATGTCACATTCAACACATACATGATTTGTTGCCTTTTCTGGCTACAGTTTTTATGTTCAGTATGTTTTAATAACTAAACAATCTTTTTGATAACCCTAGGTTATCAAAAAGATTCACAATATGTATTCACACCTGCTACTAACAAAATTAATATTGCCTGTCGGTCTGAAAAAAAAAAAAAATTGAAAACTTGTTGCCGACCTTACCTTTGAATTGGCGCATGGAAACAAGAGGGCCAACATTACTAAACCGCAGAATGGGCCAGTAATGGAACTGTAGATGGACATAATCACCTTAATAGAAAAAAAAACAAAACAGAATACAATTCATTGAGAGAGAGGGATAGAGAGATATATTGAATATTACGTGCAAGTTATTCCGGGTCACGGCTGTCGTTTTTGTTCGGCAAGAAAAATATCCGTACCGCAAAACCCAGTACAACTTTTTGCTGTCTGAATTATGGAAGTGGAAATCTATCTTCATTCTCTCTGTATTTCAGGTTTTTCAGAAGTTATTTCTTTGTCTGCAATCTGGATTTCAGGTTTCTACCAACAATACCAGTTAGCTTTCCAGTTCCATAATACAGATTGTGAAACGTTATACTCGGTTTTCGTGTAGGAATAAGATGAAATAGTGCGTAATCTGTACAGTCGTGGCGTCAATAGGCCATGTGGAAAATAATTGCTAGCTATCATCATCATGACATTAGGAGCCGCCATTATCTTTTTTTTTTTTCTCCCCATCTTCCAGTTGTGGACGAGGCGCATCTGCATTTATCCTGGTTTTTCATAATATTCGGACAAGGTTGTGCACTCAAGGCGTTGCTGCTTAAGTTCGGTGCAAAGAAGAAAAAAAAAAAAAAGACGGCCGAGAAATTCTGGAAGAGGAATTGTCCGCAACGAGGTCGCAAGACTCTTCAATCGAGCAAGAAACTGGGCCAACCAGAGGTCAGCGAACGGTCTTTATTGTCGACGTTCTTTGAAGGGTTCGTACTGGACTTGCAGCGGGTGATCATATTTTAGCTCTACGACTGAAACTTTGCCGTGACCATTGCATCTCGAGTGAAACTGTCGACACGGAAACCCTCCAATGCGGAGGAAATTTGATAACTGATCGTGAGTACACTAGATGTGGCTTCTTTTTGCATACGACCCATTGTTAATTATCTAAAGACAACAGTCAGATATATGTTCTAACGGCTTTATGGCAACGGTAGAGAAAAAAACGTACTGTCGGAAGCAAAATTTTGAATAAGACGGGAGCGCCGACAGAATGGCATCTCCGTGCTTCCTGACGGCGAGGCACCTGATCCCGAAACTTGGGGCGTGCGAATATTCGATATTTCAAATACGAATCGAATATTTTACTTATTCGAAACGTATTCGATTCGAAAATTGCATTTTCGGAAGTTCCCGAATATTCGGCCAAAGCCGATTATTGGGAAAAAACTGCGAATATTCGCACAAACGGTGAATATTCGAGCAAGTAACGAATAATGTGCCTGCCACGCATTCCCCTATGAATATGTGAATTCACTGAGAAAGGCGTATGATGCGTGCGTTATCGGTCTGCTTTGTTTTTATCCTTCGATGGCAGCAAGACAAGATCAATTTCGGTTTCTTTTTTACCACGCCCTTTGTTGTGTGGCACTTTTGTAGCAATATGTGACGTAATTGTGCGTTCTATAAATTGATACAATAAAATTAACCTCAAGAGCGAAATATAAATATAAAATAAATCTCGAGAGTTTTATCTAATATAAATGTTTAAAAAGTAAAAAAAAAAAAGCTAGGTGCGAATAGAACATTGCATCGCCATTGATAACAACTCCTGCCACTCCCGCTCAGTCAAGACTAGGGATGTGGCGAACCTGCCTAGGTTCGAGTTCGACCACGTTCGACTTCTTCGAACCTTCAACGTGATGTTCGACAAAGGTTCGACTGAAGTTCGACTTTCGTGCGCATGGGCGAAAATTAAAAAAAAAAAGTTGGCTCCATTTAGCGGAGGAAAAGTGCAATATTTGTTGGGTTTATTGGCATCACTGGTTCAAATTAATAGCTAATGAAAGCGTTAAAAGCGCACATTTTCGCTTTTATATGGTGTAAACATTGGTAACCATTTTATGAAAATATAAAATAATGTACTTTCTAAATCATTTGTTTTACAAAATTCAAAATATTCGTGTAGCATCCGGGAAACACTGTCTATAAGTCAGACTTCTTCGAACTTTAGTGTAATTTCGCAGGTTTCCCGAGTGAAAGGGTCTTTTTACTGGCGGAAATGTTGTCACGGCGCGTAGAGAGCGCTTACTTTATGAACACGTTGAGCAGTTAATTTTCATACACGATAATTTGTAATGAGTGCATTACTAGAAGTATCTTTAGCCTGCTGCAGCCCAGTAAAATGCAGTTGCATTGATTTATTTTAAAAAGGCCATAAAACCTTCTGTTACCTCTTGTTTTACCATTTGTATTACTAGACACATATTCGATATTCGATTCGATATTCGAAGCCCGTTGTTTGTCTTATTCGTATTCGATTCGTATTCGAAAATTTCAATATTCGCACACCCCTACCCAAAACCCGTCCATTGTGCATGCGTGTTCATTCTTATCTGCTGGCCTGCTCGCTTGCTTGCTTGAACGCCATGTGCTCCTGACTGATGAAAATCGCAATATATGCCGCTCCAAGCAGTCGTGATTACACAATCTTCACTTCTAAACGCATTACACTCGCGCCAGTTTACAGCCGCCATTGCTGACCTCGTCTTGTCTCACGGAGATACCGAGCCACTAAAACGGGTGTCGACGAGCCTCCAGAAAGGCCAATGCTGGGAAGGACACAATAGAATTTAAGATGGTGATAACTTGGCCTGCTATGGTGATGATGAAGTGATGAAAATGAATTGAGAGGAAACAAAAACTGACGGTCAATTATGGCGGCGACCATGCACAGTTGCTGCAAAGCAAGTGTATAGCTCTGGACAAGTGACCGAACACGCGTGTTCTGTGTCCCGGCGGATGTCGCACGTCTTACACGAGAGTCGGCGACGCGTTAAAAACAACCATTTCCTTATTTTCGTTATTTTCAATGCTTCATATCCGGAACCGTCCCAGATGACTTAACCAGAGAGTTTGGATATGCCGCCGCAGCCGCTGTGGATCGTGAGACTTGTCTCTTCGCTCGCTGGCCAAACCTGCAGCGGCCCATATCTTTTCCTTATTTTTTTTAAGCGTAACATTATTTATAACGCTACCCCCAATCCCAACATTTTGTCCAGTCAGTCCGTCTGTGCGTCCATTTCCCGCTAAATGTATCGGGGAGATTGATATCACGAGACCCATTCTCGAATTCCGTTTCTGAGCTAAATTTAACGGGAAAATTGATGTCACGTGACCTGACGTCACGAGATGTAGAGACCAACTAAGTTTCCCGCAAAATTTAGAGACAAACTTGACTTCCCATGACCTATACACCAATTTAGTTTCCCCGCTAATATGGCGGGAAATTAGCGTAACGTGACGTCACCTGACGTCACGTGACCTATACACCTTACGGAAATTGAATGGCAGGTGACCTATACACCAATTTAGTTTCCCCGCTAATATGGCGGGAAATTAGCGTAACGTGACGTCACCTGACGTCACGTGACCTATACACCTTACGGAAATTGAATGGCAGGTGACCTATACACCAATGCAGTTACCCACTCAATTTAGCGAAAACTTTCCCGTCTTCTAACCTCCCCGCTAAACTTAGCGGTGGAAATCGACGTCACACGACCTATACAACCATGCAGTTTTCCCGCTAAATTTCGCAGGAAAATATACGTCACGTGACACGAATTCCCCCACAAATTCCCTATAATGCATTTCAGCCCTCTACCACGCGATCATCTTGACGCTAGATAACTCAAAGGAAACCGTCAAAAAATAGTTTGTTTCAATTCGCACATTTCAGTAAGAGCCAACAGGGAAGGAAGCGTTAAAAACGAAAAGAGGGAAACGATTGTTTTTAGTGCATCGCCGAGTTCTTCGAAAGTGTCACGAGAACGGCCTGGGCCGCAGAGCGGCCGAGCTCTGCGGCCCAAGTCCAGAGCGATGAGCGACGACCCTGTTATAACGAACTGTAATAACGGCTGCCGGAGCAACATCTGTCTCCGTTTTATTCGGTCACAAGCGCATCGAGCTGAAGCGAGCGAATGAGCAGGCCAGCAGATGAAGGCACGCCCACGCGCACGGCGCGGGTCTCAGAAGCAGGCACCGCATCTTCGGTCGACGCTCCCTGTGTTACCCGAACGTTTGCTTCCGGCTGTACATATTTTCAAGTCAAACAAACGATGTTAGAGGCTCAATCGACTTATTTAAGGATGTGGCTCAGGACCACTTGCCTCGAGACCGAACAGTGTCGCCACCATGCGGTCGCAATTGTAAACATCCACAAGTGTGGATATCACGGCGTCTTCTGCTCCGGGCGCAGGTTGAGAAGCAATAGATCTCGACGACGAAAGCCCTTTTCCGGCTGAGCTGCTGCACTCTCCCCACAAAATGCTTCTTGTTTTTGTGTTTTTCTTTGGTAAAGGTTGCATTGTCCCATTTCACACGCGCGAAAATCAGCCAAGCTAGAAATGTCTAGTCGGAAACCTCCATACTATTAGTACAGTGGTTGATACTTTTCTCTTTGGCGCGTCCCCACAGAGGACTCCCGCCCTCTGTTGGGGGACGCGCAACAAAGTGTCGGCGTCCAGCAGACAAATGGGTGATCGAGCCCTTAATTTTGTCGGCACAGACATCCACTGTTTGCAATCGTGAAATCATCACTATAGCGGAATACGTGATGTGTTCATTATTCTTTTAGCTTCGAGAAGTATCTGCTATCACTGCTGCCCCGGCTACTATTGTCTATACTAGTTGCAGAATCTGATCTTTCCAAATAAAACGGAAAGATGGCAGATGCAGATGTGTGTCTCTCATGCCACGAGGGCTTCTCGGATAATTTTCGTATGACTTGTACTGAGTGTGACTTTAGCTACCATATGGGCAAATGCTCAGGGGTTACAAAAGCTCAGCTGAAAAAAATGTCTGAAGCAACAAAAGAGTCGTGGCAATGTGCCACGGGCACCATCGCGAAAACAAAAGAAAGTAACTCAAGTAAGTCAACGAATCTAGAAGAAGAAAAGCGAGGGGGTCAGATGGATCAAATCATGAAAAAGCTCGACGTAATCATGTCAATCAGGGAGAAAGTAGACTCTCTTCTTTCCATGAAGCAAACAGTAGATAAATATGAGCAGTCCGTGCAAAGCATGTCCGATAGCTACGATGAAGTGCTTGCGGAGATAAAGAAAGAAAATCAAGACATGAAAGAGCTGAAGAAACGTGTAGAAAAGTTAGAAACAGCGGAAGACAAAAGAAGTCGAGGACCTAAAACATGAAATAAATTAACTGCAACAGTACAGCCGAAGGCAGACCTGGAGGTGCATTTACTTCTATGTTTCGCAAACGAAAACCTGCTGAACAGACTGAAGGAAGTGGCGAACCTGCTGGGTTTTACTGAGCTAACCGAGGGAGACATTGGGGCTTTACATAGACTGCCTGGCAAGCCAGACAAGGTTCCTCCTGTTCTGATTAGGTTTACTTCCCCGACTCCAAGAAATTGGTGGTTCGAGAAGAGGCTGTGCTTAAGGAAAGCCCGTCGCATATCCGGATAATGGACAACCTGACGCCCCAAATGAAAAGGCTACTGTGGCTGACCAAAACAAAGGTGCGGAGAAGCACTACCAATTCGTATGGCAGAAGGACGGAAAGATTTTTGTTAGGAAGCAAACGAATGATCGTCCCATCCGTATCAAGAATGAAAGTGACCTGGAAAAAATCGAGTAGGCACTTGTAGCTACCCGGAGCATAATCATGGTGTGCGTTTGTTATCCCACCACTTCTTTCAAACGTTATCTACGTGATGTCATATCAGCTAAAAAAACCTTAAAATGTGTAATTTAAGAGCACCAAATCTTCTAACTAACACTGAAGATACATGTCCACATCTTAATTTATTTTGTTACATGTTAAGCATTGTTTTATTACTGATACCTGTATCCCAGAGCCCGACGATGTTCTGTTTCAAGTTATGAATGTGACCCGTGACGTACGTGCGGCGGCTCCCCCTGTTTTTCCAGGACAAAACATCTATGTCACGCACTTCCTGCTTGTATTGTAAAAAATAGACCAATAGCTAAGACTATTTTGCAGAGATACACTGAATGTTTCAAACCAATCGGAATGTGTTATCTACGAAATGGAAGGATCCTCTACCGATAACTGTTATTATAACTGTGAATCCCTTAAAAAACTGAGACGATGCGAAACCTTGATGAGCAAATCAAACATATCTCTGTTTCATTTCAATGCGAGAAGCATTCGAAATAAAAGTGATGAGATTGAAATATTTTTAAGTTCACTAACTCATAGCTTTGATATTTTGGCATTCAGGGAGACGTGGTTTACCGGAAATTGTTATGTTATTAACTTCAAAAATGTCAAGTGCGAACAAATATAACGTACAAACCGGAAAGGGGGTGTAGTGTCACTTTATTTGCGCGAAGGTCTGAAATATAAAATTATTTCAGACTTCACGGGTGTTGATTATAATAATGAATCATTAGTCGTTCAAAGTTGTAGACCGGTTATTGCTGCAATATAAACAATTTAATCAAACGTTTCGTCTCCCATGCGGGAGACATCATCAGTGAAACCTTCAAGCAGGAATGAGAGAAAACACTTCGACAGTCCTATTTAAGCAAATCCGCGTACACATCGGGGAGGGGGCCGCGGTTGGAGTTGCAAGCCGATGAGTCACTTCGGATGAACCATGATTCGACGAACCTGCGTGGGCCCCACCTTTGTTCACGCGCCAGAGTGGACGCATTCTCAAAGTCGAAACTGTGACCCGTATTCCAACAATGGTCTACGAGTTCGGTCTTCGCTCTTGTAGCATGCGTGGCCTTCGCCACGTCCCTTTTGTGTTCTTTTAGGCGGGTGCAGCGCTTCCGGCCTGTCTCCCCAATGTAGGATGCGTCACAGTCTAGACAGTTCAGTTTATACACAACGCCGCACTGGGACTCTGGGGGGGTGTAATCTTTAGGTTTCGAAATGAGGTCACGTAGTTTGCGATGGGGTTTGAACGCTGTGCGGATATTCAAAGGGGCGAGGGCCCTGCGAATAGACTCGGAAACACCTTTCAAATAGGGTATTGTTACTTGCCCTGTCCTAAGTCTTCCATTATCCTGGCTTCTTCTTTGTCCCATCTGCTTGCGCGTGTTCTAGACTGTGACGCATCCTACATTGGGGAGACAGGCCGGAAGCGCTGCACCCGCCTAAAAGAACACAAAAGGGACGTGGCGAAGGCCACGCATGCTACAAGAGCGAAGACCGAACTCGTAGACCATTGTTGGAATACGGGTCACAGTTTCGACTTTGAGAATGCGTCCACTCTGGCGCGTGAACAAAGGTGGGGCCCACGCAGGTTCGTCGAATCATGGTTCATCCGAAGTGACTCATCGGCTTGCAACTCCAACCGCGGCCCCCTCCCCGATGTGTACGCGGATTTGCTTAAATAGGACTGTCGAAGTGTTTTCTCTCATTCCTGCTTGAAGGTTTCACTGATGATGTCTCCCGCATGGGAGACGAAACGTTTGATTAAATTGTTTATTTTGTTATGTCAAGTCGGCGCAGTTATTTTGATCATTATGAGTCCCGGCTTTTGGAATATTTTTGCATTTTCCTATATTTTGTTTTATCTGCTGGAAGAACTTGGGCAGTAAGCAATCTAGCGCACATGAAAAGCTGACTCATCGCCATACTAGTAACCAAAAAAATATGAACAGTTTGCCATACTCATTTTGAACGATAACTGGAACGATGTTCTAACCCAACTAGACCCTGATAAAGCGTATGATAAGTTCGTGGAAAGAATAGGAGAATGTTATGACTCAGCTTTCCTCAGGTTCAGTATAAAAAGCACAACAAATCAATAAACCATGGGTTACTGCAGAGTTATACAAAAGAATAAAAGCAAGGAATAAGCTGTTCGATAAATTTACCAAAACTAGAGACCTTAAACTTTTGACTGAATACAAAAGCAACGTAATAACTGGCTGTAGATTTGAAAAAAGCGAAAGTTAGATAATATACAAATACATTTGTATCTATAAAAATAGCCCAGAAAAAGTATGGAAGACTCTTAAAGACGTACTATCTCCTGTCATTAATGTCATACCAAATGAACTCACAATAGATGATCAGACATATTCTCACGCGCCGCTGGCCTAGAGGTTCAACTTGCATTTTTTGTCTGCAGGTGACAGTGTTCCCACATTATTGGATTACAGCAACTATGAAACATACATAAACCATGAACGTAGCTAACTCTATATTTTTGACTCCCACCAATAAAACAGAAATTAATGATACAATTGTCTCGTTGAAGTGCAGTAGCGCCTCTGAATATGATGAATTGAAGGTAGCCCCCATCAAAGCAGTAAAATACTGGATTTGTTCTCCTCTAGCTCATATATACAATAGAATTCTTGAAACTGGTATATTTTCTAATAAAATGAAATTAGCTAGAGTTTGCATTATACACAAAGGCGGTACATTAACTAACCTAAACAACTAGAGGCCCATATTAGTGCTTCCATTATTTTCAAAAATCGCAGAAAAGGTAATAAACACTAGGTTTTTCTAAATATTTTCTTTACAATAATATTATAACATCTTGTCAGTATGGGTTTCAGAAAGGAAAATCTACAGAAACAGCTTCGCTATGCATAAAAAACAAAATAGTAAGTAACATAAAAAATCGATTTTACACACTCGATATATTCCTAGATTTTCGGAAAGCTTTTGACTCTATAAAGCATGATATTCTTCTTGGAAAGCTACAACGATATGGTATAAGGGAATTAGCTCTCGAACTTAATCAAGAATTGCTTATCAGCTCAAAGACAATTTACATATCTAAATGGTTTTAAATCACATACTTCCCTGATACAGTACGGCGTTCCTCGGGGTTCCATTCTCGGACCTTTGCTATTTTTGGCATATATAAACGGCATAGTTAATATACTGCGAACCCCCGATATTATCCTGTGCGTGGACGACACCAACGTTTTCTTTTCCGGGACAAATCTTGATGAAATTGAACACTGTGCAAATTGCTGGCTTAATGAGCTATCTCAGTGGTTGCGGTCTAACCAACTAGAGTTAAACACAGCGAAGACAAAATATGTTATATTCAGGTTCAGAAATAAACCTGTTCAACGTAAGTTGAATGTTACATTTTAAACTCTACGATAGAAAGCACTTCGGCTCATAAGTTCCTTAAGGTTGGTTTGAGGAGTTTTTAAGTTGGACGAACCATGTAAATAAAATTATATGTGATGTATCACGTTCAATTGGTACACTGAAGAAAATTAGACACTTGTTACCAAACTGGCTTAAACTGCAGCTTTACTACACTCTTGTGTATTCCCGCCTACAGTATTGTCTTTTAGTTTGGGGAACCACGACAAAAACAAACATTGAAAAGTTTTTTCTTTTACAAAAGAAGGACGTTAGGTTCATAGATAATTTAGGTTATATTCAGCATACATCGCCCACATTCGAAAAAATACAAGCTATTACTCATCGGACATGTTTTTTCTATTAAATTAGCGAACATTATATTTGACGAGATAAAGCGGGATGAGACCTCTTTCTTCAACGCCTACCTTCATAAGCATGCCGATTACACTCTTAGACACACCGTTTACACCAAACAAAACGTTAGAACAAGCTATGGTACTCAAACACTTTATTATCGAATTGCTGACTTACTAAATAATCACGCAAATATATTTAAACGCTACACAACTGTAGCAATCTCCAGATGTTTAGGGAAATGATCAAATTGTATTTTCTTTCCATCGAATAATATGCACCTGCCACTTGTGCTATTAGTTCAAATGTGCAAATGTGATCAATTATATTATATGTAACAGTGTTTTTTTCTTTTTTACTCAACTTTGTGACTCTTCAATAGTTTTCATCCGTGGACTTATTTTGATGTGATTAGGTAATTGATGTTCATTTTTTTTCGGTATCCTTAGAGGTACGTGCCGAGTGCTGTAATGGGGGCTGGTGGCCACGTCAGAGGACTTCGCGTCTTCTTTTGCCGCAGCCTCCCAGACATATGCATGTCGAAATAAACTTATTATTAGTATTCCAGAGTATCTCAGTGTCCACCGAGTGGATGCATTTGAAATGAAGAGCTTTCATTCTCATTTTTGCTTCTGTAAAAAAAAATAAACAATACGATTATAAGGAAGGAAAAAGGAATATGAAAACAAGCGCAATTTACATTCGTCTTGTTTTATTAGTGAGTTATATCATTATAGTTAGTCAATCATATTGTTATATAAGTGCTTAGTTTAGCCGCTAATGGCAAACCCACGAAGCCAACGATGGCCGTGACGATACGCTTCTGTACGCACACTGATTGGATCAATCAGATCGTAGCTTCGGCTGCGGTCGTGACCTTAAAGGAAAACGTACTATGGGGAATTATTGTTTGGAACAGGACTTAGACAAGAAACCGCATAGAGCGGACTATGCACAGATTGCGGACTATGCACAGGGAGGGGGGGGGGGGCAAAATTTTTTGTGTTTAAGTTTTGAAAGATAAAGAAAAACTCGGCCGTCAAAATCTAGGATTTAATAAAACATGCACTTACTTAGGCCCTTCTTGAGCGGCGTCGCCGTCACCGTCTCCGTCGCCGTCGCCGTCGGCGTAACCGCGCGGTGCATTATGGGTAAATTTTCCCGCTAAATTTATCTGAAAAATTTCCCCGCTAAATTTAGCGGAAACATTTTCCCGCTAAATCTAGCAAAAAAACTTTCCCCGCCAAATCTAGCGGAAAAATTTCCCGCTAAATCTAGCGGAAAAATTTCCCCGCTAAATCTAGCGGAAAACTTTCCCCGCTAAATCTAGCGGAAAACTTTCCCCGCTAAATCTAGCGGAAAAGTTTCCCCACTGTTTACCGGAAAATCTTCCCCCAAATGGGAGGCGAGCAGGCGAGGAGGAGGGGCATAGCCTCCTCTCCGCACCTTCCCCTCTTCCTCCTCAAGAGCTGCGCTCTAATTCGGCATTACAGGGAGTTGTAAACGGCTTTCATTTTTTTTTTGTTCACTGTAAACCCGTAACAAAATTGAATTAATGTGGAAAAATTGCGAATATTAAGATGTTTGTACATAGAAGGGCACGTCTTATCTTCGCCGCATTTGTCTTTCCCAACGACTTCTGTGAGAATAAAATGTGAATGTCGGTTGTTTCGTCAGCTGCTTAACAGGGAATGAAAACGCCTAAATGCAAGTATACTTGTAATTAGGTTCCGCTTCTTTATCTCGACAAATATCCGAGTCGAATATGGACACTGGCTGAGGGTCTATAGGAAATTTAGGATTCACTTAGTTTTATAGGGGAAACAGAAACAAAAAGAAAATGATTTGTGTAGCTTTAAAACTGATTGTACACCGGATATATACAGGGTGTTTTTTTTAAGCTTAACAGAATTGTTTTTAAAAAACCATGAGAGCTAGTATAATGCGGTCTGTGCAGGTGAGTTATACGGTCAGGGGGACATATTATAGGAGGCAAATCGTAGCGATCAGTCGGCTAATTAGTTAAAAATCGTTAATGAACTTTTTAATTAATGAAATAGACATATAGTTCCAATTAGAAACTTGCTCAGCGTCATCGAAAACCCCTAAATCAGTAATTTTCAGAAAGACTTTGAGCACGTGAGAGGCGTAGTAGTGCATTAAAGTTAGCACTCGTGGAGCACGTACAAAGCTAGCGGTTGCGATAAGGCGCCCGCGCAATTTTTCCGCCGCTTATCTAGCCCCAGCCTTGTACCTGCTCTCCGAGCGGTAACTTTCGTGCACTACTACGCTTCTCACACGTTCAAAGTCTTTCTGAAAATTACTTATTTAGTGGTTTTCGATGACGCTGAGCAAGTTTCTAATTGGAACTATATGTCTATTTTCATTAATTAAAAAGTTAATGAACGAATTTTATCTAATTAGCCATCTGATCGTTACGATTAGTCCCCTATACTATGTCCCCCTGGCCTTGTAACTCACCTGCGCAGACCGCATTAACCTAGCTTTCATGGTTTGTTTTTAAAAAATTCTGTTAAGCTTAAAAAAGCACCCTGTATATATATATATATATATATATATATATATATATATATATATATATATATATATATATATATATAATTCTTTTTTTGTTTTGTTTGAGGGTAGGCCAATGAGGACGAGCAGGGTACGGTGGGAGCCCCATGATGCAACGCGCGCAGTGTTTTCTTTCAACGTGAAACGTTTTTGGCTGGTTGCTCCAGATTTCGTGAAGCCGCATTTCGTGTGCCGTGCCCTGTGACGTCACATAACATCACAGTTTCCCCGCTATGTTTCGCTGAAAAATTGACGCCACGTGACCTCACCACCAATTCAGATCCCCTCTAAATTTAGAGGGGAAAATGGGGTTTTATGACCGAGTCACGTCACCTATAAACAAATTCAGTTTCCCCGCTAGATTTAGCGGGAAACTTGACGCCACGTGCCCTTGACACCAATTCATCTTCCCAACTAAATTTAGCGATTAAACTGATGTCACACATGACTTTATGTCACGTGACTTATACACGAAGTCGGTGTCTCTGCGAAATTAAGTGGGAAAACTGACGCCACAGGACCTAAACACCAATTCAGTTCCCCGCTAAATTTAGCGGGAAAACTGAATTGGTGTCAAGGTGATGTGACGTGAGTTTTGCCGCTAAATTTAGCGGGGAAACTGAATGTGGAGTGTTGCATTATGGTACATCACAGACATACACACCAATTCTGTTTCTTCTCCAAATTTAGCGGGCAAATGAATCGGTGTATAGGTCTGTGACGTCCCATAATGCAACGTGCGCGGTTACGCCGACGGCGACGGCGACGCTGACGCCGCTATACGCGGAAACGGGCGTCTTAGAGCTGCGCTCTAAAATCTAAAGACCAGAAGCATACAGTTGCGTGTGTGAGCAACTTTCATAACTTAATTTTGTATTGTTGAACGTTGATATCTTCAGCAGGCTGTGTTTAAAGGGACAAAGTTCCCCAGAATATTTAACGAAATGCCAAGTAGGAAAAATGTGTCAGAAAGTAAGCGTGGATCTCTCACATACACACACGCACACGCACACACACACACACCCGCGCAGGCGCACGCACGCACGCGCACAAACACACACACACAAACACACACACACACACACACGCGCACACACACGCAGAGCGGGATATTTATTTACGTCGCGAGACACATGTTGAGTTAGGGGAAATTGCAAACAAAACTTCTTCTGGTTCGAGATGTCGCGGAATCTCTCAAATGAGGGTTGCTACGTAAATATAGTGTTCAAAAGGTTTTTGGGTGAGTTTGTTTCCTGCCATATCCGAATCCTTTAAAAATAAATATATGTTTCTTGCGCCCCCCCCCCCCCCCCAACCCGCTACAAAGTAATTTCTTTAAATTTTGGTAAATAGATGTATATCAACAATGTCGAGAGGAGACGGGAGGGAGGGAGGGAGGCTAAGTGTTTTTCTAGGGAAACGTTCACGGGTATAGACTTACTTTTGCTCCAGAGCCCAGATAGCCGAAAATTGCACCATAGATCGTCATGAGTATACCGACTCCAAAGGCTGTTGAGGAAGCGTACGTTTATTGAACTTGGAGGTGCATTCAATACACTTTAGTCAGATTTCCGCCACGTACCTGGGCACTTGAAATGTATCTTTACCACTAACTAAGTACATCGCGAGAGTCGGCGGAACGGAGGTTATCTAATAATAGAAAATTAGCACACTATTAACCAGCTGCATTTAAAATGATACCCGACTGTATTACAAAGATATTTGCAAAGCAAAGGGAAGGAAAGTAGTATTACATGATTAGTGGAAAAAAACAGAGTATTATACATGGACAAAGAGAAGAAACATACACGACAGGGCAGGCGGTGACTCACATGAATATGAATTACTAGAAGAGAACGAAGAAAAACCTCAGCATGCTTCACACGTGCGTTCGACACACATCCCATATAATAGCAAGTCCCCCAGTTCACGGTGGCACGTGCGGAAACTTCATCGTCCTCATTAGAAATTCTAACTCTTCGTCTGATAATGCAACTGACGCATGGCTCAAACAGCCGCTTCCCCCGCTGAGGATATGGTAGGCTTCCAATGACTTTCTGAGTTGTCTTGTTCTTGTGACAACCCAAAATTCGGGTGTCGCTAAAGGACTGTTCACATTTGCACTTTGTGCAGTGAATGGGAACGTGTCCTTCAACGTGTGGCTCTCATGAACCAAGAATGTTCTCTAAGCTTGTCGTTCAGGCACCGCACTGTCTGGGCAATGTAGTGGCTGTAGCACGAATGTCGTATCTTTTAACAGAACTCCCGAAGAACAGGGTACAAGTAGTTTGACATGCTTCTAGGTACAATTGTGTCTAGGTACCCCTTCCGCCTTTGCATTTACTCTGGCACATATTTGACTAGCTTTATGAGGGCTAAAAAAACACTGAAACTCCGAATCGCTTTCCAAGATTTTTTTTTTTTTTTTAATTTTGAGATACCCTGTGAAGGTAACGTATGACAAAAGGTCTTCTTTTTTCAGTAGTGCGTTTCGTATCCTCGGATGCCTGTTGCCCTTTTCAACGAGGTGCCTGCCACATCTGACAGTAAGGTCGGAGATTATCCGGCTCCTCTCCGACTGCCAACTTGGTTTGTAAAGCTGTCTGCGAGCGCGTGAAAGCACGATGTTTTCATTGCCGCAATCAGGCAAGTGAGATCAATGCCTCTCTTAATGACCTAGGAATGGGCCGACCTGTAGTCTAACATGCCTTTCTTGGAGCGAGGACAGTAGTCCAACAAATGTGATCGTAGTTATGTAAGAGGGAAAGGCCCAAATGCTGGATTACGTATCTTTTTTTTTTCTTATTTTTCTTTTTTTCTTTACTTTTTGTCATGACTTTTCTTCTTTTTTTATCACGTACAACAACTTTCAAGTAGCTTAACTTTACAACTTACAAAAATGTTGTGTATTGGCGTCGCATCGACTAGGCAAACATTGCCAGTGCTTTAAACACGCAATAGATAATTTGTAAGACCCGCGGTTGTGTGCGGTTTCTTTGGGCTTTTTATTAAAAAAAACATCTAAGAGCCTCTGAACATTAAAATTTAAACTTATTGTGTTTTTTTCATAATGTACGCAATGCGCTATTACAAAAGTATCTCTCAGCCTGAATCTGAATAAGGCCGCTTTACCATGCTCAAAAAGTCGAGACTTGATCACTTCTTTATCGTGCTCTGAAATATTTAATGTTTTTAGCTTCCTCATAGCGCTACGGGGTCTCACGCAGAGTTCACGAATATAAAGTGTGTGGGGCATATTCTGGACTCCGTTTTAGTGCGATAAAATCAGATTTAAATCCATGCCATTTCGCGTTTCTTGACCACAAAATTTTATAAGTGAAAGCACGCTAGCTTATTGTGCTTAGCCAAAATAACGCGCTAAGTTGGAACTGCAGGTTTCGACTGCGCTTAGCTGAAGTGACTCCTTTTTAAATTCCGTAAACAAAATCTATACACAGACACGAAAACATAACGTAAGAGTTCTAAGAAACTGTTTTCAAAAAGCCGTTACTGCCACTATAATAAAAAAAAAAACTCAAACTTCTTTACGATCAAGAACTAGAACCATTGATAATGTAAAAAAAAAAAGAATCACCAATGCCTCTTGTAACAAGTGCTGCTTGACGATCCGTCATGGTGAAATGTGGTGCACGATGTCGACGTAGAAGACTGCAGCCGACGAGTTGATGACCGATGACACTGTGCTGAATTTAGAGGTTCATGCAGAATTGTTTGAGTGGTCATTGTTCAAAAAGGGCTGATTTTGTGGTGGAATTTATTTGCAATTGATTTTATGCACCCCCGAACATTACGCAATCTTTTGAATTTGTATGCGGAAGCTACTGCTTTTTCAATAAACGCAGAATAAATTTGTATTTAAAATATATAAGGAAGACTTTTTTTTGTTCTAACTCTTTCAAACAATCTTCTTTCAGACCAAGTGAACTCGAAATATCCGGCGCCCCTTTCAATGTTTGGCACAATTAGACTCAAAGCATAGAAATAAGACGCTTCACCAACAGCTACTGGCGATCTGATTAAAAAAAAACTTTTCTAAATGCGTCGTCTATTACATGCTTAAACTGCAAGATCTTACCGATTCCTGGTGCTGCTAAAAGTCGCCTAAATGAAACAATTCGGGGTTTGACTGCGATGCGAAACTTGACTGAAGTCTTGTGGAGGAACGTAATTGATTCGGTAAGGCTATCCAGTCAAGCACGATCAGAAGACAAGATGAAACGTTGTGCATAACTTTTGTCAGTGACAGCTTCAGAGCAGTTTTGTTACTACGTTATAGCGAGGCTGCATTTGAAGGTTATAAGAATTTTAACGCTTAGAGACTGAAAGTTGCCGCACATGATATTCTCATAGGTTGGTGCCAAAGCTGAGTTTAGGGAAAACAAATGCAGTCTGTTTAAAGAGTACATTAGTTCAATTGCCTCAATTTTATGCTGATTGAATTAAAGCAAAATAAGTAATTTTTGTAAGGTTATATTATATATAATTTTCAAGAGGGACTACTGACTTGATATTGATGTTGACTTCAAATACTAAATAGTTTAACTGAGAACTTCAGACAGTCTAACCAGTAAGCTACCAAAACTGTACTACTATCTCTTTATTTGATTCATAATAGTAGCCTTAAGTAAAACGGCCTATTATCCACATTAAAATTCAAACATACTTTAAGACAAAAATTCGTCAAAGCATATAAGCATATAAAGCTTATATCTCGGAGTCAATTGAGATGCATGTTTTCTCGCATTTTTGTTTAGCTCATAACATAGTTCAATGGGAGCTGAACAAATAACTAGCACAGTTCTGTGTTTATTTATGAAACTAATATGACAAGGTGCTGGAAGGACTGTCTAGTTCCCTGGAAGTTACTAATAAAAGCTAGTTGTTGCCTATTTTTTAACAAACTTTTACGAGGGTTCTCACTAATGTTGTCAGTGTGTTATCGAGAGGTATAAATTACAGGCACGTCCAACAACTACCTTATGGACTGTCTACACATCACACGCCTTTCTGCTACATTTAGCGAACGTTATTTTAGGTACTACAAATTTGAAATCACGCATGCGGGGCTTTTCTTATTTCTTAATGATTACATACAGACAAACACCATCAAGCAGTATAGCCCCTTGTAGCTGCGCTGACTATTCCGGCCAGAAAGACTCCGCAAAACCCAGGAAACTCGGTCAGGCGACTGCTCACGTAAAATGGCAGGAGCTGGGAAAATGAGAATGAATCTGTTGACACTTGAATGCGATAGGATAAATCTTAACCTTTCCTGTGGCTGCAAGTGAGGGCCGAAGGGTTCACGACATGGCAGAGGTAAACGTTTTATTATCCTACACTTTGTCACTAGTAAAGTAAATGAGAACAGCAAGATTGATTTCTCCGCGACGCGTTTGAAAGCATTTCCAACCTTTAAGTGTGGAACAGCAGTTTCTTTTGATAGGCGAAGAATGAAGGCCTCTCCTTACACATTAGTGTACGAAAATATTTTTATTGAAAAAAAGGTGTTTTAGCATTTCTTCCAATAAAAAAAATACAACAGGCAAGAGGGGTTGACATGAGGGAGTGCCATGTGGACCCTTGCGTAGCCAAAACTGCTCCTTCGTATAAAATTAGAGCTTTTTTTTGTTTTGTAACCGCCTTTATGCAAAAAAATAACTAATAGCTTGGACTAGGGTGAAGCCATAAGAAAATTTCATTGCAAAAGATGAAAGAAACGTTAAAGAAAACAGCACTGTTCTTTATTGTGCGCAACAAAAAAAAAATGTTTGTTATTTCTGAGCCCAACAGTTTTTTTTGTTGTTAAAATTTAATTTAGGGGCACACAATTTGTGATGTAAAACACAACAACTATAAGTAATATATGCCTCGGGAGGCCTCTGAGGGGGCTGAAGGGGCACAAAACGTTCTCCTTGATTTACGAAAAGTGTCACGAATGCTAATTGATATTACACGTTACTCTATTACTGAATACGTCGCACTGTACTTCAAGAATAAAATATAAAACGATGCGCATGAATTTGTTCCCAACTGTTGGAAGTCATCGTAAAAGTGCTGGATCGCTAACATAATGCTTCTGTTTTTAATTAGAAAAAGGAAGGGGCCCGCGTTGATTCTTTCTGGAGATAGCACATTTTCACTTTAAATTAGAGCAACACGTTTGATTGGAGAGCAACAAGGTAAATACACGGGATCCGGGGGTGAATGAAATGATATGCCACCTGTTTCGCAGTGCATGAGCGTACATTCTTCTTTTTTCATACCTGATCTACTTTAGTGATGTCTCCTTTTGTGAACGGGTCGCAATTACGGTACCAGTAGGTACGTGCAACAGCCGTAGATGCCCGTAAGAGGTAAAACGCGTCTAATAATACCGTGCCGATGACAGCCATCCTGCGGAAAAGAATTGGGAATTAACAGAAGTCGGCACGTACTATTATATAATACGTATAGGGTGTTTTCAGATAAGTTCGGCCGACCATGTTTGGTGACAACTTTCAATTTTTATGAAAAAAAAAATATTTTGCAGACACATTTCTCACGAGAGCAAACCGAAATTTGTTTTGCGGAAAATATTGTTGTCTTTGCATAAAACGATTAAAAGCACACTCTCAGTGCGAAGGGCTTTCTGCAAATTGAGCGAAGTTGGCGTTTCGGACCCTTCTCTTAAGAAAACTGTCATGGGTAGGGATCTAGCAATGTTTACTGAGAAACTACGTGTCAGAAGGATTCACTCCGAACTATCGACGTTGTACATTTCCAGAGAAATATTGCCAACACAGCATATCTGCATCTATAAATACGATAACTTTCGAACATTGCCCGTGTGTTTTCCTGAATCTTGTTAAAATTTGCTCTAAATATTGTTGTCTTGGGTGGTTTGTCAAATTTAAAATAAATGCAAAAATGTTGCCATTTTAGTAATTAGGAGAATATTTGAAACTATTTTAAAATATGAGTTCTTTGTGTTTTTAATCTCTCCCACATTAAGGCCATTGATAGGTACAACCAAAATGTGCAAAAACATGTTGCATTATTTTTGTGTATTCGATGTTATAAAGCTCCAAATATGAACAAATTGAGGCTACCACAGCACCATCAATATCCATAGTGTAGATATCCATAGATTACATAATTATCATTTATATAAAATATAAAAACAAATGCTCGATGGTGGTGAGAAAGAAACAACTTGACGGCACACAGGCGGACGGCGATTTCAAAGGGAGAAGTCTAAGTGTTTTTTTGTATAAGAGTAACAGAAAATGCGCCCGGTCCGGAGCGTTCGAGAGGCACTCTCAGGTCGTATGCTTTGCAGAGCCCGTTTACAATAGCCGGTGAGTAGGGTCTCTGTGAGCCACGTGAAGAAAGTGACTGTAGGGGCTCCGCTTAACACATGGTTATCTCAGCCTTTTGCCTGGTGGTAACATGATGCGGCGCGGCTGAACTGTTATGTCTGAGAGGCAAGGAGTGCCAGGACGAGGAAGGACTGCGACAGCTTTATTCCGCAGAGGCTGGTAGCGGTCTGGCTGCGCGTATGACGGTGCTCTTTATATAGAGCGCCCGGTGACGTCATTACTACGCGTGCTGCTGATAGCAACGGTGGCGGCCTCTAGCACTTACTGCACCGCAATTTGGGACGTCATGAGGCTTGATAGCGGTCGGGGGGTCTTCTCTGGCATTCTGGGTACCGCCGAGTGCCAGCGTTACTGGGGGTGACGAGCACCGTTTGCCTTGCGGGGACAGTAGACGGAGGTGATAGGTCGGCTTCAGATGCAGGATAGATGGTGTCGGTATCGTCCTCCCCCAAGAGTGACGGCGCTGTCGCTGCAGTAGACGCTGAGCGCAGGTGTTCCTTGTGTCGCCTCCAAGTACGGAGTCCATCCGGAGTCCGCACCTTGATCACGTATTACACTGATCCCGTCCGCTGCAGTACTGTTGCGTGGAGCCATGTGGGGCCGCCCCTGAAATTACGCACCAACACTTCATCGTTCACTTCGAACACACTGTTAGCACCACTGCGCCGTGAAGTCAGTTCAAACTTACGTGGTCTGACAGTACAATCAAGAGCCGGCTTCAGTGCATCCAACCGTGTCCGTGGCTGACGACCCAGAAAAAGAAGAGCTGGGGTTTCTTGAGTCGTCGCATGCGAAGTGTTGCGATATGTCATTAAGAATTTCGACAATGTTTTCCTCCATACTTTCAGTTGCAGGGCCTTTTCGGAGTGCGTTCTTTAGGGTCTGCACAAATCTCTCTGCGAGTCCATTGCTGCTGGGGTGATATGCAGAAGTGGGAACCTACCGAACTGCATGTTCTTTAAGGAACTCCTTAAACTCGGACGATGTAAACTGCGCACTGTTGTCACTAACCAGAGCTTCTGGTGCCCCATACCGAGCGAATAGATCGCGCAGCTTTGTTATCGTTCCTCCTGCGGTGATAGGCGTCATGACAAAGACTTCGGGCCATTATAGAATACGCGTCTACAATGACTAGTAGCATACGGCCGCGAAGAGGGCCCGCAAAGTCGACATGTACCCGTGACCACGGTTGTGTCGACCATGACCACGGGTGCAGTGGTGCCTTTGTGGCATGTGGCGCTGCTGTTGGCATGCCGTGCAGTGTCTCACTTGGTTCTCCAAGTCTGTCTCCAAGGAGGGCCACCATACGTAGCTTCTGGCAAGTGCTTTGCTCCGCACAATTCCTAGGTGTCCCTGGTGTAGCTCCTCCAGGACCAGCTATTGAAGCTTCGGGGGCACGACGACTCTCATTCCGTGCATCAGGCACCGCTCGTGGACTGTGAGTTCCCTGCGTCTGTCAAAATAGGGCTTCAACCCTTTACCATCAAGGTGCGATGGCCATCCCTTCTTGGTGAAGTCTACGACCAGGCTGAGGACGGGATCACGCTCTGTCTGACGCGCGATGTCCTTACTGGTGACTGATATAGACGCCAACCGCAGCGTGTAAAACGTCTCGTCGGGACTGTCGTCTACGTCTGTGGACTGTAACGGAAGTCGCAAAAAAACAGCCCGCGTCCGCGTTGTGTGCTGACGTCCTGTAGAAAAGCTTGCACTTGTAGGCTGAAAGCGTTACCGCCCACCTCTGCAGTCTTGCGGCGGCTATTGCTGGGATGCGACTCTTTGGCCCAAGGATCGTTTGCAAGGGCTTATGATCAGTAATTAATGTAAAATCCGACCATAAATGTAGAAGTACAATTTCTTGACGCCAAAGATTAGGGCGAGCGCCTCCATTTCAACCTGGCTATAGTTTTCCTCGGCCTATGATAACGTTCGGGAAGCGTAGGCAATTGGCCTTACCGTGCCATCTTTCATGACGTGCGACAGCACAGCTCCGAGGCCGTACGCAGACGCATCGCAGGATAGTTGCAGCGGGCGTGCCGGGTCGTAGTGTGCCAGCACCTCCATTGAAGACAAGACATGCCTTGATGGCTTGGAAGGCATCTTGACATTTCTGATTCCAGCACCAGGGAGCATCCTTCTGCAGCAACCTGAAGAAAGGCTTGGCAAGCGTTGCTAGCCGCGGCGTGAATTTTCCATAGTAGTTTATCAGTCCAAGCAGTGAAACGCAACTGTGCGATGTTAGTAGGCGCTGGGGCATGCAGCAGTGCTTGAACTTTTTCCTCTCTTGGCTTGACGCCGGTCTAGCTGATAATATGTCCCGGATACTGCAGGCTTTCTTTGAAAAACTCGCATTTTTCACGCTTGACGCGAACACCTTTCTGCTGAAGTTTACAAAACACGGCTTCGAGGTTTCTGGGGTGTTTTTCAGCGGTTGCTCCCGCGACGAGAATATTGTCAAGGAAGCATATGACACCCGGTAGTTCTTTAAGTAGGTTGCCCATAATGCGCTGGAACAACGCGAGCGGATACGCTACTCCGAAAGGGAGTCTGTTTACCAAAAATAGCCCTTTGTGCGTGTCTAGGACAGCGTTCAACGTTGTTTTGTAATCCCCGCACACACGTATGGTGCCATCCTTTTTAACTACCGGTACAATGGGCGTAGCAAACTCACTGGTTGACACTTGCGTAATGACACCCATTTGTTCAAGCTTTTGCAACTCTTCCTCTACGGCCGACCGGAGTGCGTAAGGCACGTTTATTGTTTTGAGGAACTTCGGACGTTGCTCTTTCAAAACAAAATGGCTTGTTCACCTTGTATCTTGCCAATTGTGCCGTCGAAGATGAGGCTCTACTTGGCTTGAATTTCTTTATTGCTTGCCTCGTACTTGTTGCTTGCGTCAGACCGATGAGAGCCCGACAGCTTGTGCACGCAGCAGATGTTGTCCCAGTCCAGACGAAGACGTGTGAGCCACTCGCGACCCAGAAGAGGTGGCCCGTTGTGGTCAACTACGTAGAGTGCTAGAACGTCCTTGTACCGTACAGACGCTTTGACGAAACCGCAGAGCTGCAGGAATTCCCCAGTGTAGGTCTTGAGACGTAGCTCGGTGAGTTCAAGCTTCAAAGAAGGTTGAAGTTTCTTGAACTGCTGCTTCGGTATTACGGATACCGTGGCTCTCGTGTCCAACTCCATGCTCAAAGGCGTTCCTTGGACTTCCACGTCACCGGTAATGTGACGCCGGCTTTGCGGTGACAACATCTTGACGTTGTATGTGTCGTCGCTTTGAAGAGTCTGGACCCACTTCTTTCCGCCAACAGTTTTCTTCTTGGCGCTCCAACATGCACGCTGAATGTGACACTTCTTGCCGCAATTCATGGACTTATCTGCAATGTGGGACACGAACGGGCGAAACGCGTATCAGAGCCACAGCAATAACACTCGAACGACTGTTTTCTTTTCGCGGAATCTTCGGTACTCATCTTGAGTAAGTCATCGCTCCTTTCTTTTGCGTGCGTTTCCTGAAAATGCTTTTTAGCTTCTTCTAACGTGAATGCGCGCTCAACGGCTTTTTGAAATGTTAACGTTTTGTCCTCCGCAAACAAGTACCGTTGTATGTCCGCACGGAATAAACCGCACACGAACCGATCTCTCAGCTACTCGTCAAGAAAACTGCCAACGTCGCAGGTTTGAGAGAGCTTCCTGAGCTCCGATTCAAATTGTGCGTTACTTTCATATTCCAACTGACCACGGCGATGGAATTTAGCTCGCTCTCCAATCACGGACGCTCTCAGTGACAGCTGGTTTCGCAGCACTTGGGTTAGTTGCTCTAGCGTCTTTTTTGACGGTTTGACAGGTGCAGTCAACGACTTCAAGAGACTGTACGTTTTAGGGCACAATAACGCTTAAAATACTATGTACCTTGAGGTTGTCAGCCATTTTGTTGATAAGAAAAAAGGACGTCAACCTTTCTTCGTAAGACAGACAGTTACTCACAGTTTCATCGAATGCTTCCACTTGGCCGATATGACTGGAGGATGCCATCTCGAGAAGCTTGCTGTCGCCGAGTATCCAGCGGCGTCCGGCGATGCTTCGTTGTCTGCTTGGTCGCAGCTTCAAAGCTTCTTACCTTCGTCTTGCCTTTATTGCCCCCATCCTCGTCGCCAGTTGTTATGTCTGTAAGGCAAGGAGTGGCAGGACAAGGAAGGACTGCGAACAGCTTTATTCCACAGAGGCCCGCAGCGGTCTGGCTGCGCGTATGACGGTGCTCTTTATACAGAGCGCGCGGTCACGTCATTACTACGCGTGCTGATGATAGCCACGGCGGCGGCCTCTAGCAGGAACCGGCGCACCTTCTCACGGCATTGGAGCCGCCACCACGATGGACCGTGAAACGCGAAAAGACAAACACTGGAGAAAAGCGTACCGGTTGTTTGAAAGTGATAACAGTGATAGGAGACCCCAGAAATAACGTTCACTTCCACTTGCCTTTCTCGTGGACTATCCGGCGGACACATCGTGAGCATCATCCGTGAGTACTGCAGTGCATACGACTAGCGCTCCCCCCGCGTTTGGATGGCTCAATTGTACAGCTTAATGCTAGTTTTCTTTGCTGACTATCTCCACAGGCACAAAAACAAATGAAACATCAAAGATAATTTCGCAGTATGAGGAATTTGACCATCGCTGTGTTAAGGAAGCATATGCCAGAAGCAGCTCACTCCATCCGAGATGCCCACGTTTTGTGTCGGAACTGCTTTCAAACCGCTTTAAGCAACTCGACAAAGAATCTCCAGAGACCTCTAAGCTTGAGAAAAGTTTTATTCCTCAGGAAGGAGTTGTCGAGGATCTCAACAGATTTGTTCAGTCAACAGAAATATAACCTCTGAAATCACGGACTGAATTGAAATCGCATTGTCGTAGGCCATACACAAGGCAGAATCAGAGGGGATCGAGAGCGTTTTCGTTAAGAAAATATCATCAAGCCTCACGGCAGCAAATAGAGTCCCGGAGGAGCCTGGAGCCTTGGTACAAAGCTGCAACATCTGTCTTGAGTTGTTCAGCAACCTGAGGGATGCGTTCGATTCTTCTGATTCGTACCAATGACGATGCCGTCTCCTGACCTTGCTACCGAGGAATCTGTCCCAGCAACATTTCCTAAAAATGATTCCTTCATCAATTCGCTACCTTATCCAAAAAGCAAGAAAGAACCAAGAGAATCTGGTTAATTACTGACTCCTACACAAGAATGAGGCTGAGCCAGGAGGATGTTCAGGCGACAATGAATTATTACACTAAGCTTGACTTCAACTGCTCCCAACAAAGGGAAACAAGAACGTTATTGGCATCCTTTTAAAAGGAGAAAAATACGTGTCAGAACGTTTTATTACAAAGCATATTCCTGAAACTTTTCGGTTGTTTAAGGCGGCTCACCTTTACAAGGTCATTTGGCTCACCAAGTTCTACTCATTGAGGCCAAAGTGGGTGGAGTATAAACCTTGAGACGAAGTTTACGGGTGAATGTAGTTCGCTAACATCACGCTAAGTGTCTGTGCCTTAAGGAAAAGACACTGGACAAATAAGAAGTGCTGAAGACCTTCGTGAACTAAATATATTTGACCCTCCATCTACGGAGTGTTTCCTCGGCCAGTGCAACTCATGCCCAACAGCTGAAACTCTTACTGCGCTTGGCCTAAGAGTCCCAGATGGTGATGAAATGTTGTACCTAGCCTGGGAAAGAGGAGAGCTGATCAGAAAAAAATGAGTCCTGTTAAGTTCGTGAAAAACATTGAGAGTGCTTGAGGAAGTGGGCGCAGCGTGAATATATACGACGCGAGCAGGGAAAAACGATAAGTGAAGCAAAACAACTCATACAGAAAGAAAGTGTCGTGCCCCATTTTGATTTCGCACAAAAATGGGCAGTTGTACTGCCTGAAGGAGTTCAGTCACATCACTGGCAAGAGACGCAAGTTTCAATCTTCACATGCATGGTGACAACTAGAACAGGGACGCGCAGCCGCGCCCTCATCAGTAATGACACCATCCACGATTCCGCCCTTGCTTTCTACTCCGTTGCAAAAATTACCGAATTGCTTGAGGATGTTGCTCCGCTGTACGCGCAGGTGGCGTACGTCAGTGTCGGTGCGGCAAGTCATTTCAAGAACCGGTATCAAATTCTTGAGCTCACGAAGACGAAGTACCTGTCAGTCAAAAGGTTATTTTCGGCTACTGGGCATGGCAAGAACACCTGCGATAGGATTGGAGGCCTCGTCAGACAACATGCAACTCTTTTCAATCATCGAGGGCCAGGCACATTAGCTATTAAGTGTGCTTCAAATATGGTGGACGTCCTGAAGAAAAAAAATACCGAATGCTGGACTAATTCACCTGTCAAGACCTGACGTGCAGGTGTTCAGGAAAATGAAAGCGAGAGACAGGGATTCCGTCCGGCCCGTGCCTGGAGTTCAATCCTGGCACTTCTGGCAGTGCACACGCTGGTATCAAGAACGGGAGCGTCTACAAAGAAGCCACTTCGGCAATAAATACTCGCTTGTGCCATCGTCTGCGAGCCGGGCAAGGCAGCTTCAACAACTTTAATAAGAATCGGATGAAAAGAATTATAAATCAATTTTACACAACGGGTATACTCTTCAGTATTTGTCTTCTCTTCGCGTTTTAGAGCCTGCGGGCGCATGTTGAAAGCTAAGGACGACAAACAGAGTCCAACTCCGTGGTGTTGAAACAGTACTGCGTTTTTATTATCCGTCTGAAGGCGACTGCGCACGAAGGGGAGAGATCTGACCCTTGGGACCAGCCGGCGCGCCCCGCTGTTTATACCAAAGTGCACCGGAGAGACAGGCGGAGCGCGCTACTGTGTCTCGACGTGTTTCCCTTTAGGACGATGTCATTTTACCCGATGCCTACATCACGCGGTCACAGTAACATACAAAAAATCGCCGAAACCAAAATGCCCTCAATGTCAAGAGCTCGTGCAGAAAAACGCTTTCATGCGTTACAAAAAAAAACAAAAAAAAACATCAAAGCATTGGGAACAAAATGGTCAGTTGTCATCACATAAAGTAAAGCGCATACGATGGTGCTTTGCTTATTGTGCTGCGCGCTCTATGTTCCGCTCGCCTCACGGGCGCCTGCCGGGAGGTCCGGCTGCGTTAGCTACAGGCACACCGCTGTGCCGGCTCCAATGTCGTGAGGAGGCGGGCAGGTTCCGCCGCGAGCCACAGGCCTGTACACCACGGCGGCAGCTCGAATGCTGAGAGGAGGCGCGCCGGTTCCGTCACGCCATATCAAGTTACCGCCAGGTGGAAGGCTGAGATAAATATATGTTAAGCGGAGCCGCGCCCGTCGCTTCCTGTACGCGGCATACACAGAGGCCCTACACACAGGCCATTAAAAACGGGCCCTGCGATACATGCGACATGAGTGCCTCTCAATCGCTCCAGACCGCGCTCATTTTTTACGACTCTTATACAAAAACGCACTGAGAACTCCGTCTTTAAAACCACTGTTTTCCACTGTGCCGTCAATTTGTTTCTTTATGACCACCCTCGAGCATTTTTACACTTTGTAAAAATAATGAACATTTACTCTATGGGTACCTACTGTTACGACTGGTTTCCTTGGCTTCGTCCTGGAGTTGGCCTTCACTTGTCGCCAACGGCAGCAAAGCCTATTGTCACGTTGGGCCCGGGGCGCGCCGAAGGCGCTAGACAGTCACGTTCAGATTCCCGAGACCGGCCCTTGAGTCATCGGGCCGGTGGTGGCCTTCGAGGAAGGCTTCAAACACAAAAAGAACATCTCCCGGAGGCCACGCGACCCTCTGGAACCGCCAGCCTTCGCAAGGAGAAACACCGGAGCGCGTGTGTGTGCCTGTGTGTGTGTGTGGGTCTGTCGGTGTCGGGTTTCAGCAAGGGCGTCGACTCCTTGCATCAGCCACCGAAGCGGGGCAAGAACGTGGAGGGATTGCATCATCTGCCCTTGGCGAAAGAACACCCGGAAATTGCATCAGCCTTCCTAAATTTCGAACACCACGTGAACACTCGAACACCGGGGAAGGCTCCTCTCTCGCTCCGCGGGCCTTCTCGCCCTGGGTGTGTTATATAACATGGGCTCAGAGAGCCCGAAATCGACGACTGCCGACTGCCGATTGCCGATTAACCAGTCGACCATGCTACTTGTATATTCAATGTACATAAAAGTTCTACTTCAGTACCCCCACTCCAGGCCTGTTTCCTCGGGGCCATGCTAGCAGCGAGCCACAGCCCCGACTCTTAGTTCCGCGCCTGACATCGTCACCTCCCAAACGCAACACTACACGCTCCATTTACTGTGCTGCGGTTGCATCAATTTGGTCATATTTCTAGCTTTATAACCTCAGACACAAAACTAATGCCACATGTGTTTGCAGATTTTGTTAGCACCTACTATTAGCTTTAATCTGAGAGAGTTAAAAAAATAAAAAATAGGATTTCGTAATTGATTTTCAAAATAACTCGAAATTATTAAAAATGTCCAATTTGAGTGTTTCTCATAAATTTAATCTGCTACCCAAGACAACCATATTTAGCGCCAATATTACGGCACAGGACAACTCTCTGGCAGGGTGGGAAAGCTATCGTATTACATATGGAAAGATAATAAAATATAAGTATTTTCTTGTGTGGAATATGCTGTGTTTCCGATTCTTCTCCGCAAATTACCAACGTCGACACTTAATGATAAATATGTTGTGCTATACCTCCTTATACGTAGTTTTTCAGTAAACATTTAGAGACCTGTAGCCACAGCAGTTTTTTTAGAGATGTGTCCGAAGTGCCAACTTCGTGAAATTGGCAGAAAGCGCTTCGCACTGAGAGTGTGCTTTAAATTGTTTTCCGTAAAGACAAACATGTCTTTCCCCAAGAAAGTTTTCAATTTTGTCCTGAGGGGCATTGATTCTACAAACAATGTTTGTTCGTAAAAATTAAAAATGGTCCCCAGAGATGGTCGGCCGAACTTATCTGAAAACACCGTATGGAATCTGCATGGAGGTTTTTGCATATACCTAATACATTATCAGTGTATATATTGCTCCTGGTCTAGTTTTGCCGTATATACAGCTTGCTTTTCGAAAGGCAACTTTGTTCATTTTGAAAACATTATTCATTTCACAGTTCATTTGATAAATGTATATCAGATGTTTCACTAGAAGTAAAATACGTTTGTGCAGTTTTGCTGTAAACATAATCACAAACCGAAACCAAAGCTTGATGATCGCTAAGATACATTGATCTCGTGTTGTTATCGACATAAAGACCCACGTAAGTGGTACAGAGAGTCACACGATCTACCACGCGGTGGGAAGACGGGCTCAGCCACGCAGCGCCAGAGTTGTGCCTGAAAGGCACCGCTGAACCCACCTGTAGTTTTTGTCCAGGGAAATAAAGACCAACAGAAAGTCGCAATGTTTTTAATTCAGGTCGTGCGGCGTTGGTTGAACCGAAATAGCGCTGATGTTGCGGGGTCGCTGGGTCGTCGGTTATAATGATAAGATTTCGGTAATCTAATGCTCGCTAAATTTTGTTCAGGAGGTTAATATATATTAAGGCGGAATGCATCTGTTTATGATTTGTCTGTATAAACTTCTTAATTATGCTAAAATAAGTGCGTAATCATCGGTCAATCCTAACCATGGGCGATTCTTGGTTGGGGGTGAACATACACGAGAGAGAAGATTAATCACAATAGTGAACTTCAGATATTGTAAAACTTCGTTCACCGCCCACACAACAGGTAGGTATTTCCATCTTTTAACCGGCTCTGAACCATGTGAACCGTTGAGAACTTGGGAAACAAGAGAAACGGACAAGATGCCGGCGCGCTCCTGTAGCAGACCTCTTACGCCCGTTCAACACGCTTCGGCTTATACTACAAACCGGTGGTTCAGCTCTGGAATTCGCACCAACTCGCAGAGAAGCATCCGGTTGTAGCGGCTGTAGCTACGTAGATATTTTGCGAACAACACAGTCAATCATATATAGTGGTTGTCACTGCTCTGGAAAACGCAGGCAGCAAGAAAGTGTCCATAATTCTCTCACGCGCTTGGGCCGCTAACGGATCACTCTGTAATACGAAGCTATATCCGTTCCTTGAGAAGGGTGGTGAAAATATGAATCCTATTAATCTTCATTTCACATCTTGAACGCCCGACCACTTGTCAGGTTCTGCTGGAGTCTATCATTTGTTACTCTCTTTGTCGTCTCCTGTCGGCACCACAAACTCAAGCCTCGTCGCTTAAAAATCTCGATAATCCCGCTGCCAATTCGTATAGCAGACATGCACAACAGTTATATTAGGATTACTATCAATTTCGTTTGAAGAAAATAAACAGAGCTCTCAGCGTTTATAGAGCATCTGTATTTATCAATTTACTTTTGATCAGACACTGCCAGAGGCACTGAAATGTGTGGATATTCCTTCGGATCAAAAAGCGCCGCCATATCCCTAAAGTTTCCTTTATAATACGAACCAGTATGTAGTG
Organism: Ixodes persulcatus; assembly: GCA_013358835.2. Lineage (NCBI taxonomy): Eukaryota > Metazoa > Arthropoda > Arachnida > Ixodida > Ixodidae > Ixodes > Ixodes persulcatus. The sequence goes on from JABSTQ010010982.1 coordinate 1,440,980, forward strand.
CTCGCGAATACAAATATATTTTGGCAGTATAATTCTGAAACAGGTGTAAAACGTTAGAGAAAGTCGGCTTGTGATGTTGCTTATTTTCTAGTTCTTGTATGTGTCAATTCCTATTTGATTGAAGCTTTTAACATGGATATCGACGTACCGTACGGAATGGCAAAGTGAAGGAAGTTATAATTCGCATATCGTAACTAAAGGGGAGTCCTTTCAACTGGGGCATATTTTACATTGTCTTACATTGCCTGTATGAAGTGTCAATTTTTGTACCCTCATAGTGCATCATATTGACGTCTGGACCACTTCAAGGACACATGCAAAGACAAAAAACATTTTTTTTAAAACAGCTTAGATGAAAAAAAGGATATCATAAAACGATTTTAGAACGAAGACAAAAAAAAAGTTTAGAGCTATATTTACGGCGCTATACGAATTTGTAGTTGGCGCCCGCCGGAGCCGCCGCTGGTCACGTGGTAGGCCCGCGCGCCGCCGCCCTGCGTTGCCGGCGCGCAAAGCCGCGCCGCCACCGCACGCTGAGCGTTGTACGACGCCGCCTCAACGCGTTTCTCCACGCCGCCGTCGCCGCCGCCGCACAAGTTCGTGAGCTTCGAGACGCCGCCGCCGTCATCTGACCCGCGCACAGGTCTATCACGTCTGCTTGCGCGGAGTTTCCTTTGGGCTCTAAAAGTTACTTATTCATCTTAGTTTTTTGTTATACTTCAAACAAAGATGAATAAGTTACTTTTAGAGGCCATAGGAAGCTTCCGAAAGAGCGCAAGCACCACGTGACAAATATGGGCCCGTCACGTGATAAATAAGGGCCACTTTTCTGCGGCGCCGGCGGGTGCCAACTACAAATTCATATAGCGCCGTAAACATAGCTCTAAAAATTTTTTTTCTTCGTTGTAAAATCGTTTTATGATATCCTTTTTCCATCTAAGCTGTTTAAAAAAAAATGTTTTTTTCTCTTTGCATGTGTCTTCTAAGATGAGTGTATTCACTGAGCCACCATGCACACTCACTCCACGAGACTGTTAACGCAAACAAGCCATCGCCGTTTTTTTTTTCTTTTTTTTTACTTTTTTTTTATTGAAGGGCTGTCACCAAAACTATTATAGGGATGTTGCAAGTTGCAAATCGAGACGCACGCCAGCAACCACTTTTTAAAGTCAAATGCGAAAAATAAAGCCGAAGTCCAGTTCGCGCGCAGTGAACGTGCTGATGCTACTAAAATACGTACATCAGATGTGCCGAATTCTTTTTTTTTTTTTTGTGATATGGCTCTCTTGCTTTTTAAGTTTGATTGTCCACTGTATAGCTTTCGCCTTTTTTGTTTACGTTTGGTTTGTAAAGTTAGCATGTAGTCATAGTAAAATAGTGTCCGGATCAGTGCTTTCCTGCGTCTTGTTTAGCGTTTGATATGCATTATGGTGTTGAAGTATTTTACTGTGTAGGGTCCATTCGGGTAACCTTTAGTGATCCGCCCTGTAGCACTCCTATGTACGCTTCTATTATACAATACCGTTTCGCGTCTTTCAGACTTTTGGATGCAGCACATCTTTGCTCAACCATTTGATCCAGTCCCATAATGTAGATCTGGTATCCCAGAAGACCAAGAACGCAGGCCCAGAAATTTTCATCCCTTGTGAAGTCCACGCTAATGCTGAAAGGTGCAGACACTAAGGATTAAGACAAGTTTAAACCGGACATTGTCAAAATCATCTGCAGCAAATATATTCGACTTTTTGAACGATTAAGTGAAGCTGTCACAGATATCTTGGTGTTTGCACACGCTTTTATTATACCAAGTATGAGCCGATGACTTGTTTGCGAGCAAATTAAAGCCACTTGTGACGATGCTCACAAATCTTGTTAATGATTTTTTAAGTAAATGCGCAATAATTGTTCCTTATTTCTGAAGTAAATGCTGAATACTTGCTAATTATTTCTTAAGTAAAGGCGTAATACTGCGCTATAGTCACACTAGAAATGCTTAAAGCACAACCGCGCAACGTATTTTACTTTGTAAACAACAACCTTCATAAATTGTGTTCAGTGTTTTTGTTTTTAAAGCAGGAAATTTGATTTTAATTGATTGCCTGGTGTTTATGCCGCAGATGAAAAATTTAGCCCCTGCATAACGACTGTCAGCCGGAGATCCTTAACGTACAGAGCGCGACACTGTTAGCGCGAACAGGCGATCGCCGGTTTTTCCGGTTTTTCTCTTTGAAACCAAGGGATGTCATCCAAGTTATTAGTGCTACGGAAAGAACTCATTTAGTTCTATAATGTAAGCGATAAAATTTCGTGCTCGCTAATGCTATTAAGAAGTAAAATGCGAAAATCCGCCGATGTTGTGTTCGCGCTAACAGTGTCGCGATGTGTACATCATTCAGCGGAGATACATGACCGCCCGCCGCTACGATGCTCATCTGGGTAGAACCGAGTAGGAGTGGTGATCGAACCCAGAATCCCTTTTCTCGGCAGCGCCAGCTTTCGCTACACGTGCTCCGAGCTGTGAAGCGCAACACACTGGGAGCCTTGATACGAGTTTACCATAAAAAACAACAACAATAAAAGCCGATTTAATGTAAAATGAGTCTATTTCCTTTTCCCCGTTGCACAATATTTTTATAACCCGAACTTGTACTATGGGAAGATGTACGCTACACATACGACACTATTCTAATGAATGGGTCACAACGTTCATGAGATTTCATAAGTACACCATATTTAAATGTATAGATCTTCATGTCATTATTCGCCTGACTGCTCCGGAGAGTAACGGTTATTTGAACAGGAAGCGCTAGAGATAGGGGAATCGAATTTTACATTGGTTGTTTGAAGGTATAATTAATAGTACAAAAGGTTATCACAGAAAAGTAGAATTACCAATTGTCTTAACAACATAAAAAAAAAATTAAATATTTTCGGTGAAGTATTTAAAAACTGTACAATCTTGCCCTTGTAAAAATAGCAATTGGAATAAAGAAAGTTTCAAGATGCATCTCTTTTCAAAGAATACATATACACAAAGGTGGACACTTTTACGGGATTATTGGAATATAAGGTGGGTGGACATCCTATCACCTCTTTTGCCATTGCCTTTTTTTGTTTCTACAAAACATGCACTTTGGCTACTCTCGTCTAGAGTTTCTTGCTTACACCAGTCTTCGGTTAGAGCTTTATACGCCAGTTTATGTTGAATTATAGAGAAGCATTCGGGTGCTAAGGTATTCTAATAAGTTATAAAAAATGCAGGCAGAAAACCACTGACGCTTTCTCAATTCTCCACAAAATCAATGTGCACGTCTGTACATTTCTGACAACTGTGTAGCAACTGAGATTATTTTAATTGGGGTCCGTCCAGACCACTGCAATATTGCCGAAGCAACAGCGGCGCGGCCCAAAAACACTCAACTACGAAGAGTGTCTTTCACTGTCAGAAAGAACCAAATTTTGCTGGACGTACGGGCAAGAGCGTGTTAGGTTTGAAGACCTCTTGGTATGTGTCTTCTGTTTCGTTTGTCTTTGACAGGGTCAAAGGAAAGCGCGCACTGCAATGTTTAAGGCTGTGGATGTCGCAGAGGGAGCCATCTGCCGCTTATGGCTTTGGTACTGACTCGAGTCTCGGGCAGGCCGGTTCAGAACCGAGGGATATACCGGTTAGCCCAACGAGCCGGAACAGGCGAGGTGAGGGGAAGAGAACAACCCAGTTAGGGGCCGAGAGACACTTCCAGTACGCGAAGGGGAATTTGAACACGGCTGAGGATTCCGGGAAACTTGGCGGCGTGCGGGAGAAGAAAGAGAAATCTACGCTGAGCATCGAAGGGACAGGACGCCACCAGGATTCTGAGACGCCTTGCGTGGCTCCTAAGAACTTTAAGCCAGTTGGAATAAAATATGCAAATAAACTATTTCTCTCTCTATAAATATATATATCGGACATTATTCATCATCGTATGGCGGTCTCCGAAGAGGGAAATATTTGAAAATATTATGATGATTGAACCGTACTTGATCGAATGAATCAATGTCGTACAAAACCCCCGAAAGCCAAAACAAACAGCGACCCGACCGGACATCCGGAGGCCCAGTGTTCAAATCCCGGCTCCGCCGTTTATTTTGGCTTTCGGGGGTTTCGCAACACATTGATTCATTCGATCAAGTACGGTTCAATCATTATCGTATTTTAAATTATATATATATATATATATATATATATATATATATATAATATATATATATATATATATATAATATATATATATATATATATAACGAAGAGGGGAGAAGGTGATTATTGAATTTATTGCATTAAGGTTCGGGAAAGGGAAGGGAAAGAGAGCCTTTCCCGAACTTTAATGCAATAAATTCAATAATCACCTTCTCCCCTCTTCGTTCACAATATTACTACGGCTGCACTTATCAATCTTCATACATTCCCATTATATACACGGTGCAGCCTGTCCCTATAGGGAGGAGGGGTTCCCTAGATATCTTGGAAGACGAACCCTTTCCGACATTTGCAAGCTGAGATGACGTGCCACGTCACTGCCGCAATTCGGAAATAGCGCGGGCCTTAAATCAGCAACGGTTGTCGTCTCCCCAGTTAAGTGAATTCGAAACTATAGTAGTACACAAAGAGCTGGTCAAAAATTGTGTCCGCCGAAACCAGTGTGCCGGGATGGACTAATCGGTTAAGGCGTCGCCCCGGACAGGCGAAGGTTGCGGGCTCAATCCCCGCTCCTGGCCCAATTTTTCGCCAGCTCTCTTTCCCTTTCCCTTTCCCGAACTTTAATGCAATAAATTCAATAATCAGCTTCTCCCCTCTTCGTTCACAATATTACTACGGCTGCACTTGTCAATCTTCACTCATTCCCATTATATATATATAATGGGAATGAGTAAAGATGAATATATATATATATATATATATATATATATATATATATATTCATCAGCTCGTAATCTTCCCACGTGGTATCCCTGTTATTCTATACGATCTCCATCGGCCAATGTTCAATCCGGGGCTGCCATAATACCATCTGTGGCAACCACCAAACAACAATAACTTAACTGGCGCAGTCGCAAGGATTGGGCCACCGCCTTCGGAGGATAGTCGCTACCACCACTGGGGGTCACCACCACAAGCCAGTCAGGTGAAGACGGCGAATGACTAGGTTTCGGTACCGTGGGTGTGGCGAGGGGAGGCTACGACGAAAATTCGACAGCATCTAAGGACGTGGGGTGCCCGGCAGTAATCGCTGACGTGACCAAGAGATGCAGGAGCCCGGTGGACGCAAGACGTCCAGCCGTTGCAGTGGGTGCGAAGAGAGGTCGACAAGACGGTCGGAAAGCACCGAGTGTCCGCCTGTTCCCGTAGGTGTGACGGGGAGATCAAGGAACTAGCCGTAAGCGGACATAGGCCACCTGATCGTCGCCGGTGGATCGACGAGACCGGTGGAAGATATCAATTGTACCACTGTCGCCGAAGGTACGACGAGGATCCTCGAAAGCTCGCCGGAAAGTGGCCATCGCGGGTCGATGTCGGCCAGGGCTGGTGGGAGGGACTGAGGACATTCAGCAAACAAGCCACGTTTGAGATGCGACAACCAGGTGGGAGGTTCTTTTGTTCTTATGCCCTGAGGGTCATGTCGGTCACACGGGCGAACGCCAAGAAAGGCGAGGCTGTGCAGAGCACCAGCGAGGTGAGGGAAGATAGGCAGCCGGACATGAACGACAATTCCATGCACTTCCAGAGAGAAATGATGAAAATGGAGAGCTCAAATTAGAGCTATCGGCCGCGAAATTGAACCATGCACCTTGCGGTACCTTAAGAAAAGACGTTGCTCGAGCGGTGCGGGAATATTTGCTTAGGTACTTGTGGATTGTGAGGGGACTGCTGACTAACATGCCAGAATCAGAATCCTTGGTGCCCACGGGATTTTTCTGAGGTTGAAGAAATGTTTAACAGCCTTTGTGTGCCACAGAACATCAGGGGCGCGATGGTGTTGTCCTATCTCAGTGAGAGAATGACAATGATTGCCAACGCAATCGCTGCTGACGTGATGCCGTCCTATCCTGATAGGAAGAGAGTGATACTAGAAATATCCAGCTTGAGCCCGCAGTATATAGAGACTTGTTCTATAAATCCAAAAAAGAAGTCCGGGGTTCAGTTTGGGTATCGACTAGACGATCTAGACGATACCCAACCAGAGAGTTGCTTGTAGCCGACCAGCTAAAGCACGCAATGCACCGCGACATTACAGCTCGAATAAAGCTCAGCAAAAAAGAAAAATGGTTGCCGCCGGCAGATGTGACAAAGCTTGCGGTCAACTATGACCAACCTCAGAAGGAGACAAGGAGTAAACAGGCGTCAACTTTCCCTAATCGCGAAATGCAGGGACCAGGGCCATAAGCTAAACGGCCTGTTTTTTTATTACCGTAGGCCGGAAAAACGAAACTGTTTTGGCTGTCGGAAGTTCGGGCACTTGTCGGTCGATTGCCCGAAGACTAAGGAGAAGGACCCTAAGGGTGGAACCGTCGCGGGCGTTCTCGAGGTCGCTCGCCATGAACGGCCACAGAACGTCGCGCCGGACTATAGGGCTATCGCCGTGGATCGACATGCCTGGCTGCGGCTTAATCTGGTCTCTCCGGTGTCCGACCAGAAACAATTCTGTGGAGTGTTGGACTCGGGTGCGGATATCACCGTGATCAGAAAGAGTACCATCAAAACTGAGGTCTTGCAGGATTCGGGACCGATTCTTCTCCGCGGAGCTTTCAGACGGTTGATGACTGCGGCCCTGGTGTATGTGCCGTTGCGTGTGGACTGTGATTAGTACAACATAGGGCCACAGGTGATGCCGCTATGCGCGGTGACGGAGGAGCTGGCGAAAGGAACTGACGCACTCGTAACATTCAACGAGTATGAGGAGCTCATGAGTGTGAATGGCGAGTTTAAAGCCCCTGATTCCGGAGGCCTCAATACAGATTTGCTTGAAGAACACGAAAATCAGAAGATCGAGTTCGAGGAGGCCGGAAGGGGAGCGGATGTTCAGCTGTTGACCTTCCCACCTGACGCGGGTGAAGGTACAACGGTGAGAGAATTCCACCAAGAGCAACTTGACGATGAATCGCTCAAGGGGAGCTGGAAGGAGGCGGAGGATGAAGCGCGTTAAATGGTTGTCCGCAGGGGCTTGTCTATTACCGATACGACATCAATGGTTGTCCATGTGAACAATGGTGCTGTGGACCTCTAGACGTCAGAAGGTGCATGATTTGGCGCATACTTCACATTCTGGTGGTCATTCTTTACAGAAACCCAAACAAAGACCTAAGGCGCGTCCCTCTGGCCGACAATGGCACAACATGTCAAGAGGCACAACCAGTCGTGTCACGGATGTCAGGTGCAGTACAAAGCAACATACTTGATAGAGCGCCAGTCACACCATTCTCGCGGCCTGAGCTACCATTCCAAACATTTTTAATCGATTGTATTGGGCCACTTGATCCTCCATCAGCTCGGGGTTACCGGTACGCGCTGTGCATAGTCGATCGGTGCACGAGGTTGGCGAAGGTGGTGTGCTTGAGATCCCTAACAACCGAAGCCACGTGTGACGCTTTGATAAGTGTATTTGCGAGAATCGAAACGCCGCAAGTAATCTGCTCAGATCAGGAAACAAACTTTGTGGCCAAATTGACGCGATTGCTGGCAGAGCGACTGGGGGTGGAAATGGAATTTTCAACTTCAGATTACCCTCAAAGCAATGGTCTGATTGAAAGATAGAATGGAACGTTCAAGTTTATGTTGCACCACGTGATTCAAGATCATAAAGTACATTATGACAATTACGCTCCATGTTTGCTTTGGGCCTATCATGAAGTGTCCATTCAGACGAGGGGCGTATCACCCTTTGAGATTATGTTCGGCATAACTCTAAGCGCCCTCTCACCCTGCTGAGCACGCATTGGACTGGGGAATGGGTTGTCCCAGTTGGACTTGACACCTCCGCTTAATCATATATCTTGCGTCTTAGAGAAAGGATGAGGGAGGCCGCTGATCTGGCATATGATCATGCAATGGCTACCCGGAGTACTTATGCGTCGAGGTATAAGCTGAGGGCAAGGGACAAGTCCTTTGCGGTAGGGGATTGTGCGCTAATTCTAGAGAAGGATTCAAGTGCGAAGCTGAAGGGGAAGTGGGTTGGCCCAGTGGAAATCAAGCAGCAAGTGATGGAGCACAGTCCTATCGTAACAGAGCCTGACGGAATAGGGCGACTCTGCAGGTAAGCGAGTGCTCTAAGTTTTGGTCATTTTGTTTTTCTTTCGTCAAGCGCGCTCCCAAATGTACGAGAGAACTCGCTGAGTATATTCCTTTCGCCAGTGAGTTCGTCGTTCTTGGAGCTGGTGTTTATGCAGCCCCAGCGCCGAGAGAATTCCATTAACCGACTCCCCATTTCTTATGACCTTGTGGATGCATGACTAACAGGCACCGCATCAGATGGCAGCCGAGCAGCGCGGAAAACAAGGGCCAAGCCAAGCAAGCGGCAGTCGTTGCGCAAGACTCGGAGCATGTACGCGGGTGTGGGGACGTCATACGACTTCCCAATGTGTATTTTATCTATTTCGTTTATTAGAAATGTAAAATTGAACCATATCTGCGTCCTTTTATTAAATAAAATATTTTACTTTAGCAATGTGAACTCATTCGTCGCCTTCGAGAAGGAAAATCGCTAACATGCATGCAAACAAACTGAGACAGTACTACGCTACGACGGATGCGGTGGGTGTTGCTTTCGAGGCTGATGACGCGTTTGGATCACTGGAACGTATTCGTCCTTGGCAGTCCGGGGCAGGTCTTGAACCTGATATTGGTTGCACGGAACACTTGACTAGAAAACAGCGGGCAAATTTGGCGACCCTGCGAAGTGATTTCAGTTGAGGTTTTTCCGAGAAACCTGGTCAGTGCAAAGTAGGTGAGCATACTATCAAGATCATCGATGGGACAGAGCCCAAGCGGGTGTATCCGTACAAGGTTCCGTTTAAACTCATGGCAGGGGTGGGCAAACAGTTAGACTAGCTGTTAGACTGGGGTCTCTTTTATCCGGTTGAGATTCCGTTCAGTCACCCGGTGGTATGTGCCATAAAACAAGACGGCAGGATGAGAATCTGCGTTGATTACTGGTGGCTGAAATCTATGACGCGTTCCCCATAAAGGCGCCAACGAAGCTGCTGTGGCAGGCAGCCGAGGCAAACTTCATATCGGTTCTTGATATGACTCGGGGCCCCTCACAGATCCCCGTAGACCTCGAATCGCAGTCATGCACTGCCTTTGCAACCTCTTGTTGTTTGTATGCCTGAAGAGCGATACCTTTAGGCTGCGGAATTCTTCTCCTACATTCCAGAGAGTCACGAAACAGTTGCTCACGTCCCACGCCTCGTATGCATGCGCGTATGCAGACAATGTCGCTGTCTTCTCTGAAACATGGGACGAACACGTGAGCCACCTCGCAGAGGTACTAAAGGCCATCAGACACGTGGGGCTTGCGGCTAATTTGGGGAAGTATCAGTTTGGCCAGAAGTAGCTAAAATACCTTGGTCATGTAATTGAAGGAGGCACTCATTCCCTATACCTCCAGCACACGCGGACAACGCAGGTTATACTGGGACCGGCACTTTGCAAAGCTGGTGCTTACGCTGACAAAACTGACAGCAAATGGGTAGCGAAGTAAATTCCATGAAACGCTAGTGCTGATGCTGCACTTAACACCATTAAAGCAAAACCTCGTCCAGGCGCCCCAGCTGGCCGCGCCGGGCGCCGGAAAGGAGTGTGTGCTGACGACAGATCCGTCGAACTTTGCTGTTGGCGCCTGTCTCTCTCAGGTGGGCGAGGAGAGGAGGCAACGAACCATAGGTTTTGTGAGCAGAAAGTTGACACCGATAAGACCCGCTGGGCCTCAACCGAACGAGAGGCATTTGGCATTGTGTGGGCGCTATCCAAGCTCAAAACCCGGTTATTTCGGAATAAAGTTGAAGCGGTCACTGGTCATAATTCCGTTACAATATCGCACCCTCACATTTCCAAGTAGCGCACCCCTGGTGAGGTGGTCCCTGGCGCTTCGGCGCTTTGACATGCGCATATCACATATCAAGAGGACCATGAACCGATGGGCGGATACGCTGTCTAGACTTAACGGTCCAGAGTAGTGACGATGGCTCACACCTGACAGGATTTCTCATTTGTGTACACCATGCATGATTTATTTTGTTCTGGTGACGATGCATAAATAGTCGGCTTGTAGTGTGTTTATTCACATTTATGCTTCGCTCTGACTGCGGGTGTACCAGGAGTATAGAGTGTTTTATTTTTATCCGTATAATGTGCATGCTAACCAAAATTACGAGCTACATATGTTAAACGCGTCTTATACGCTTTATATGCTTCGTGTTGTTAACTGCGTAATGGAGAATATTTGAGCCCATGCTTGTGTTTCGGATGTTAGGTTTGAAGACTTCTTTGTACGTGTCTTGTGTTTCGTTTGTTTTGGACAAGGTGAAAGGAAAGCAGGTTCCGCAACGGTTTACGGCTGTGGATGTCGCAGACGGAGCCGTCTGCGGCTTATGGCTTTGGGAATAATCCGAGTCTCGGGCAGGGCGGTTCAGAACCGAGTAATCTGCCGGTTCCCCAACCTAAGCCGGAACGGGCGAGGTGAGGGGAAGGGAACCACCGAGCGAGGTGCCGAGAGGCACTTTCCGTACTCGTCGGGGCATTCGAACACAGGGGAGGATTCCGGGAAACTTGGCGGCGGGCGGGAGAAGAAAGAGGAGTCTATGCGGAGTATCGGAGGGGACAGGACGCCGCCGGGACTCCGAGAAGTCTCGCATAGCTCTTAAGAACTGCAACGGAGTTTGAATATAATATGTAAATGAACTGCATATGTATATAGTAGTTTGTTATCTTCACTCGCGGTGTCCCTGCGATTCTCTACGATTTCCGACGGCGAGTGCGCAATCGGTAGTTGCCATAAACCAATCTGTGGCAACCACCACAACAAGAACTTAACTTGCAGCCACAATCATAATAAATCAGTGCATACTTGTGTATGTGAAGAAAGTTTTGAAGAATTGATGCCGGATGAGCCGGAGCACTGTCATGAATAAAGATCACGATTGTGGCCTTTTCCGGTCCTTTTTCTCCAATGCGGATGAAATGGTTTTTCCAGGACGCTTCTGTAGGATGGAAGAATCGCTGTCGTGCCCTCGCGGAATGCAGGGGATGAGGATGACGACCTCACTTTCCCAAGTAATGACCACACCGTCTCCTCTGCAATGGCAGTAGCTCAAAACTTGGGGGGCGGAGACGGAGTGTTCTTAAGTAGCTCAGTTATTTAAGCCAACATTTAGGTTTTGTCGGGGAACGTAGGGCCTTAAAGGCCCAAAGAAGCCGAGGTAGAGAAAACCTTTACCTCCTTTGGCTAAAGTATATATATTATAACCCTAAGTCTCCTAAAACGTACCAGAGTTAAGCTTCACTTCTGGATGCTCGGTTTTAATGAGGCAGCTTTGGGCGTAAATTGCCAAGCAAGTGCTATATTTGGGCTTCACTGGTGATTCTTCCATCAAATCCGGTAATTTGACAATTATTTTGCGAGCCAAAAAAAAAAAAAAAGATTCGTAGAATTGCTGAAGAAAATTGTTTTGCCATTCACTAACGCCTTGAAGTAAAATTGCCCTCGCCCATTTAGGCACCTAGGATTGCAAAGCTTGTGTCAAGTCATGTCTCTCTGACGTGCTACATGGGATCCCATTGTATCGACTGGCATTTGGATTCTGGGTTGAGAAACAGCATCAATGTTTCGTATGTTATGACAGCTGAAGAAGTGAAACCATACCTTTCTTACTGTTATCACTGGGACAAAAGTTACTTATTCAATTCAATTACGCAAAATAAATAACACACTGCTCTTCGAAGGTTCATATCGCCATTTTTAGTTTCTGAAACACCAATCAGGCGAGGTGACGTCACTATAATTTTAAAACTTTTCTAACGATGCTTTTGTGTTTTGTACTTATTCCCGATAAAAGTCAGGATATCAGCGTACTTTAAGATACTTTTTAAGCTCTACCCCTTCAAAATCCCGAGAAGAATTGAAACGACCTCACAACTTCAAAGCAACTCGTAGCTTTGGCCCCTCATGTAGAGTCTTAGCTAGTGCATTTAAAATGTGTTTTTTTTTCACTACAAACAGAAACAAAAATACTATATCAAACCGAGCTCACTAACAAAAACAGGAACCATAGTAAAACATTACAAAGGCTCGAACGGGTTTCCCTTCTGTCCCGGCCTATTTTCCCCCGTGTTTTATAAAGAATCAGTATCGACTAGCCCAGGTCTTTCATTTCTGTAACAACAAAAGACGTCTTATAACTGTACAGAGTAGGCAAAATACCACAGGAATTTAACAACACATATTTCTTAACTATACTTAGGTATCTACCTTGGTCCCATGACTGTGGTCGATATACACCAATTCAACCCTCGGACATTACGTCACTAAGGTGGCGCTGCTTTCGGAATTGCGCACGCGCAGACGACTCCTATTACGTGAATCTGGTTTCTACTCATGTGCACTACCCACGCACTGTATGTGCGAATACGGGATTGCTTTAGAACTCTATGTGTGAGTACACAATCACGTGTTGGGTTTGCTTGTTTCCCTTCACTCCTGCTGTTGATTTTAAATTATTTTGTGACGTCAAATGCAATGATATTGAAACATAACGTGGTCACGTGGTAACCCACAAGCTTCATTTCCTTGGCGCAGCAAATCAACTATCGCTTCACAAGTCTCTAATTTAGCAGTGAAGTAAGGCGCCAGGCTCAGGATCTTGGGATCCTTGGTTCGATATTTGTTCGAGAACGCTCGGAATCTTTTTTATCTGCCCTCAAATAATTCATATTTCTTCTCAGAGATTTGTTGTTTAGTTGATTTTTCCAAAATACGTCTCATGACTCTACGGTAACTGAGGGATTGACGTGTAGATTTTATTTGTTTAATGTTCGGCGATCAGCTGCGGCATTTATAGGGAAATTATGCATCCATACACAAAATTCTCGCAACTAATAAGAAAATATATGGAACTATGGAACTATAAGCTTTTATCTAAAAAAGGGGCTTAATAGTTTAGGGCGAAGACGCTCCGGCAATTACGACGGTTGTTTCGAATGTTTTCGGAGCAATTATGCTCTTATTTATCTCACCGATATTTACCTGGAACTTACTCAAGAAAATAAGGTTTGGGATCCCAATTCCTGAAGGGCTCCAGCTTTACGATATCCGAGTTGGAGTCGTAAATGACCTTGATAATGACTGTCACAGGTGCCAGAAGGGAAAGCACGGCTTGCATGCAATCGGTCCAGACGACTCCCCTCAGACCTCCCTGCCAAATCAGCAATAATTATTTGCATGAACGTCATAATAATCGCAACGCGCTATAGCGTATGTAAATGTTTCGGCTCGCTCAAGATCGGAAAGATAAGTGACATCAGCGCTGTCAGATGTATGACAAACATTTGACTGAAAATTTCTTTACAGGTTCTTGAGACGTTAAAGTCTGCACGGATAGTAAGCATGAATATTGTGACAAGAACCTATTTGGAAAACGTTTATAAACATTCCTCTCGAATAATGTTCTTTAACAATAGGATACTTCTTAAATATTTCTAATGCACTTATTTCATTGTACAATAAAAACAAACTGTTGCAAGCATTCATAGACAGCTTGAAAATGCTATATTGTTTTAAAGGATCACTTTTCAGAGCTTCAACGTATTGTAAAAAGAAAAGCGACACCGAACTTTTAAGGTTGGGATTATTAAAAACGTATACTTAATACCGAACGGACCAGAGAGTCATACAAAAACGAATAGCGTGGCTGTTGTGCGCTTCTGGTGAAATCTTTGCAACTTTCTATTTAGGACTATTTAACTTACCATCGTTTTTATTGAGCGAGTTTGTTCTATTACAGATATGTCTTCCTTACTTAGTATACAGTGAAGCTATGTTTGGCACTTGAACGAACGGAGACTAAAAAAAAAACAATTAAACGTATGAGATCCTGGCACCGGAACCCATCAGAAATCTGCTTACCAAAGCGGTGTAGAAGGTCCCAATGAAGCCGATTGCAAGTGTGCACCACAGGATTGGAAACTGAAATACTTGAAATTCCCAGGTGCTTCAGGCAAGACGATTAACATAAATTTATTCCTTAATCGATATAAAAGAAATGTCTGACAATAAAAGAAAATATTAGGTTACAAATTCAACAAAAGACAAAAGGAATATAAGGGCGTCCAATTCCTATTAGAAATATTATTAGCGAGTATTTTTTAACAACTATGCAGTTCATAACTCTGCCAAGGGGGCGGAACTTACTTGCTGAGGTGGCAACAGACGCTGCAAATATTGCTACAGCACCATTGCTTTGCTGCGAATGAAAAATAAAATATTTGTTGCATTCTTTAAAAAGTGGCTTCAAAGGTGTTTTTCTACGCTATATATCAAAATCCTTGAACTCAAATGCGGATTCCCGAGGCCGCATTTGCCTTAGAGGGCTATGCAAGAGGCCGTAGAACTGAAATATATTCGGCATATTCTTTGTTCATAATTCCTATGAACTCTTTTATGCTGTTAAACTTTCCAAGTAACTTATTTTTTTTTGTATTTATTAAGTATCAACTTAAAATTGGTATTTCACTGGTTTCGAGAATCCCAGCATGCAAGGTTTTTTCGCAATGGGCGATCGCCACAGTAACTCGCCTGCAAATCCTACTCGCGGGGATAGACGTGGCCGCGTTACCGTAGAAGTATCGTGTAGTTGCAACGTGTGTTTCGTTAAAAAATCGTAAGTTGTTTCACATCACGTCTTTTACAAGCGAAAAGTTTGGATCTCAATCGCGTTTGTAATGGTATATTATTTTGATGAATATATATTTCTCCCCTACTCAGAGAGTTGTTTTACGCTATGTATTTTCATCAATATTCCAAAATATCCCGAGAACTATTTTATTATTGTCAAGCACCGTTTTGATTTCCCCTCAAATTGAGGCGTCAGATATTGTTATTTTTGTTTATTATACATAGTTTCCCTGTTTTTATATGTAGTCGTAATTGGAGGGTGGGAGCTTACTTACAACCATGACATAAATAAAAATAATCTCTAATTGCTCACAACGTCCGTTGACAGCTCGATAAATCAGGAACGCAATGTTACTCCTAAATATCTAGTTAAATGTATGGGAGCCATGGACGTGAAGAAAATCAGCTGACTGTTTCTTAGTAAAGTGTGGATGATGCACAACCTATCTTCTGAGATATTTAGGATCCCCTGACATATTTTGTTCCTCCTAGACTTACAGGTCAAACGCAGGTCTTCACTGGCGTTCTGTTTTGGTACACGTATAGATGATAAAAGTTTGGTGAAACTCAGTTTGAATTAGGAAGGGTTTTTTGACAGTAGAGATAGTATAAATCAAACAAAGATTGTCAAAATATTTCCTCTATAAATTGCACATTATCCTCTCGATGATGATGTGATATGGGTCACGAATAGCACGCTGAACTGCCAAACAGGTGCGACACCTAAGCCCCACTGCGGGCAGTTTGGCTGATACATGGCATTTCTGGCTCATGTTTGGAACTTTGGCAATGTGGCGAACCAGAGAAAAGTCGTATAAAAACGAAAGAAAATTACTGTAGCAGTAACTAAAGCATTCGAGCAAACCTTATTAGGGCCATATTAGGCCCCTAGGATTGCCAAACTGAGACCAACCTTGGCGTTTCTCTGGCATGCTATTTGCGCAGTATTATGAATTGACAGCGCAATTTTATTAAAATGTCTTCAAACTTTTATATTTTTTCAAACACCTTGATGAAACCTTGATGATGGTAAACAAATGACCGAATATATGTATCAATAAGTCGTTCTATACTGATTGTAAATGCGCAATTTTTTGTTAAATTTCTGTTAAACTGTTACATCATTTTCGATGTATATACACCCGCATGCCTGCAGATATTATATTTACTCATTTACAGTTCCCGCAAGAAAACCCGAGGCCTAGCACGGTATTGCACAAAGCCAGTTGAAAAATAAAAATTAAAGAACACAGTCTTCTAACAACACACAAAAAAGAAAATGCTACTCTTGAAACACATCAGTTCATCGTTAAAAAGTCGACAAAAGATGAGGTGGGCGGTGATTAAAAATATTCTTAATGCGAACTAGCGAAGATAAACAATGTAGATGATTTATGGCGAATGTGCGATTACCGTGGAAATGCTGAACTGCATAGCTGTACTGACATAGTACCCATGCAAACGCCTAAACGAAAATACGCGGTTCTTTCTACCTCGCCTAGTTAGTAAATCGACCAAACCCAAGTGATAGAGCACTATTTCATAAGCGTAAGGCTGGGACAAAGCGTTTTCTTGTGGGAAACGTTTCTGCGAATCTTTTTTGCAGTCACTCGAAAATCGCCGCAGCAGTGGTACTGAGGTTGTTCCAGACAACTGATGCGAAATCTAATTTGGGCTGAATAAAGCTTCCACACAAGAAAAAAAAGAAAAGCATTTCGTAACATACAGTTTAAGAGAGCGACAATGCACCGCCCTTTGGGAAAGATAACATGATTGAATCGAAATGGTTATTAAAATTTTATATCTCGTCCAGCATAACACCGATATCATGCACAACCGACACACGTTTAATAAGCGTTTTGTCGATATTGCAACCAGAGAGATCAGGTAGAGTTTTGCACGTGAACGTTATGACTTTAGTTTTCAAGAGGATTTATGTCAAGCTCATTATCTCCACACCGAGTATTGTGTCTATAGAATTGATGTCGAAATGCAACAAGGGACTGTCAGAACCTATTTTATTTTGTTATATAATTTTATATCGTCAGCTAACTGGGACAAAGTAGAGTGCAGTATAACGTCCTGAATGTCGTTAACAAAATGTTAAAAGATCACGGGATTGAGGTTTGAGCCCTGTGGTTCTCCGGACGGCTCCTCAAAATAGCTGACTGGGCTCCTCCCTGGGAACACAGTACAATCTTTCCTGAAGGTAGCTGGAGAATCATAGCCAATAATCAGTACTTATTTGATAAAAAGATAATCAGTACTTATTTGATAAAAATATAATTTATGAACTAAAATATAATGACTAACATGATCGAAGATCGAAAACTTTACTGCGATCGAAACAGACTGTGTCCGATTGTTCGCGACAACTGACACATTTGGTGCCATGTCGCTTAGGAAAGTGAAGAGGTCAGTTCCTACAGATTGACCGCTCGTTATGCCATGTTGAATCCCATTAATGGCTGGCTTGAATATACTGGATAAATGCGTACGACCTATTCTTTTTTTACTTTAGAAAACTCCGGTAACAGGAAGATAGACATATGGTTTGTCATAGAGCTGGATCTTTATTTCAGTAACGGAATTACTACGCCAATTTTACAAGCGGTTGGAAAAGCGGCATGTTCAAGTAACGGTGTAATTCCGTAAGCGAACAAAGCTGCGAAAATATTGGCACAGCCTTTACATTAAAAGAGGATGTGTCAAGCTGCCTAATGTCAGGGGGATCAACATGCGCATTTACTGGTGGAGTAACCTTCTTACAGAAGGTCCTTGAGGTATAGCCTTGATGTTGTTTACTGGGCAAAGAATTCACATACGAGAAATGAGTGGCAAAAAATGTTGCAGACATAATCTGGATCGGATATGTTTTTTTTTTTTTTTTGCATTGTCAAGCAAGGTGATACTTTGCGCTTCGTTTATGTCTTGAGTGATTACGTGCAAATGTCAGAACTTGTCAGAGAGACTGGTTGCGTTCTGCTGTACAACAGTATAATAGGCCTCTTTGTTGCGATTAATAAGGCATTTGTTCACTCTCTGTAGTCACGAAAAGTTTCGTGAGCAATACCTGCTTGTGATATTTTCGACAGTGTATGTAGATGCGGTTTTGACGCAGGCTCTCTCTGTGTTAAAAAAAAAGAAAAACTAAACTAAACGGGTTATATGTTAGAACGGCATAATTTGCTAGGAATAAAGCGTGTCATACCTTCAAATTACAATATCGGTTAATTCAGAGACTTTTTTATTAGCGGATTTAGAATTTCAAACACCATTCCAGTTGTAAGTCTTAAGAAATTGATAGAGGGCAAGATATTTGCCAATGCAGAGACTTTTCTATTAGCGGATTTAGAATTTCAAACACCATCCCAGTTGTAAGTCTTAAGAAATTGATAGAGGGCAAGATATTTGCCTTTGCAGTAGTCTAATCTGGGAGCTGATCCGTGCCTTACAAAAGACGTAAACACACCGGAAGGGAGGCAACAGTGTAACATAAACTTCATTCTAATTTTCAGGCTTGCAATAAATGCGCAACGACTCATTGATACTTATCTCCAGTAATTTGTTCCATATCATCGAAATGCAAGGTCAGCGTTGGTACAAAAAAAGAAATCTGAAGACTATGACGAGAGAAAGGGGCTTTAGAAGATTATATAATTCCAGCTCTACGCACTGAGTTACGAAAGCAGTTACCCATAAGCCAACAAAGTCGGCGTTTGCCCACGCCAAGTGTGGGGCACTGCGCATGCGCAGAAACCAGATTCGCGTGCCTCGAAGCGTCTGCGAATGTGCCGTGCCGACAGCAGCGCCACCGCAGCGCCGTGACATCACAGTCTCGTGTTGATCTACAAAGGTGAGTCAAAGGGATTGATGACTGTTTCAACGAACAGCATAGATCGGTTTCTAAACGCATGAAGCTAGAATTTTGAGCAGAGGTGGCCGGGAAACGTGCACTAAAAGTATAAAACGTTCACTGGACAAACTTACCTCAGTTAGAAGTTAGAAATGAAAACCTTTAAATTGCTACCTACAGCGGCCATGTGCTAACCAAGGGTCTAATTAGTGCAAGAGTCGACAGATGTCCGCAGTGATCTTTAAGTCGACAGAAGGCACCGAGTACCGTATTCTTCTGGGTGAGCTTCGGAGATGACACCACGTTCGTCAGTGGCTTGATTCGGACGTTTCCCTCCTCGTTGAGGCGCCTCGCCAGCATAGAATTGTAGGGGAGCCCGGAGGTAGCCGCCGAAACTCTGCCCGACAACCTCGGCGGATCAATTTCGTTGTCTGGCACTCCCCGTACCAGAGAGTAACCTTCACTCGCTCGTGGGGAGCTAAGCGCGCAGTAAAGATGACTTGCACCCCAAAACAACGAGCGCAAAAGTTGCAGAAAAAAAAAGAGACACGGTAACAACAAGTGAGTGCAAAGCAGACGACGACATGCAGTGAAAAATAATACTGGTTAAAAAGCGCAACAGGACAACGGACAGAAAGGAAGACACAGACACAGCGCTACTTACAACTGAACATTATTTTTGTATTTCACCCAATATATATACCAGTGCCAACAAAACCAAGCTAAGAATATATACAAATACACATTGCTAAAAGGCTGCAACTGTGCCATCACTCATCGCACCATTTCAGACTAGTTATCCCTGGTTGAGGAACAGCAATTCTTTATCCGACAAAGATAGAGATGGTGCGCTGACACACTGCAGCCTATGCTGTATTAAACAGAAAGAAAAACAAAATCACATGAGAAATACTTCAGGCCCAAGAAATCGGTATACTGGGGCTGAAGTGTGTCAGCGCACCCTCTGTATATTTGTCGGATAAAGAATTACTGTTCCTCAACCAGAGAGGACTGGTCTGAGATGGTGCGATGAGTGATGTCACAATTTTAGCTTATTTGTATATTTTTCTTTAATTGGTTTTCTTGGCACCGGTAGATATATTGAGCGACAACGAAAATAGAGTTCATTTATAAGTAGCGCTCGCCCTACACTCCACCCTAGTCAAAAAATAAATAAAAAAAACGAGGTACACTTTTTCTTTGCTCTTGTTTGATCTTATTTTTTTTTGTTTTACTGGTAGAATAAAATAATCCCACGCTGATAATTCGTGCAAAAAGAGAGCGCATCGCTCCTGGCTCAGAAACGTTATCTACTATTGCCGAGGTCGTCGGAAGCCCCCGCCGTGGCCGCCCGCGGTCTTATGTGCCGCCATCTGTCGGCTGTTGCGCCAATCAGGCGCCATTAATTAGCACACGGCCACCGTAGGTAGAAACTTCCAGTATTTTAATTTCGAACTTTTTACTCAGGTTATTTCACTCATTGAAATTTGTATACACTTAATTCACGTTCTTCGGCTACCTTTGTGTGAAATCGGAGCTCGATACTTCAGAAACAGATTTCCGCGGTCCCTTCAAGCAGTCATCGATTCCTTTGACTCACCCTGCACAGTCACCGAGACTAAGAAACGCAGGCGTGACTTAACGTGCTCACGCATTTGGCTTCGTGATTCATAATTCGGTGTCCTTGTAAGTCTATGCCGCAATTCCTTAATTGCGGAGCGGTAATAATGCCTCAGGCCCCGCCACGCCCGTCCTTTTTAGCAGTCAGTGATAATAGCTTAATTAATTCTGCCGTACGCATTGAAACACCATTTTATTGCTAATAATAAATCCCACCAAAGCTTACCATCAAAAAGAAGTAAACGCCGCATGCCGTAAGTGCGATATATTTTCCGTACCGCATACGGATGTACTGCAAAGGAGGAAAAAACATAGAGGGTCGGCGTTAGAAACTGCCTCGAATGAGAACATATTGTGCAACAAAAATCAAATTCCTCAGGGGGTTTTGATATTGAGTACGCAACGAACAATAGTTGGCTGTTTAATTAAGGATTTCGAGCAGATACGTTTTCCTTTGCTTAGGAAAGTACCCTTCAGACAAAATCCAGTACTTAGACCTCCTGTTGCCCACGGAAATGGCTTGTGCTGGAGGTGCGGCAAGGAATCAGCAAATCCTCTGTTGGCTGACAGCTGTCACTCGAAGATAGTTAAGAGGGATGTAATTGCGTCTTTGATGGATAATGCCTGTAAAAAATCCCGTATGCGTTCGTTGGGTTGAAGAGGCAATTGACTGGCAAATGTTGCGTCTTTTGGAACCGGGCCATCTCCAGAATGTAATTGTTAGAGTTGTGCTCGAGGTATTAGAAAGGATTAATAAGGCTTCTGTGGAAAAACCGGTTATGAAGAATGTGGTGTGCAAGCCTTAGTAGCATGGAATCTCTCATAAGTTCATATCACGGGCAAAGAGGTTCGGTGTAAATTTAGTTTTCAAAGCTCAGCACAAATTAGAAAGGTAAACCTTTTTTTCGAGTTGTCCTCAAGGGTGCCAGAAGAAACATAGAAACCCAGATGTAATTCGTCATACAGGCGCGGTGTACGACATTCCGTTGCGTTGTGGGTTGTCCTACGTTGGGCAGACTGGTCAATGTTTAAATGAAAGGTTCTTGAAACATAAAAGGGCAGTAGAATATAAGGCTCAGTACTCGAAAACCGCTAAACCTGTTGTAGTCTGTAATGACTGTCAACCAAAGGGGGGGGGGGGGGGAGGTGGGGATACCCAGATTTTCTACAAAGAGAAAGAAAATGGTTGGAGAGTTCCGAGGGAGACCATATGTATTTTTACCTCTGGCAAATGTGTGCGCACACCGTCCTCGACGTTGGGGGGTGATATGAAGCGGTGTTTGTGTATCTAAGGTCTTGTTTTGTGTTTTTTTTTTTAATAATAGAAAGGGTTGTGTATGAGTTGCCTGTTATCGCTGGTAACTGGTCAGCCCTCAAACGAGGTCGTCTGGATGGCTGGTTGGAATGAAAGGAGGGGGCATCATGAATCATTTTGTATCTATCTGAGTCTCCGGCTTATGGTAACCTAGAGGAGAGGAATTGTTTATTCTTTGGTGGAGAGGGTCTTGCGGTATATTTAATAGCGTTCGTTGTTCAAATAAACTAGAAGCTTTGTTTCAGACTCGTTGTTTTGTTCGTTTTTGTATCGTTCCGTGTCTCCGGTTACTATGGAAGGAAGCTTTTCTTCTTGAGTGTTTAACATGGACGGAAATGGCAATTTTGCTTGTCGTACTCTAAGTATCGGATAGGAGACGGCACGTTATAGTCGGTGGCAGGTTAAGAGCCTAGGGCGAGGGATAGGAAGGTTGGGGTGGAGGAAGCGGGAGGAATGCTCGAGAGGAGAGGAGAAAACGTTCCCATCTATCCAGCATTCCTCCTGATTCCTCCTCCCTGGCCCAACTTTCCCTCGCCCTGGGTTCTTGACCTGTCACCGACTATGGTGTTCTGTATTGCAGAAATAGCTTTGCGAAGACTGCAATGCCTCGTTGTTTTTTTGTTTTTTTTCAAACCAAGAAAGAAGCTTACGTATTGCGGGAATCAGCATGTCAATAGTGCATCCTTAACGGAGTGAGCTCTTGTTAACGAATACAAGCTCTGTGAAAATCGGTGGTGTTACGCATGATGCCTCCTTTTACGTCATTCGGTCTCAATATTCTAAATACTTAATGATAGAAATTGCCCTACTCAGTGAGTTCTTGACGCAAGTTGTGGTCTTCGAGATGTGCAAGGAGTGTAGCCTTCACCATGAAAGGGACTTGAACGACCGCAGTTGTTTCGCGTATAGTTATCCCGGCAACCTGCGACTTTTAGAGTGACTCTTCACGCCAGATCGTATGGGGAGTGCTCATTAGGTTAGTATTAGGTGTGCTCCTATTAAAAAACGGAGAAAATGTGTGCGAGGCCGTAGGCTCGGAATCTATGCTTCACGCCAAACGTGTTTTGAGATGCGCTTCCGAACCAAATGGACAACGCGCGGGTAACAAAAACGGACTTTCGGGCCTTTACCAAAACGACGAAACGATGTAAAATGGAGGCAAGTGCAAGGAAAGGATTTACAGCGCAACGCGAAGTAAATAACAAAAATACTGCGCACCAGGCCGGTTTTGATCCGTGGTTGAGCAACGAAACTTTCGACTGCACAATTGCGATGTCTTGGAAAGAACTACTTTCGCATACGTGTGAAACTGCTCAGAAACATATGAACTTTTTTTTTTCGTTAGTAAATGTAACACGCATGTATCTCATTTACTAAATCAAAAACTCTATATTTTTAAAAAAATAGTTATATTTAATTTTGAAGAAATAATGAACGCAATTCAAAGTTCATTGGTTAGCAGAAAGCCCAGATTGTCGGAAACAACTGGGAAAAAAGTTTCGTTGCCCTAGTCAAATCAAACATTTTTGAAAATGTCTAAAAAAAATTAGAAAACAATTATTGCCATAGTTTAAGCGTGCTTTATCAGCATTTAAACAAAGCTTGGTATGAAGCAGTGGGAAACACATAAAAACAAATTCCTGGAAAATGTGAGTTTGGTTTCCTTAAGGGAAGCTGAGTTAAAAGCAATGCAAGCTGAAGTTTAATGGCAAGCTACCATCCCCCTTCAAACCAAATGCTACACGACATTTGTTAATATTGAAAAACTAAATAGTCGGTTAATCTCTACGGTGACTGGCAACTTAAGAAATGAGGGGAATGACGTACTCGTTGTGTCTGAACCCCTCTTTTAGTCATTTGTTCTTCAACGTCCTTGTCGGCAAATGGCTCAATCTCATTAGCTACTGAGCGATGATAAGATGCTCAGGGCTTGACACGCCCCGTGTTTCTTAAGATGTGAAATATTTGTAAAATACGAACTACAATTATATTGCTATAAAGCACATCCTCGCTTGCCGTTGAGATAATGCGTATTTGATGGCTGTTTTAAAGCGAAGCGCGTGACGCAAGCTTTGTATGAAAAACAAAGCGAGATTAGTTGTTTCATTTACATTTTCTTCGGTTTTGACAGTGACGAATATTGTAGTGGCGTCCTGTGACTGCTGGCAATTGAACAACATCGGTCGAGATAGTTCTAGATTGGATTCTAAAGTGACCTGCGCCGCTTCGGCTCTCCGCCATTCCGCTTCGGCTACGTTGGTGACTGAGATGTCCTTCGCTGTGTTCTAAAATGTTTGCGTCTACGTTTCCCCGTGGTGGATACTTTCCGGTGCTGGATATCGATCATAGATGATAGATGAGTCATGAACGTTTTTCGTTTGTCGTGTTGGATGCGATGAGAATGATCAGGGAATGATAGTATAGATTTCCTGCTGGAACTATTGCCTCTCGCATCTGTGGGTTGGCGGTAATTTACATAGCGCTGGCACAGGTGAAATATTGGGAGTTATTTGCAATTTTTTTGTATATTACAGTCTGTGTTTGAGCCATAATGCTGTGCGCAGCTTTTGTGGTAAATCCAGGCGCGTGGGATCGAAGACGCGTTTCAGGAATCATACGTGCTGTTACGAAAGGTTTCCACTGCAGTAGACTTGTCTATGCCTATATGGCGGTGTCTCAAATCTCGCCAGACTCCATGTCGATGAACTTTCGCCCCTTGCTCAATGTGTAGGGGCAGTGTCTTCCAGCTCATTCGAGTTTTTTCACATCCCGATTGACTGCTTCTGGCGGCACAGTCAGCGGCACAAAAGAGCATTGCCTGGTTCCCAATATGTTTACGTTCCGGTTTTTATTTTGGAGTGAAAACAAGCCGGAATTTTAAAAGTCGACCCGTTGGAGGTCAAAATAGCCCCAGTCCTAAGAGTTATTTCCTTTGAAAGGGAATAACTCTTACGACGGATGTGTTTGTAAGGTTCAGACACGTCTCGGGTCGAACATATTCCGTCCACGCTCCACAATTCTTCGCTTCGCCAACATGACAAATGACGTCAGTAACTAAGCGTCTACTTACAAACCAATCTGGAAAAAGAGGCGGACGCAGATCATCACCATGGCGGAACGCGGCGCACCGAAAGAGTAAAGGCGTTTCGTTAAACCCTTCTATAGCTGTACCTTGAGTACCTGCTGTGACCCAGGCAGCACAAGACGTCGAGATCATTGGTGTAGACTACGGGGGGGCATCGGGGCTCGTGCCCCCCCTGGTGAGATCCAGGGGGGGCAGAGCCCCCCCCCTCCCCCCAACCGGCCATGATCCTGACCGAAACGCAGTTTACGTGCCATGTAACGAGCTTCTAGTAGTAGCATGTAAACAAAACAACGCACAAAGCGACGGACACATGGTGATATTCATACGCTGTAAAATGTGCCCCCTAAAATAAACTACTGATAAGTGCCGGTGTAAAAAAAATTGCGCGAAAAAGCACCCCCCCCCCCCGGAGAACATCCCAGCCTGCCCCCCCCCCCCCCCCCCCCCCCCGGGAAAATGGAAAGTCTACGCCGCTGGTCGAGATGACGTCGAAATAAGGTCCTTGACGTTGGGCGATGTCGAAGTCCTTAACAAACTTTTTATCGAGGGCATTGGTACGTCCACATGAGCGGTTCTGACAACGTCAAACACGCGACGTAGTGACAACGTCATAAGCTTCACCTCGACGTCTTCAACAGTAATCGACGTCTGTTCGACGTCTTGTATGAGAATTTCTTTGAATGTCGAGCACGAGACGTCATAAAAATGCCGCGAGGAACACCTTGACGTCTTCAACATAAATCGACGTCAGTTTTACGTTTTCTTCGGGAAAGTATTTGAACGTCGAGCACGAGACGTCCCAACAATGTACTGAGCAACACCTTGACGTCATCGACATTATTCGACGACAGTTCTACGTTTTTTCGGGAGGTTCTTTGAACGTTGGGCGCGAGACGTCTCAACAATGTCTGAGCAACACCTTGACGTCATTGGCAATAATAGACGTCAGTTCTAGGTTTTCTCCGGGAGGTTCTTTGAACGTGGAGCACGAGACGTATGTACCAACAATGTCCTGAGCAACACTTTAACGTCATCGACATTACTCGACGTCAGTTCGGCGTTTTATTTCGGGGGGTTCTGTAAACGTTGAGTGCGAGACGACCCAACAATGTCGGAGCGAACACCTTGATCCCCGTAAACAAGCGCCTTATAGAGCCCAAGGTGCTGTCATATCACATTTAAAATTTCTCATCAATGTCAGCATTTTCGGTACTCTGCATGCGATCCACATTTCAACCTGGCTTAGCTGCTAAAATCTCTTACAATATTATCATTCTAGTGAATGTTGTTTTAGCAGGAATTGCTTAAAAAGCCGAGAATTCACAACAAAAAACAGGATTTAGCTCGGAGTCAGCGGGGCTGTTTATAGCATTTTTAGCGTTTCTAACTTAATATCAGCGTCTTTAAAGCTGTAAGAGAATGATAAAATGTGAGAGATTTCTGCAGCTGACCCAGGTTGAAGGGTGGACAGCATGCACAGTATCGAAAACGTTGTCATTGACGAGAAATCTTAAAAGTGATATGACAGGTCCTTGGGCACTATAGGACGCTTGCTTAGGGCGACTCCGAATTACACCCAAAACTGTGTAACCATGGAAATGGTCGAAATTACCGATCACTAGGGAGCTGAAGGAACACCGTTCCTATGATTCCTGGAGTGCGGGCCGGGGCGCTTGGGGGATTCAGCAAAAATGATATATTCCGTCCGAATATACATGCTGTCGCGAACATAATTTCGAGCGACAAAGCCAGATCCTGTTGGCTTTATTGTTCCACGGTGACCTAGGTCGATACTGTTATCAATTGACATCCCGTTAAGTCTAGACTTATGCTCGAAGTTTTATGGTCGTTAAATGGGTCGTTATTACAACGTTGACATGGCGTTATCACAGGCGTGCGCTCGACATTTTATGTCGTTAAATGGGACGTTATGTTATCGTTAATATGACGTTCTCAATTGACATCCCGTTCAGTTTAGAAGCATACTCGACGTTTTATGGTCGTTAAATGGGAGATTGTGTCACCGTTGATATAATGTTATCACTTGACTTCCCATCCAATTCAGACGTGCACTCGACGTTCTAAGGTCGTTAAGTGGGACGTTATGTCGACGTAAAATCCACCCTTTTTTCCACACATTAGCCTTTTCATATTACGTCTAAGGGACCTGACGTTCAGACTTTCGACGTTCTTTCGACATGTGGTTCCTGACGTCGTCATGTTCTTTTGACGCCTATTCAACGTGTCTGTGCTGCCTGGGAAGTACCCCAATGTGCTACGATAACTCTTAGTGCAATACGTGGAAGGCTACATCGCCTAATTGGAAAACAGCGTTGATTGGGCGCTTGAATGCCTGTTCACAGATACATCGCAGGGCTATAAGCTCAGCGTTGACTTAGCGCTAAGCGCATGCTGACGCTGGCGGTTGCGTTTGTTGTTCCATATTTGTATCGCTACGTCAAACCTCTTGCTGATGGCAGAGGATAAGTGGCTGAAGACACATGAACAGTGCTCTATAAGAAGTTTTCATTAGACGCCATATTTGAGGGCGCTGTTAGAGCGCAAGCTCTGCACAAGCCCACATTAATAGGGTGGTAAGACAGGCAATCTTGACGGTACAGAATGCACGTTGCGAAAGAAGTCTGGAAGCACGCAATGAGCACGCGCTTAGGATTCGCGAACACAGCTATGGCCGCATGTGAACACTAGCTCCACGGCCTGTGCGCGCCGGCCTCAGGATATAACCCGAGATTTCGCAGCAATGCTGCTGCTGTCTCGGGGCTGGTGTCTCAGCTGAGAGTGAGTTCGGGTTCTTTTCAGTTTACGAGAAACGTTCGGTGTCCGCTACCACCTTATAGCCTAAGCCATGAGACACAGAAAAATAAAATATCGATCAAGATGACACAAAGGCTGGTTTAGATATTATTTTTTTCCTCGGACAATTCAAGATTGGAATGAGCTTCCAAGCGATATTGTCATTTTAACACCATTTGAAAATTAAGTTACTGCTGTGGAAATTTTACTTATCTGAGTTTTGTTTTTATTTTTCTGTTTCTATTTTTGACTCTACTTTCTGTCGTATTGAGTACCTACTCCTACTAAGGCTCCTTGACTCGAGCCAGAACTAGTTCACAATAAATAAATAAATATATAACCATGTTTTCTAATGAACTCGACTTCATATGTTTGCACCTTACAGTCCTCCACCTAGTTCGAAATGCCAAAAAAGAGGTTTCACATCCTAATGTTGTTGGCATCGACAAGGCCTCGCACTAAGTCGCAATTTTACACAGCATAGCTGGTTGGCTGGTTTGCTGGCTGTACAGCGCTGCAAGCATTAGCGAGTGCGGCTCTACGAGGGGCGTTCATAAAGTTCGTATTATCGGCAGAAAAAAAAAAAAAAAAAAAAACGAAACAAAACAGGCATCAACATGAGCGCGCGTCCCTCTAGTTTCCGCACAATATAAACATCGCATGCTATAGTAGCTCAGAACGTCGCTAGGGAGTCGAAACGAAAATGGCACCGCCCGTCGGTGCCAAGCACACGCAGTGATCCGTTGTTTTCATTTGAAGGGAAGCAATGCCAAGGATATTCATTCCAATCTAGAAGCGCTGTTTGGGGACAACACCTCAGTTTATGGCACTTTAGTTAAATGACACAGACACTTCCAGTGTAGCCAAATAAGAGGAAAGCATTTCAAGGACGGCGACAGAGTGATTGCTCAAGTGGAGCGATTCATGAACACTCAAAACGAGGAGTTCTATAACAATGGCCTCCGGCATGTGGTGAATTTCTGGAAAAAAGTTGGTAACTTTTGGTGGCGAACATGTAGACAAAGTCTCAACTCCTACTCGAGTTTAATTACTGAATCTCTATTCCTTCGTGTCAATAATACGAACTTTATGAACGCCCCTCGTATTTCGCGTCCTGTTGGTTCAACGCCACTGGTCGTAAGAGTTAACACTCGTCGTTCTTTACGACGAGTGTTGCGTCGCTTGGTTGCCACGGTAATTCGCTCTCGTATTTCGCCGTGTGTAGAAATTAGACTCCGTAACGTAACATACCGTAAGGAAACAGTAGTGTCGGAAAACAGGTCCGCCGCCTGGCATACACGAAAGCGGTTCGTTTCAATATGAAAACGATTGCCAAAAAATAGGGTATTCGGCTGCCGTCAAATGTTACTGCTCGTGTGAGCAAGCACGTTAAAGGGGCCATGAAACGAAATTTGGGCTGGGATAAAAGATTTTAAATTGGGACTTTACTAATCGCATATCATTTAGTTGGCCAAAAGAAAGAGGGTAGAAAGTCAACAGCCAGCTTTTCGGTACGTACATTTGAAAATATAGCGGACTATTTTGTACCTTCTTCCTTTCGAAAGCTCTCCGCCTTTCACTATGATACATCCGCGGTTCACAAAGCGCGTCAGCGGCTCTAAACTGACGTCAGCTGAGCCCAGCTCACGCATTGGACACGAGAACTGCGTCACTCGGACGTATGCGCTCGTCAACAATAAATCCGTCGACGAATATTCGGATTCGCGTTCGTGGCCAATGAGTGTCCTGACAGAACTTATCGTCACTGGCGAATGACAAGTTCTATGGTGTGCATAAACAGCACGGTGGAAGCTAGGAGTCATCGCACCGGTGCCGAAGAATGTCACGGCGGAGTGATTTCACAATTCTCATTTGAGTTGAGGATTAAAGCTAAAGAGGAAGAAGTAGGAAAATCGTTTAATGAGCCCTTTAAATACACCTTTTGCTAAATTACCCAAGAGCCAAGCATCACGCTGCGAGTGTAGTTACACGCGCTGCACGTTCTGTTGTCTGCAGTAGCGTAGCCTCGTATATAGTGTCACATCTTGGCAGATCGCCACGAGAAGCGACTGCCGAAATGAAAAAGGTGGAGCGGCAGATAACGAATGAGAGGATGGATGGATGGATGGATGAATACGGCTGAGCCCTTTGGATCGGGCGGTAGCTTACGCCACCTAGCCATTTTGTCTTACCCTTTAAGCTTAGAATATTTAAATGTGAAAACTATATTCACTCTGTACTGAAAAGAAAGTGAGGCTATCAATCTCCCTTGCCATCAGTTAATAAGAAAATGCCTAGTTTTCTCTCGCTTTCTGCCACCATTCACTTAATCTTTGCTTGGTAATCTCTACTGTCTTGAAATCCACTTTTCCTTCGCTGTCTCTAAAACCCAATGACCTTATTAAATCTATGTTGTCTTCGGTATGCATAGGGTGAATCCCTTTACAGTAGAGTATCAAGTGCTCAGCCGTCTCGTCCTCCTCTCCACAAGCAGCGCACACTGTGTCCATTTCCTGGTACTTCGCTCTGTATGTTCTGGTTCGCAAAACACCTGTTCTTGCCTCAAACAACAATGAGCTTCCCCTAGAATTGTCATAAATGCTTTCTTTGGCAATAACTGTTTTGTTTAATCTATAGCCTTCCAGAGCCTTCTTTGTCTGCATTCCCTCTATCCACCGATCTCTTTCTGTGGCCTTAACTTTCTTCTTAACTGAGACCTGCTCTTCCGTAACCCCACTATAGCCTAAAAACTTTCCTCTTAATTTCCTAGTGCGCTGTCTCCATTTTGTGTCTATACTCCTCATGTATAAATAGCTGAAAACCTTTCGTGCCCATTGCTCCCCACCCATTTGCCTCAACCGATCCTCAAATTCTATCTTGCTCACAGCTTCCCTGCCCTCAAATGACGCCCATCCCATGTCTCCTTGTACTCCCTGGTTCGGTGTTTTGCAATGTGCCCCCAAAGCCAGCCTACCTACTCCACGCTGTTTTATTTCTAGTCTTGCATGCACTTCGGATTTCATGCATAGCACTGCGTTTCCAAATGTCAAGCCAGGCACCATGACCCCTTTCCAAATCTCTCTCACCACCTCATACCTGTTGTAATTCCAAAGTGCTCTATTTTTCATTACAGCCGCATTTCTGTTGCCCTTACCTATTAGATACTTTTCATGCTCACTGAGATATTCTGCACCACCACATATCCATACTCCTAGATACTTGTATTTAGTAGATCTCTCAACTGTGATATTCTGTATCTTCAGTCTCTCAACATCATCATTGTTAAAAATCATGACTGCTGATTTTTCACTACTGAATTCTAAACCTAATTCCTCTGCTTCCCTACCACAGATGCTCATTAATTCCTGCAAATCTATCCTGTTGTTAGCCATTAGTACGATATCATCCGCATATATCAGTCCCGGTAAAGATTGCTGAATTGTTTGGCCTAGCTTACTGTACGAAAGGTCAAATCCAAGCCCACTCTTCTCCAGTCTATCCTCCAATCCTCTCAGATACAACATAAACAGCAAAGGCGATAACGGGCACCCCTGCCTAAGGCCTCGTCCTATCTCTATTTTCCCCGTTGCCTTTCCTTCCCATGTTATAATCACCTTATTATCTTTGTAAATGTTCCTTAATATTGCTGTTAGTCCTTCATCTAGGTTTAAGCTCTCCACTATGTCCCACAGAGTTTTTTGGTTCACATTGTCATAGGCACCCTTGATATCCAGAAATGCCAGCCAGAGCTGTCTGTTTTTTTTTTGCGCAATTTCTATACACTGTGTTAGAGAAAATATATTGTCTTCCAACCTTCTTTGTTTCCGAAACCCGTTCTGTAACTCGCCCAGTATGCCCTCGCAATCTACCCATTCCTCCAGTCTGTTCTTTATAATCTGCATTACCAACCTGTAAATAACTGGTGTCACGGTTATGGGACGATAATTCCTAATGTCAGACTTATCTCCCTTTCCCTTATATATCATACTCATCCTACTAAGCCTCCATTCATCTGGAATATTTCCTTTTGTTACCATAGTGCTCACTACCTCCCTTAGTTTTGCCTTAGATTTAGGACCCAAATTCTTCACCAGCTTGATTGGGATACCATCTGTGCCTGTCGACGTGCCACTAGGGACTCTTCGTTCCGCCTTTTCCCATTCTCTTTGTCCAAAATCCGCGATGTCAAAAGCTGGACTGGTACTGCCTTCGGTTCTCCTATCTTCCACATGTACCCGTTCCCGAAATTTCTCCTCCATCACTGCTCCTATATATCGTATCGCATCATCTCCCTCTAATTGATCTCCCTGATGCGAGAGTATGAACCTCTGTCTAGCTTGCGTCGTTTCACCGAGTGAGTTCAAGTGCTCCCAAAACTTCTTGGCTGCGTTTCTATCTTTCTTGCTTACATTACTCATCCATTCTTCACCCTCTCTCTGAATTTTCGCATTGATCAAACTGGATGCCTCTCGGCGAAATGTTATAAAAGTGTCCCATCTTCTTTTTACTTCCGTTTCCGACTCCCCACTACGCTTGGAATGCCTGTGTTCTCTAGAGGCTTCCTGACGTTTTTGTATCGCTTGCTTCACTTCTTTGTCCCACCAGCTTTTTGGTCTATGTCTTCGCTTCCCCTTTCGTTTACTCTGAACTTTGTCTAGTTCCAGAACAAAAAGCCCAGTTAGGCTCTCATAGGTCCAATCTGTATACCGTTGCCCTGAAACTGCTTCCTCTATTCTTTCAGCAACCATTTCCAACTCTTTGTCGCTGCAGAAAGCCTGCTTTGAATTATGTTGTCTAGTTTCAGCATTTACTTCTCTGGCAAAATTCAGCTTAATACGTTTATGATCACTACCAAGACTTTTGGAACCTTCTTCATCTATTTTCATTACTTGTAACTTACCATATATTTTGTGTGACATAAGTACGTAATCTATAGTTGAATGTAGATTGCCAGTTTCTCATGTTATGTGCCCGTCACACTTCTGACTGGTATTACATAAAACTAAGTCATGCTTTTCCACCAGTTCTAATAATATGCTTCCAGTTGAGTCCGTATACCCATCCAGACCCTCGATATGGGCATTCATGTCTCCCATAATAATTATTTCAGAGCCTTCCCCTAGCTCACTAATGTCTCTTGATATGCAATCAATCATTTTTCTGTTTTCCTTTTTAGCACCTTTCCCTGTCCATAAGTAAACCACTCCAAGGAGTGTTGATTCCCCAGCGACTTTTCCTTTCAGCCACAAGTGTTCGGCGCACTCCTTTCTGATCTTTTGAAAGTTCATGTTCTTCTTAATAAATGCTCCAATTCCACCTCCCTTCCTCAGTCCCTCCGTTCTGTTGCATTCTTCCCACACATAGTCAGGGTTGCAAGGTGGCTGCTCCATGTCTCTGAGATGTGTTTCCACAAACCCATACACCACTAAATCCTCCTTTCTTAGTTGCTCCTCTACCTCTTCCCATTTTAACCTATTTCTACCACCCTGCATGTTAATATATCCAATGTCTGATTGTGTTGTTTGTTTATACCTGTTCTTACGTTTTCTCCTCTTTTTAACCCTGGGTGCCTCTCCTGACTTTGTTGAGTTTTCAGTTACTTCAGTACCCCCAGGGCCCTTGGTCCCCCCAAAAAAGCAGTCACCGTGCGGCCCATCCTATCCCCCACCCTGTAACCCGTGGCCTCACTGTAGTGAATGCCGTCTGCAAAAGGGCGGGAGCCAGCCTCGTACACTTCCCTGTTTACTTCCATTACGTCGTACCGAAGCTGTCGACTCATACCCTTAATTACTCCGTTGGCTTCGACAACCCTCCTCTCCGTTACCCCGGACTGCCCCCGAACTTCTGGAATGGTGCACACAACCACGTGCACATTCTCAGACACGTCCCTCAGCTTACGCATTCCCACGTTTAGCTGCTTTCCGAGGTTCTGGCTCCTACCCTGGAGCACATCATTAAGCCCCGCGTGAACTATTACTAGGTTCCTTCCCTCCCGGTTATCCCACACCCCCTCACGTGCTGCGGTCATAGCATCCACCATACACTTCCCTGGCTGGACCTCTACAGTTACCCTCTGGTCTCTCTTCACCCTGTTCAGTACACCCCTCTTAACCCGTGCTACGTTACAGCTCCCCACTACCAGTACCCTAGATCCCCCTGGTACCTGCGCGCCCTTGTCCTGCGGCTTATCTGCTGTCACCTGACTGCCCGACGCCTGCTGCTCGAAGGCGCTAATTAGCTGAGGGTCACTTAGCTCTCCAGCGTCGTCGAGCCCGCCGTTCAACAGGCTGGACTCCTGACCACCAGCGACCCCAGCCTGCGGACCGGCGGTTCGTCCCGCTAGAACTGACACTTCCTCCTTTCTTCCCTCGCTACTCTCACTCGCTCGAATTACCCCTTCCAGGCGCTCTACCCTACTGTCACACTCCCTCTTACACTCCTCTAAACCCGCCTTCCATACTTCCCCCAGCTCTTCCACCTGCTTCTCGAGACCGACCCGCTGCTCCCTCTCATGATTAAGCTGCCTAGTCAGCTCCTCAACCTGGGCCTCGAGACCCACCCGCTTCTCTCCTTCTGCCTTAAGCTCGGCCTCAATCTCCCGAACTCTACCCTCCCATTCCCCAGTTACCTGCTGAAGCTTCACACAAAGCCGACACTCGAAACTCATCCCCTTGGCCTCCTCCAGACTCCCGAAACCGGTCTCCTCTAGGTAACACCACCGCCCACACCCCTGACACTGCACCAACTCGTCCCCACCCTTGTCCTGCCGACCCAAATCTAGACCCATATCTAGACCGGGAACAAACCGTCACTTCCCGCCAAAAATTCAAACAGCCTACGAAACTAACTTCGTAGTAGCCTCTACTAATCCCAACTGCTGCTGTTCAAACCTAACACTGCTACCGCATAGTCACTTCCTATCAACTCTCAAAAAGAGAGAGAAAAGAAGAAAAACTGGCACTTAGCTTCGGATGCTCGAGGAGAACCAGGAAACACGTCCGCTCACCGCAACAAATAGACGGTGACCCAGGAGAGCCACGTGACTGGCGCCCCGCTGCGGCGAGACGTTGAAACACACTTCTCCCGAGCGGACAATAGACCCTTCCAGAAATTCAGTCTGGCCACCTCGATAGCTATCATCACCTAAGTGTGTATCATCTGTACATGCGAATGGCGGCCTTTCTATGGCTGGTGAAGGAAGAATTTGAAGACAGAAACCGATGCGGAGCCTGAGCATCTAGACTTATAAGCTTATGAGCATTACGCATTTGAGGCTGTCATGCCATGCAAGTCCTTGGAATGCTCGGCTTCAGCACGCCCCATTACAGCTCATGACAATGAAATGTGAGTTTTAGTGAGAGGTTTACTCAACTATAAGCGCCTTGTGCAGAGCGGTAGTTTCTTGACACCATCGAAACTGAAGCAGATAGAGCAATAACCGTTCAACAGAAAACACCCTAACTTTCGTACGCCTACCGTTGATTAAAAGGCACCAGATTTTATCCGCCATTAGCATACAGCAATTTGAACTGCTATTTCAGACACTAGATGGCACTGAATTTGTGAAAGGGTCCATTGCGTTTTAGGTCCTGGCCGCTGCAAAAGCTGTGCGCTGACGTCCAGATTCCGCGAGAAATGGCTCATTGATGCTCTGTGCTACCAGATTCTCGCGCTCAAAATCTGCGGCCCGGCACTCTATGGCTCCGTCGTAAAACTACCAGGCTTTGTGAGTATAGGGAGTATTCACTGGCGGCCATATCTGTGTGCGCGGCTGCTGAGCGCGTGCTGACGGCGAGCTTCCGCAGTTCTTTTGCAACGTGCATTCCGCACCATCAACATTGCCGGTCCTAGCAGGCTATTATTGTGAGCTCGTTCCGAGCATGCGCTCTAAACAATGACCTCAAATATGGCGTCCAGTGAATACCCCCTATACGGGAGGCAGGGGGATGGCATCACGTGATTTTTTTGAAGCCTAGTCATAAAAAAAAGTCGGCCCGGAAGTGCGCCGGTTGGCGGTGTACTATAAAATTCTACCTCGTTCGGTGGGATTTACGAGTTACGGAGCCGTCGAAGCTGACGGGCGGAATTAAGACGGCGAGTTAGGCTAGTTGGTCCTGTCTGCTTAAATTCTCGTATCCCTGTTGTTTTGGCGTTAAACTTTAAGCATGACGAACGGAGCCGACCGAGGAGCGACGCGCGGCGATGCCCGAGATCGTCGAGATGCGGAGTCTGCGAACCATCGAAGCGTGAAATCCGCGTGGTAACGCAGAGCACCGCTTGAGCAACAGTTCTGACGACGGAGAACGACATCAAAGGTGTTTCTATCGAAGAGTCACCTTGCAAAGTGTTTGCGATCGCGGCGGTCGCGCTTGATTGTGTGGACGAATCGTGCTGGTGTTTCCTAACCTCGAGGGGATTGTGTAGTGTACGAAATTGCAGTAATCGGAACGAGCGGTCGAAGAAGTCGCCCACTGGTGTTTCGTTTCATCGGTGAGTGCGTTCACCATTTGCTGATGAAACGCTTCATTGGACAAAAGTACCTGGACATCAGACAGCGAAGCATAAGCACGGTGTCCACAGATAAACCACACCAACAGAAGGTATAAGGCGAAGGCACACCGAACTTGCACAGTTCAAAGGCCTAAACAGATTGCCATGTCTTCTGTCAACCTTGCAATTATTTTGTCCGTCTGAAAGGGGTACCGTAACTACTTTAGAAGTCAATGTTCTGTTGCAAATCTATTCCTATGCGGTAAATGAGTGTTGTATATATTGTTTTAATTTTCCAAGTGATTCTAATGTAAATAAAATACGTGAATTAAGACACTTCGAGACAAGTGGAGCTAGGCTTTACTCGCGGTGACAAAATGAAGCTGCCTCAGCAAGGTAAGTTAATATCCCACGAGCACAGCACGTTTTCATTCCTGTGTTGGATCTTCCGAATTTTCGGGTGGACGCCTCGCATCGCTAAATCATTTCTCGTTGCCGAAGGCATCGCGATAACGTCTGCTCTTGTGCGTTTTCGCAAAAAAAAAATAAATAATAAAATAAATAAAATAATAATAATAATAATATATGTGGGTGATTTCATCTCAACTCAGGCACGGATTTAGGGTCGAATTTTTAATTTTGACGAAAAAAATAAATGTTTTGGTGCAATTCCTATAATAAAAGAAGACGCAAACTGCAATGTGGTCGGATTTTTCGTTCTCAAGTTATGGACCGTTGAAGCGGTCAAGGTGGAAACTGACGTTTTTCCAGCTTATCGGAGGTGCCATATTTCACTCCATCCCTTTTCCATACTTTTTACGCTACATCAATATAACTTTTTGGGAACACTCTAGACATAGGCTTTTTCATGCTAATTAAGCGTCTAGGTCATAACATTTTTAATGATTTTGTTTTTATATGTCAAACCACCTCTCTGCGACGATATTTGACGTAGTTCAGCAAGCTGTGCTGAGTGACCTAATCAACATATTTTTATGATTTTTATATCACCGTAAAGCTCCAATTAAGCTATTTCTTTTGATTATACTTTCAATATTTTGCGATGAGTATATCATGCGCTACATCTGCCTGAAAAACAAAAATTTCGAAAAACTAGCAAGTTTGAAGTCGATTTTCTAAAAAAACCCCACTTTTATTTATTTTATATTTTATTCACAATTAGTTGATATAGTAGTCTCTCTGAAACTACCAACAGAAATTGTAATATATTGTTTGTATGGCCGCTATTAAGACTCGAATCTCGTGCTATGAGCGTTTTGAACGGGACTTCGCACAGGCGCTCTTTTGAGCAGAAATTTGACCTATGTAAGTTTTTCTATTTATCCTTGGCAGTTACCTCAATATCCAACCATAAGCATTAATAAAATTTGGAGTAGTGTACTTTAAAAAATTTACTTCGAAGTCCGTATCCACAAGTGCGGGCACAGCGCTTACTTCCTCTCAATACGGGGGAATGCAGATCGTTAGAGAATTCCTCTGGGGCCTTTTGCTTTCGGCTTTGAGTTTGAAATACCGAACTTGACATGTAATTGTCATATTTTCTAATGTCAAAAAGATATTCAGTGCATATACATATGTACGATTTAGTAACTGACGGTTAGAAAGTGCGGTTTATTTTGTGCGCGTATGGACTCTTTCGTAAAATAACGAGCATTTGGCAGACTCGAATCTCGTGCTGTGAGAGTTTTGAACGGGACTTCGCATAGACGCTTAGCTGAACAGAAGTTTGACCTATGTAAGGTTTTCTATTTAATGTTAGTACTTACCTCAATATCTCTGCATAAAAGCCAGTAAAGCAACAATATTTATCCTAACAATATTTATTTACTTGGCACTGGCGTGATTTGCAAGGTGTGTGAGCTTCGCCCTATATATTGACGGAGAAGATAGTAACATCTAGACTACCGGACAAACTTAAGTCAAGAGGAAAAAGTCTAAGTAACCCGGCATGAATCACTGAAAATAAAAATGAGACCTAAACACATGACTAACACGTTTGAAGCAGCCTTACACGCTACGAAATGCTTGTTATTTTAAGAAAGAGTCCGTACGCGCACAAAATAAACAGTACTTCCTAAGCGTCAGATACTAAATCTGCACTGAATATCTTTTTGACATTAGAAACTATGACAATTACATGTCAAGTTCGGTATTTCAAACTCAAAGCCGAAAGCAAAAGGCCCCAGAGGAATTCTCTAACGATCTGCATTCCCCCGTATTGAGAGGAAGTATGCGCTGTGCCCGCACTTGTGGATACGGACTTCGAAGTAAATTTTTTTAAGTACACTACTCCAAATTTTATTAATGCTTATGGTTGGATATTGAGGTAACTGCCAAGGAATAAATAGAAAAACTTACATAGGTCAAATTTCTGCTCAGCAGAGCGCCTGTGCGAAGTCCCGTTCAAAACGCTCATAGCACGAGATTCGAGTCTTAATAGCGGCCATACAAACAATATATTACAATTTCTGTTGGTAGTTTCAGAGAGACTACTATATCAACTAATTGTGAATAAAAATAAAATAAATAAAAAGTGGGGTTTTTTAGAAAATCGACTCCAAACTTGCTAGTTTTTCGAAATTTTCGTTTTTCAGGCAGATGTAGCGCATTATATACTTATTGCAAAATATTGAAAGTATAATCAAAAGAAAGAGCTTAATTGGAGCTTTACGGTGATATAAAGATCAGAAAACTATGTTGATTAGGTCACACAGCACAGCTTGCTGAACTATGTCAAATATCGTCGCAGAGAGGTGGTTTGACAAATAAAAAAAAATCATTAAACATGTTATGACCTAGACGCTTCATTAGCGTGAAAAAGCCTATGTCTAGAGTGTTCCCAAAAAGTTATATTAATGTAGCGTAAAAAGTATAGAAAAGGGATGGAGTGAAATATGGCACCTCCGATAAGCTGGAAAAACGTCAGTTTCCACCTTGACCGATTCAACGGTCAATAACTTGAGAACAAAAACTCTGACGACATTGCCGTTTGCGTCTTCTTTTATCATAGGAATTGCCCCAAAACATATATTTTTTTCGTCAAAATTAAAAATTCGACCCTAAATTCGTGCCTGAGTTGAGATGAAATCACCCATATATATATATATATATATATATATATATATATATATATATATATATATATATATATATATATATATATATATATATATATAACGTCGACCTATATGTAATAAAACTCCACGAAAAGCTTCGAGGTACGTTTACTTTCCTATATATATATATATATATATATATATATATATATATATATATATTTAGCAGTTTGGAAGAGAAAGCTAAAGCGTACGGAAGGACCGCTGCCCAGGACCGGCTTGCTCGAATGCAGCGTCTCAGCTGAGACGGACTTAAAAAAACGCTGTCAAGGTTGGAGCGCGCGAGCGTGTGAGACGCGATCTAAGATTGAGCGCTACCTTTGACAGCGCTTTCTTGAGACAGTCTGCTAAAACGCTGCTTCGAGCGAGCAGCTCGACTTACATTAGGAAGCCACTTAGAGATTTACCAACGACGTAGGTGCACCTAGAAGAAGTGCTTTAGTTCTGAAATTCCACAGTTCATGCTCTATTCGTAGCGGTCGAGAAATACACAGCAAACGAACAAAAAGCAGAAGCTACAAATCCGACACCCCGCGCCTCCGCGCTCACTGCCTACTCCGTAAATACAAGGCAAAAGAACGACGAGCAGACGCTACAAATCTGACACCCACCGCCTCCGCGCTCACTGCCTACTCCGTCAGTATAAGGCAAAGGAACGGCAAGGAGACGCTACAGGTCCGACACCCACCGCCTTCGCGTTCGCTGCCTATTCCGTAAATACAAGGCAAAAGAAAGACAAGCAGACGCTACAAATCCGACACCCACCGCCTCCGCGCTCGCTGCCAGTGCCTACTCCGTAAATTCAACATACTACAGCTCACCATAATAGCGCCTCTACTAGAACCTACCAGAAAAAGTCACGTGGCGGGGCTGACTCTTCCCGAGATGCATACCGTTTCCTGAAAAAATGTGAGGAGGGTAGGGGGAGAGGCGGCTTCAGAAGAAGTTGCCTTGCGGAGGCTAGGCTCGTGACGTCATGCCATCCCCCTGACGGGAGGCTATGGAAGTAGTCACTGTTCTATTAGCCCCGTGCGCGACCGAAAGCGTCGCTGTGGTCGGCCTTCCACGATTGGCCGAACGCTGACTGTGACGTCGGAAAGGGGATTTATCCTCGACGGAAATAAGAAGAATGAAAGAACTTTAATTTTGACGGTGTTGGCAGTGTTCCTTTGAGAGCGCAATGATTTCAAGCTTCCACCATGCTAATAACAAACACCATCGAACTTGTTGTTTGCAAGGTAATGACGTCACAAGGGGGAACCACAGGAGGGCGCCACCAAAACTTCTCGCCGCTAATACCAAAATACTAAACAAATTTCATCTTGCACGCGCGTTCGTCAAAGCTCTATTTTCGTTATTTACTGGAACCTTTTACACATGGATGGCGAGACCCTGCGACGCGGAGGCTTACATTCCCAGCATTCTCCTTTTTTAGACATTCTCCTTTTTAATTTAGCTGTAGGTCTATGGCAATCCTGCCAAAAGTACTGTCACGCGCATGTGCTGCGCGTGAAATTGCACACCTGGGTCATCACTCGCGACGCAGGGCTTTCAGGTGTGTATACATTCTTATAATAATGGCAAAAATGACAACCCAACACGCGAATTAGTGGCACTTCCGAAGGCGAGCATAGCACAGGCCGTAAACACACACGCTAAAAACGGCACCTGCCAAATGCGATTGTGTGGAATGATGTATAGACCACTTTCGTTTGACGGTCGCCATGTAGAAATAAAGCGTATATACTTCGTCTCACCTTAGTATGGACTATTGTTAGCCGCGCGTGCTAAAAGCGCGAGCTAGTCGCTTTGAATGAAGCCACGGCGGCTGCACGAGCGCTCGTGCAGCAAGTGCTCTAGTCAAGGCAGTCAAGGCTGGCCGCTCGCGCTAGCTCAGCCTTCGCGGTTAGTTCATGCTAGGGTGAGACGAAGTATAGTTAGGTTGGGCAAGAAAGAAGAAAGTAAACAAGTCAGACCATAGCTTCGACACAAAGCGTAGTCGGGAGAAATTACAACTAGTAGTCCGAGCCCCTTGAATTCAAGAGTATTCTGATTAGTAAA
Source organism: Ixodes persulcatus (assembly GCA_013358835.2). Lineage (NCBI taxonomy): Eukaryota > Metazoa > Arthropoda > Arachnida > Ixodida > Ixodidae > Ixodes > Ixodes persulcatus. Next base: position 1,482,279 of record JABSTQ010010982.1, read on the forward strand.
CAAAGCATTTTTTTTCCCAATCCAGGGACGTCAAAACTCACCATAACAAGCACCACACAAAATAAGAAAAACAGAACAGAAGCAAGCAGCCACACAAAGTGTGTTGCAATCCACCTTTTTAGGAAGTCACCGGTTCGAGATTTTTGGGCAGAGAACGCGCGTGCACACCACGAGCGCTCTCACGAGATCTCGCTGGAAAGCATGCCATGGTCGCTCGTAAATCCGCGGAACGCGAGCTTGTGTTTTCATACCAGAAACTCTGGAACCATGATTTCTAAAGAGGTGGATTGCCATTTGTAGTGGTTGCGTTGTTGAAAGAGGCGCTGTAGGATGTTTTTGTTTTAGTCCACGCGCATTACGATATGTTTTTTTTTTTTTTTATCAACTCTTGGATCCGAGTGGAGGCGTAATTGGATCGTGAGGGAGTCGTGTCTCTCAGAAACAACCACCAGTGGCACACGTCACACGAGCACTCGAACAGGCTGTCCACGAATGCCCTCTGAAATTCGCCGGTCGCAGGGAACGACTTCATGTGCTAATACGCCGCCTCCGCCAATTTGCGTCAGCCTCATGCTCCTGCTGTTCGTCGTCTTCGGCACGTCGTCGACGCTTCCTCTCTGGATCTTCCTTGTGAACATGGGGGCTCTTGACTCGTGACACCCTTGGCCATAGCCTCCTCTATAGGGAGTATTCACTGGCGGCCATAGATGTGTGCTCGGCTGCGGAGCGCGTGCTGAACGCGAGCTTCCACAGTTCTTTCATCCACGTGCATTCCGCACCACCAAGATTGCCGGTCTTGGCAGCCTATTAATGCGAGCTCGTTCTGAGCATGCGCTCTAAACAGTGACCTCAAATATGGCGGCCAGTGAATACTCCCTATACTCACAAAGCCTGGCAGTTCGACGACAGAGCCATAGAGTGCCCGGTCGCAGATTTGGAGCGTAAGGATCTGGTAGCACAGAGCATTTTTCGGGAAACTGGTATTCAGCGCACAGCTTTTGCAACGGCGACGACCCGAAACATGGTTTTCCGACCCGACGAGAAACGAAGCGGTAGCGCGAGGAGCGCGAGGAGCACGAGCAGACATTCCATCGCTCCGGAGAAGTGTGTATCGGCGTATCGCCGCAGCGGGGCGCACGTTACATGACTCACCTCTCATCCGTTGTCTGCCGCTCTACCTTTTCACTTTCGACGGCCGAGTCTCGTGACGATCTCCCAGGCTTTGTCAGTGTAACCGCTCATTCACACTGGAAGCGGATCCGCGTTCGCAAAGCGGTTGCGAACGCGGTTGTATAAAGATCCAGTGTAATTTCACGCGCACTCGATGACATCAAGCGCGCGTGCAATTGTACTGGATCTTTATAAAACCGCGTTCGCAACCGCTTTGCAAACGCGAATCCGCTTCCAGTGTGAATGAGCGGTAAAGGAGGCTATGCCTTGGCATAGACTCCTTTACCGCTGCGGCCATTCGTTTTACCTGCTGAGCTCGGCGCGCTCGCCATTCCAACTCCGTGGATGATGGAGAGCGGACCTTGCGTTCTCAGGTCAGTCAGGCCAGGTCTTGGAGGGGAAGAACTGGGCAAACCGTGCCCAAGGCGGACCCTTTTTTTTTTCGTGTTAGATGCGCGTGGAGTTTGTTGTTTAGAATCCCGCAGCGGCAGCGGCAAGGAGGGGGGGGGGGGGGGGGGGGAAGTCTGGTGGAGCATCTCGTACCGGTGACGTCATTGTGCCAAATGCCAAGATAGTGGGAAGAGAGTAATAACGCGGGTGGAGCTATCAATTTCACTCTCCCGACCACGTAAGAATTCGGAGTATGAACATCGCCGGATGTTCTCGAAAAGAGGCGATCCGATGAAGTCCTCCAAGTAGCGCTAAAGAGTGCATCGTCATGGCACTTGTTGCCTTCCGGATACGGCGTCGGACTGCGCTTTTTGAAGTGAATAGGGCGTCAGACTGCGCTTTTTTGATGCTCGTGATTTGTTCACTCAATGATAGTAACAAACACACAAAGACGGAGAGCGCCGTGACGGAACATTTTTGACGCTTCCTTTTTGGATCCGTCGGATCCTTCAGCTGGCAGCGAACGTTCTTCATGGGAAACGGAGTCGTCTTTGGCTATCGAATTAAAGTCAGTGAAAGAGACTTAAAGCCCACGGCTAGCTAATACAATACCGGCAAGAAGTCAAGACATGCACGTGGCGTTATCGATATTTGTATCCCCGACACAATTCAACTTTTCACGCTATACTACCGCACTCTCATTTCGAAGTTTCCTGTTACATTTAGCGGGAAAACGCTCCCCGCTACTTTTAGCGGAGAAATTAGATTGGCGTAAATGGACACACTAATTCCACTAGACAAAACGAAGGTTTTCGCGCAACGTTTAGCGAGGAAACGTTTCCCCATAAAATGGCGGATAATTTTGTACACCAACGCAGGTCTTTCTGTCTTAATTTAGCCATCAAGCTGTTACAAACGGATATGCTATATTCTAGGATTCCGTGTCTTCGGGGTTCATTTGTTTTGAAATTCAAAGGGGTGGTTTTTGAAGTTTATTTTTCACTGTAAATTCGGGGTTTATCGGCGTTTAATTGGGTTAGATTTGCAGTTCTTTTAAATTCGAAGCTTATTTTACTGCGTTTTTAATTTCGAAAAAAAAGTCTAAACCAAAAAACTAAAGTCGTTCTACTATAACATTTTTGTCCTTGGGGAACCTGGATGAGCTAAAATGCAAACCATTTTTGGCAGTAGTATGAGATTTCAAAGGAAACTCACGTGGCATCTCCACAGAACCCCTGACCCTGTGCCCGCGTAAAACTTACTAAAAAGAACTCTTTTGATTGTTATTATTTTGTTGTGGCCTTGAAATTAGGAGTGTTTCGGATAGATCCGGGTTGACAGAAAATTTACCTGAGAGTTTTCTTCGGATTTTTCCGGATTTATTTGAAAACACGAAACCGTAGCTATATCTCACGGTGTGGCTGTCCTAAAAATGCTGTCGCATATAAAGCAAAATCAGAAATAACAGCGAGTATACAAATCATAGATTGAAAACTCTCTTGAAATGCGATATATTAAAAGGCAGAGGTTGAGTCGACATATACACAGGATGTTTCACGGAGTACCGGACAAATCCAGCAGCTACGTGTAGGCACGACCGTAACATCTTAAGTCATTAAAAAGTGTTGGTGTACCTAGAGACACTAAATTAAATCTACGTGTATAGTGTCCACACTGTATACCCCGATTTTCTTGAGGGCTCCGCCATTTGGGTGCCTAACGCAGAGCGAGTGTCTTTGGCAATCGTCACGACAGAAACTGCGACTTCTAGAGCATTAACTTTGGCGTCGGGAAGATCGGGCGAGAGTATTTCTCTCTGTCGCCAATTAGTTTAGCATTCCGAGAGGACAAAGAGTCATTTCTTGTTGTTTCAAATAGATCTTAAAATAACTGGCAACCATCACTTTACGCATAAGGATGGCTTAGGCGTCACTCTGAAAGGTAACTCGTTTAGTGTCATTAGTGCCGCTATAATGGCCGCTGCCTATTTGGCTGTTTTTATTTCACTTTTTTTTCACCATTATAGTAAGGCATTGAGATACTTCTAGCTAATACGGCTGCGGCTAAATATTCTTAGATGGTCTACGTGAAACTTATGCGTAACAACATGTGTTTTCTCGAAAAAATGGTGAAAGTGCGGGCGGAGCTGGTGCTTACTATTCATGATGGTCAAACCTCGAAGCTAGAAAGAAAACTTGAGGACAAAAGTTGAAATGACAAGAGGAAGTGGACAGGTAGTCTCTCAACGAATTGAGACGTTGTCTGCCCGCTTCTTTTTTTCGGCGGTAATCTGGCCAATCAGAGCACGCCGCTCCGCGGCAGATCTGGATGGGCAGGTTTTGGAAATACGCCTCCGGGATCGGCGGATGCCTTCCCGTCATTCAACTGACCGGGAATCCCCTTTCCAAGGCCGCCGCGGTCGTTTCGAAGACGTTTTCGCAATCGCGGCATAACACATGTTCGACGCACGAGCGGCTGCAGGAATGGCTCAGGAGCTTCTAGCGAAGACAAGACTGTCGGAATCACCGTAGCGTGGCAAAACCTTCTCTTCTCCTTCCTGGAAAACGAACCGGCTGTCGAGCCAAGAGGTAAGCAAGCGGCCATTACGAATTCTTCTGAGGCGAGATGGGCGAGATCAGGCGAGATGCCCCGCGAGAGAGGAAGTCACGTGTGTGCGCCGAGGGCTGGCCCGGCTGGCTTCCGGTTGAATCCGCCGAAATCGTCGGAGCGTCTTTTCTCGGATCCAGATCGAGATCTGGAGCGGGAGCTAATCTGAAACGACCTGTGGAACACGTCCGTCTCGATCCCGATCGCCCAGTGAAATAGGCTCGCTCCAAAAAAGTCGATCCCGGCGCGCTCCAAAATGACCAGTGGAATTCGCCATTAGAAGCGCGTCCAAATGAAGAAAAAGTAACTCCGGTGTATTTTCTCAATTTCAGGGTTACGACACCTCTTAGTGCGAGAAGTGTCCCTGAAGTACGAGGTTTCATTTTGTTTTTCAATGACTCGTGTAGTTTTGTAGATATCATATTTCAAATTTTTGTTCAGGGGTCTGGCGCGAACCATACGCTACCGGCTCGAGCATAGTGCCAAACCTTGTAATCAGCTGAATGGCCATCGTGTGACGAAAAGTTCGTACTATGGTACAACAAAACGTGCCACCTACTTTGTCGCAAGAGCAGTTCCGATCACGCAGATAAGATGCTATGGCTATTTTACTGCTTTGCTTCGAAGATGTCAAACATCTGTAGCAAATATTAATCCACACTCATAAAGTTGCCGGCCGAAAAGCGAGTTCGCCACGATGAACGGAGGCTCAGCGCAGGTTCAAAACAAGCCCCAAATTATCGTCTGAAAAATACAATCTTGGTGGTCTGCAAAGCACATTGCAGTAGTTTTGGGGAAGCTAATCTTAAGCTCGCGCTAAGGAGAAATGGACTAAACTAGAGGTACTAATACCCTAGTTACACTAGCGCTCTCAACTGTCATTAAGCCAACAGTCGTTGGCACCTCCCAAGTGCCACTGAGCTCAACCAAGTTGTCCGGTGTTGCACGGTACATAGGCCAAACAAACTTAGTTGGGGTGCGAGTCACGGGACAGAGTTGAAACCAAAGAGAAACCAAAACAGACGTAATATTACCTTTTGTTTTAAAATTAATGCAAATGATTTATATGCACACTTTTTATTTGTTTAAGACGTTTAAATCAAAATAAAATTAACCTCATTTAGGGCCGGTTGCACCAACGCCGCTTAGCGCAAAGCGGAGCTTAGCCGGGCACCTAAGCTAAGTTTCGGTTTCGTTCGGTTGCACCAAAATCGCTTATCGCTAAACCTAGCACTAAACTACGCTTATCGTAAGCGCTCAACATTGGGCGCTTTGCTTTTGGTTGTTTCTTAATCCTGGATTTAAAACATGGCGGCTGGTTTGTGGCGGTCGACGCGGTGGACGAAATTGGTTGTACAAAGTGTTTTAGGCTACAACAGCGTGAGAGTCTCGACAGAATGGCCTTCGATTGCGACAAGGATGCGAAATATTGTCGCGTGAAGTGTTTATCGACCCCTGTTTCCAAGCTGACTCTCCACTCTCAGTGCGTGTTAGCCCTAACCGAGATACGTACGGAGCTGTGGGGCTCACGTCTGTCTTCCCGTTGGTTATTTTGTCAACGAGCTTATTCGTATGTAAACCTTACTGATTTTTGTATAACTGTAACGTATTGTTATTTACCTGCTTGTTTATTTCTCCTTGCAACGCATATCCTTCAATCCGATCAGCGCGTTGAATAGTGGCAGTACATGATCTCGGCGATCAGCTGATTGTCGACACTTCTGCCGTTTGCATCAGATTGCGGCGCTTTTAAATTATAAAACAGCGAAAAGTTAATTTCTTTCGTTTTCTGAGTTTGAATTTTCCTTGTCTCGCGAGTAGAATCTTGGCTTCAGAAAACTGTATCGTTCCATAACCGTAACTTTTCTGGTGATCGCGCTTTTTAGGAATATTTTGCTTTATATCTTTCATTCGTGGTGACGACAACTTATATTCGTGGCAACGACACCTCGACGACTTCTATTCGACGATTTCTGGGCATTTTCGCAGCTGTCGTGGCGAGTTCGTCACTGTTTTGAACTTCATCGGTCTCAGGCATGATTTGATTTTAGTAGTCATCTTACCTGCCTACTTATCCTCGATGATGTTTTGTCTTCAGCGATGTAGCGAGTAGAGCGTCCTTCTCGCGTTCGGTGAGATTTGGGGCCCCCGATGGCTCCTTTATTTCAAAATGTGAGCACGACAACTACTGTCACTGTCAAAATATTCTGTTATCAACCGATATTAAACACACAATCACAGATGTAAAGTGCATTCGTGTTTATTTAAAGCGTTGACTCCTGTTTTTGAAAGTTAAGCGATAAAAAATGATTGAATTGGGAGACCTTTATTTCGTTACTCACCGAAGAAATACAGCGAAAAGCAGATGCCGACGACGGCTACTACAGCAGGTTTTTTGTTTACATCACGAGATTCCTCTCCTCCAATCGTATTCGTCCCTCTGAGCGTTCCCTAGTTCGCTCTGTTTGTCCCTACATTCCCTAGGCAAATTCAGCGTTTAGCTAGGGGCGCGTCTGTAAAGCCGGGTTAACGTTGGTGCAACCGGAATTTAAACCCGTGCTTATCCGAGCTCGGTTTAGGGCGCTAAGCCGACTTAGGAAAGAGCCGCTTTGGTTAAGGTAAGCGACGTTGGTGCAACCGGCCCTTAGTGTTTTAGAGTAAATAAAAAAAACAATCAGAACGTTTTACATGAATTCAAGCAACAGAGACAACGAATCTCTGATCGGCAACGACATCACAATAGCCGCCCTCGTAGAGCTTTGACTTATACGACGTGCCGTGATGGTTCTAGCGGCTGTTCTGGCCCCGAAACATGCCTCTTCGGACAATATTTGCTCCTACGGTACTTGCTAGATACCTCCTCCAATTTTTTGCAATCGTAAGTGCTTTGCTGGTGCAGGCTAGAGCCACTAAATGAGCTGCGCTTTGAGTATCGGCATTCCGTTCCCCGACATTGTTTTGGGAGCCGCCATTTTGGCCCGTATGCAGAGCAGACGCAACTGCCGATCGTCAAGATTCAAAAGTATGACTTCCTCAGCATTTGATTGGGTGTTAGGAAGGTCATGTAATATTATTTTGCCCTGTCCCGAATTGTTTAAACATTCGTGGAGGGCAGAAAAGCGTTTCCTGTGATTTCAGATAAACCTTCATATAGCTGGCAACCGTGATTTTAAGACACAATATGGCCAAGTGTCGTAACTCTGAAGCGTAGCTTATTTAGTGGCACTAGTGCTGGCTATAGGCGGCGTTGCGGCGAACGCCGCCATCTTTATCTCTATTGAGCGAACTTCCACCAGTTATCTGAGGTAGGCCAGCTCCGCTGAACTCAATGATCGTTAGCGGCTCATTGACAGTTGGTGCCTCCGTGTAACTCCGGCTGATCGCAATCAAGCAAACTGTAGTTGACTTAATGATTGTTCAGAGCGCTCGTCTAACTAGGGAATAAATAAGCTACGCTTCAGAGTAACGACACTTATTCATATTGGGGCTTAAAAACACGGTCGCCCGTTATCTGAAGCTTTAATTGAAACCAGAGGAAACGCTTTTCCGTCCTCTACAAGTGTTTAAAAGGTTCGCGACAGAGCAAAGCAATATTACTTGAGTTAGCTAACAGCGAATTTAATGCTTTAAAAGTGACTCTGAATCATGATGATCGACAATTGCATCTGCTCTGTACTAAGCACCACGACGGCAGCGCCCACAACAATATGTGTGGACAGAGGGTCAATACTCTAAGCGTAGATCATATAGTGACTCGAGACTAAACTTTGACCACCATTGAATGCAAGCTTCGGCGCCAGGACACGCTTGAGCGAGCAGGGAGACAATAATCTCCGTGGGCCGATCGCTGAAACGCACTTACAAACTACGACCTTTAAAACATAACATTACAAGCAGAAATCGTCCGCCGGGACAACGGAAAACGCATCAACATAAAATTAAAATAAAAACTGCGGAAGGAGTGTGTTTCAAATCTTACCCAAATGATTCGATTTACCCCAGCGGCTCGTGTAACGTGACAGCACATATAGAAACACGCTGAACGCGGGTCGGTTTTAGAAAGCCAAGGTACAAAACCCTTACCCTGGAGTAAGGTCGAGTAAATTTTGAAACACAGCCCCATTAACCTCTTTGAGTACGAACACGACGTCTGAGCACGCTGTGAAGCTCGTGGTAGCATTTTTAATATTGGTGAGGATATCGAACAGTGACGCCTCTAACGGTAGGCTGCAGCTGCGCAAACAACAAACCGTATTTTCTTGTTTGTTTTTGATCCGAGAAATCGAAGATGACGATTCGAAGGCCGCTCCTCGTCCGACCAAAGCACTGGTCACAGCAAAGCGCTCGTGCCCAGACCATGCTAGGTGAGGTTAAACATCTCTGTTAGTTTGTGTTTGTAAACACCAGGGTCGCTAAACTCGTCTAGCACAACTTTGTGACCGAAGTTTGCGGAACGCGCTAATTGGACTCTCGCGACGCTGACGTCGCGCCGAGCGAGGTGTCAATCATTCGAACGCTCATTTCTTTGAGAGAGGCAGAATGTAGCAAAGTTCATCGAGGCGCGCGTGCGGCGCGTGAGGGGCGCGAAGAGCCCGCTGATTGAACGGCTTCGGCGATGACGTAGCGCCCATTTGTCCCTACATCCCTACGCCAAGCTAAAATTAATGCTTTACAGATTGTCCCTAGACGACCCGCTGACGCTCAAAATCCCTCCGAAGTTTGTGTAAAAAAGAAACCTCGTTTGTCGAAGTTGTCGCTGACGTCAAAGTGACGTTTCCGAACTTTGCGAGAGCCGTGGTTTGAGCTCGAGATCTTCGCTTCGGATCGAGGCGAAGTTAAACTTTGTCAACATGGCGGTGCCGTACGCTGCGGCCGAGCTTATCTTCCGCCACCGTCGGCGTCGCTACTGAGACCACCGGGGACGCCTTTCAACTCCCCGACGACGACTTTCGGCGACAGTACCGGCTATCGAAAGCCGTTGTGCGTTGACTCTGCGACGAGCTTCGTTCGGCGCCCGGACTTCGAGGCGGCAGACAATCGCGTCTACCATGACCGTGGAACCACAAGTTCTTTGCGCGCTCCGGTTCTTCGAAACCGGTAGCTTTCAAGGCATGGTGGCGACTGACGAGCACCTGTCAGTCTCCCACATGACTGTGAGCTGGGCTGTCAGAGTTTTTGCGGCTGCCATCGTTTTTTTTTTTTTTCTGCAATATCCGAAGAGGTACTAATAAGCTGGTATACAATTCAGAATTTTGGAAAACAAACAAGAACCGGGATAATTCTTGGGTAGGTTCGAGTCTCCCGGCAGCCGGCAGAATTATTTCCCTGAAATTTTACTGGCAGTCGTCACTCATTGGCGGTCTAATCAGTTCATCGAACGACGTGTCATCGACAGATCGTTTCATCGGCACGCGATGTAATCACATGAAAGAGATTTCCTTCCGTTAGAGATATATACAAATTAAACATTTTCACACCTTCATACATGTAAGTGGGGTGTCCAATAACTAACCCCCTAATAAGTGTAGCAATAGACATTATAAAAAAATGTAAACCTCACACCTTTAAAAATGTGTGATTTTTTAAACACGTTCCTTAAAACGTGTGATAATGCACTACACCTTTTTATAAAGATGTAAAACTACAATACCCCTTCTCGTCAGACACGTAGCCAGGGAGGGGGGGCATAAGGTCCCCCCCCCCCCCGAAATCTTCCATTTTGCTGGGGCCTCCTCTCCCCCCTCCCCCTCATAGAGCACTTTGTCATGGGCGCCCCCCCCCCCCCCTCCCCCCTAAAACAAAATCCTGGCTACGTGCCTCCTTCTCGTCAAGGTGTAATTACCACAGTACATTCCTTTTTTGGGGTGTACGCAGTGGCCCGGGACCCAATAAAATGACTGAAAACTTAAATTACACAAACGAGTCGCCGAAACAACACGTTGCTTCTTGGCGAGTGTCGAGGCAACTTCGGCCGAAAACCGGCTTCAATATTGGCCGGATGTACGGTTTTGCGCCTCGTCCCGACATCCGGCAGGTATGGGTGTACCGATGCAAATACACGATTTATGTCTAATAGCACTGGCACCACTGATCTCTTATTAGGCTGGATCGCGGATAGAGGCCTGTATTGCTGGGGTCGAGCGGCACCACCGGCAGCCATCGCTTGACACGATCTAATGCATGCTATTAGCCCCGTGCGCGACCGAAAGCGTCGCTGTGGTCGGCCTTCCACGATTGGCCGAACGCTGACTATGACGTCGGAAAGGGGATTTTCATCGACGGAAATAAGAGGAATAAAAGAACTTTAATTTTGACGGTGTTGGCAGTGTTCCTTTGAGAGCGCAATGATTTCAAGCTTCCACCATGTCAATAACAAACACCATCGTACTTGTTGTTTGCAAGGTAATGACGTCACAAAGGGGAACCACAGGAGGGCGCCACCAAAACATCTCGCCGCTAATAGGAGAAACGGGAAAACTCAATTTTATTACGTTAGTAGGTTGTTCTCGATCATGAAACTTCTATCGTGTTTCCGCAAATAACAGTTAATATTGTGGGCAAGAATATTAAGCGCGTTAGAATACCAATCTTGTTTAAATAAACGTTGTGTGGTTGAGGGTCAAGGGCGACTTTGTTGGGCGTTAACTGTGATGTGTTTAATGAGACAAGGGCTAAAGAGAGCTATTGTGGTGTCATCCGTGATCTCGGAGTCATCAGAGCTCAGCAAACGATAAGTTGGAAGACCTTTACTGGGGACATTCGCATCGTTTTAACCGCTTGTAAATAGTACTTCATAGTGAAAGCTTTTTCTTTGAACTGCTGTGAGGGCTTCCGTGACAAACGGAAACTCGAAGCGTGCCGTTCAGTCGCTGAACGTGCCGTTTATTTAGCAACCGAAGCAAGCGACGTCAGTAAAGTCGGTGGTGCTCCGGCTCATCTATTTATTTTTTTTAAAATCAATGTTCGAACGTTTGACGAATGTCTAGTTGATCTCCAAGCACTCGATATAATCATCGCAGCACGTCATAAAATACTCGCCCTCGAGCACCGCATACAAGCTTCCTATTTTTGCGTGTTTCTCCCTTAGACTTTCGTGTATTGCCTCATGGTGTAATACACCAAAACAACAAGGACGAAAACGAAGGGAGAACTAGACAGGACGCGGTGTATTGCCTGTTGTCAAGCGATGGCCGCCGGTGAGGCCAGTGACGGGCTCCCGATCCGCGATCCAGACTTGCACTGTGAGAGTTCTAATGCATTGCACCCGCGGAGTGCTGCACGGAGAACAGGCCCCGGACGAACTTGGCGAATGCACCTAGTGCAGACTGATGCTGTCGCCATAGATGTTGTAGAAAAGTACCGACCTCAAACCGAAACTAGCGCCTTTTTGTTCGACGTGATGGGTGGGAATGCGGGAGCGCAGTCGCTGCCATTGTTTATCTATAAACGTTGGTTGCTGCAACGTGTCACTTATATTTGCGATGATTTCCAATTAAGGAACTCGGCTGTCAGAGATATCTACAGACGGCGTAAGTTTCCGAAGCCAGCTGACTACAAAACAGCATACACTTGAGAAAATTTATGGCACTGTACGCGCAAAAGCTTGCTTCGTTTTAAGCATAGTATTATGAGTGAACCACTGAAAGGATACTGCTTAAATCTAGTTCTTTGGAACATCTAGCAATACGCTTCGTAAGACTTTTTTTTTTTATTTCCCTGGTGAGGGCATTGAGAACGAGAGCTTTCTCAAACAAAATACGACGGGGCAAGATAGCTTCCGTTCAAATATGACTGTGCTTGAGCCTCGGGCAACGTCTCCATGTTTAGCCTTCCCGGACGCTGAGTGAATGCGTCACAGGTTTCTGCTGTGGGAGCTTTGTCGAAAAATGTTCCACTTTTCACCTGCACACAGACGATGCGTGATCTCGCGGCCTCTGTGTTTGTCCTGGGCCTTTCATTACACACTGGTAGGTTTCAGCGTCTGTACGGCAACAAAGCGACCCAAATTTTGCAAATAAAACACGGGTCGTCGATTCCTCCCTTCGTGGAATATTAGACGCTTACAATTCAAGCTCGCGTTTGAGTTTGTGGCCCGCGGGACGCGATTTCGAGCAGAATACCAACTTTTTCTTTCAACTCCGCTGTGCGAATGCCGCCTCGTAGCAGACGAACTCCCGTCGTCTGCTCTCGCTCCTCGCCTGGGCGAGGCATGACGGGATTGTCGGCGCTAGAGAGCTCAAAGACAACGTACAGCGAGCGGCGTGAACGCTCGCCTCCCCGCGCTGTCTCGTGCTCTCGTGCACCGCCTAGGGATCGCGGGGGATTTTTCGTCAAAGGTTGCGAAGTTGAGCGCGCGCAGGGAGGAGGAAACTTTGCGGCGTTCTTTTGGTCACTCCCCCCGCTACGTCAAAAAGCGAAGAATGTTTTGCTCCACGAGTTTAGCTACCCAGGCTGAGGGGACACCAAGCTCGAAGAAGCGCTCCCTATAGTTCGGTCTCCTGTCCAATCGTCTTGAGTGTGGGTCGGGGTTTCCCATTAGTGTAATGTTTTGGCAGTGCTCGTATTCAGTCTTTGTGAATTGGTATCAGTCATTTATTTTGTTCGACTTTTGATCAGAGTTAATTTTTAAGCGTTTTAGTTTTCTGTCTTTCAGCTGTGGGCTGAGTGTGCTTATTGCGATTTATTTGTTTATTTATTCATGAATGGTTTCCCGGTCGCTGTCGTTTATTAGGGGAACACGGCGCAACCCGCAATCAGTCGTAGAAAACGGTCACAGCTCAGATTTTATTACGCCAAACCATTTCCAAGGAATAAGTAACCGCCACATGACATTGTAAGTTCGTTCAGGTTCGCGTTAAAAATCAACGGTTCGATCACAATTTCGGTTTTCTTCCGAATCAAGAAAAAAATGTTTTATATCCGGGTTTTGGTTCGGGTTGGGTTCACTTCGGCGCCCAGAAATATATGCTGGGTGAAAGCTTTGTCCTTTTTGTGTTTTTTTTGTTTCTTGTTAAATTGTGTAATGATTCCTAAAAGGTGGTCAATGGGTCGTTTTAAGTAATTCAATATAGGCATGCTTGAAATTGTATTGTTGGTCAGTTTACACGCTCCGCTACCCAGTTAACGATAACATAAAATGGAGGAATTTATAGGCATTTTTCACAGCCTGTAATGTCGAAAATAAAATTCTACTGACACTAGCTGTTAGTGCCCACGATGTGCACCGTCAACACACACAAACACGGTTGTTGGCTTGTTCGGGCTAATAGTGCAGCGCTGTATACATTCTAACTGAAAATCTGTTTTTGAAGACGCAAAACGATTACGTTAGAGCCATCAAGACTTGTGACAGAACCCAAACAATAGTTGGCGCCCACACGAGAGACCGTGTGAGTTAATTCGCGAAAAGTAACCATGATACCTGCCGTTTATTTCTCCGACAACTGCCCAAATGCCTCATGTGTTCACTTTTTATGGGAAGCACGCATGCGGGAAAGAACTATCTCATGATATTTTTGAGGTGAAGCGCTCAAACGCTGCAATTCATTTGTAGGCAAAAAGTATCCCAAGTAGCACGCCAGAGGAATGCCCAACTTGGGCAAAGGTCTGGCAAACATAAGGGCCCAACTTTGGCGCAGTTAGGTTTTTGCACCATGGCACTCGTCAGTGCCAAAGTACGGTGCCTAACTATAGCCTTAGTTGGGCGATCCTAGGGCATGCCAAAGTTTGGCTCTTCTCTGGTACGCCAGAGGAGTGCCAAAGTTGGTGCCATACTTGAGCCCTAACTGCCATAGTAAATCCTAATCTGGGAATTCGGGGCATGCCAAGGTTTGGCGTTTCTCTGGTCCGCCAGAGGAGCGCCAAAGTTGATGCCATACTTCAGCCATAACTTCCAGAGCAACGCCTAATTTCGGTATTTGGGACGTGCCAAAGTTTGGCTTTTCTCTGGTTTTGGCCCAAAAATGCAAGATGAGAGCCGAACTATCAGAAAATGAAGCCTAACGTTGGCACTTGTTTGGCGATTTTGCCCCAAAAATGCCAGATCTCAGCCGAACTACAAGGAAGTAAGCCTGACTCTGGCACATCTGTGGCAATTTTGGCCCAAAGGTGCCAGATGACTGCCGAACTAGAGGAAAGTGAAGCCTAACTTTGGCACTTGTTCGGCGATTTCGGCCCTAAGATGCCAGATGTCAGCCGAACTACAAGCCACTAAGCCTAACTCTGGCACATCTGTGGCGAATTTGGCCAATAGGTGCCAGATGACAGCCGAACTATCAAAAAGTGCCCTATTGAAAAAAACAGCACAAGCTGGTCCCAACATCCCAGCTTCATGCTGGGTTATTGCTCCAGCATGCCCAGCACAAGCTGGTCCCAACATCCCAGCTTCATGCTGGGTTATTGCTCCAGCATGCCCAGCACAAGCTGGTCCCAGCATCCCAGCTTCATGCTGGGTTATTGTTCCAGCATTCCCAGCTTGCCATGCTGGTCGAGCTGGTTGGATGCTGGGTCGTGCTGGGTGAATGCTGGGCAAATGCTGGGTCATGCTGGGTGTACTGCTCATGCTGGAGGCTGGTGTACTTCCCCACCAGTTTAACCAGTTGAAATAAATACACAGGTAAACAAGCCAAACTTTTTAGAAAAGCCAGCTCGGCATCTAATTTATTATTTTCGAATTCGCGCTCTGCTCACATGAGCTCAGATGCTACACATCCACTGCGCTGGCACAGTACTAACCGGCGCACAGACAGTGGTTCTCGGTGCAAAAAAACAATGCTATTAAAACTAGATTGTTTATCTCTCAACACGAAAAATACTAGACACACGCCATAAACAGGCAATAACAATAAAAATACTACACGAATGAGAGAAGCGAACCTGGGTCCCGCCCGTAATGGGGGCGAAGATTCGATCCTCTTGCGTAGTCGGCAGAGGCGAGGAAATCCGTGTGGCTTGAATGGCCGGCATTGGCAATACTCCTCGGCACCACCGTTATTCACGAGCACAGAGATGTTCCAAGACACAAAACGACGCCTCAGTCGGGGCATCTGACTTCTTCCCACGCTGAACGGACTGCCACTCGCTGTCTCCTTAAATCCCGCTTCGCATGCACCGCCGTTCAAGTAGTCGCCAAACAACGCGCACACAGCCGTCCCTTCGAAAAGCTGCCGAAGATAGCCAAACGTGTCCCAAATTCTCCGTTCCTACCACTCTCTCTCTCTCTCTCTCTCTCTCTCTTTTCTCGCACAAAAAGGAAGCTCGAGGCGTGCTTGAAGCGCCCGGTCGTCTACCAAAAACGAGAGGACAAAGAACAGGACGTGGCATCGTCCCCACCCCAGCCGACCTTGGCGCGCGCGCTCCCGGCAATACCAGTTCGACAAGCTCTCGCCAACCTTGGCGTGCGCGCTCCCAGCAAGACCAGCTTGGCCAGCTTGAACCAGCTTGGCCAGCTTGAACCAGCTTGGGCCAGATTCAAAACCAGCTCGAACCAGCCTGACAAGCTTGAACCAGCTCAAGTACCAGCTTGCCCAGCGGCAGTGCCAGCTCAAACCAGCTCGAACCAGCTTGAACCAGCTTGAACCAGCTTGATTACTACCTAGACCACCTTGAACCAGCTTGAACCAGCTTAAAAACCAGCTTGAACCAGCTTAAAAACCAGCTAAACCAGCTTGCCCAGCTTGATATCCTTGCTGGTTTTTCAAATAGGGTGAAGCCTAACTTTGGCATTTGTTTGTCAATTTTGGCCCAAAAATGCCAAATATCAGCCGAACTACCGGGCAGTAAGCCTAACTCTGCCATTTGTTAGGCGATTTAGGCCCAAATATGCCAGATGACAGCCGAACTACCAGGCAGTGAAGCCTAAATTTGGCACTTGTTTGGCGAATTAGGGCCAAAATACCCAGACTCTTGCCAAGGAAGGTCAGGTTTGGCTCTACTTTGGCTTTTTCGGGTTTTTAATGCCCTAAACTCCCAGACTAAAGCCAAATTTTGGCCAAGAACTCGGTGCTACCTGGGATAGCATCACATGTTTCACAGCGCAATGGTAGATTAATAAAAGTCTGCACCTTTCATGCTACGGTCCCGCGACGACAGTACCTATACTATATTTCGTCACACACAAAACAAAAAGTGCAATAAAATGGCACCAGAGCGTGTGTAGGTCTTGATTTCTTTATGCTACGTTATCAAAAATAAAAGAAAGCAAATTTCATGGGGCCTAGGCATCCACACATCTCACGAGGAAATATGATTAGATCCAAGTAAACTTCATATTTAACGTTGGTTTATTCCTTAATTTATTTTATTAATTTCATTTATTTACACTACTGCAATACTTTCGATCAACGCAATATATATATATATATATATATATATATTTACAAAAAAACAAAACAAAATGTAGCACATTCACACACTCATACCGGCCCTCATACTTGTGCAGGCAGGCTGGTCATCCTGAGCAAAATTTAACATATTCTACAAACATGCACATATTTGGCAGGCAAGCGACCGCGTAGTCTTAACGCAAACGACTTCATATGGGTTCAGCCAATGACTTCATTAGGTAGAGCGTTCCATTTTATTATTGTTTAAAAAAGTGTTTAAAGACGTCCTTCTTTGTAACAATACGAAGGATTTGCCCTAACATTGCATGACCTCTGGAAACATGAAGTTGAAAGGCGAATGTAGGCTACAAATGCTGTTCTATCTTTGACAACCCGTGGCTAGAAAACATATTTTTGAATATGGATATTTTTCTATTCTATATGTCAGCGAGTCCAGCTCTGTCTTACGTATCACTGCATAAACAGATTGCTTGTATTTATAAAATATTAACCGAAGGGCGAGTTTTTTTTATTTTTTTATTTGAGAAACTTAATATTTCCCGTATGGATACCATGCAGATATAGCACATGCATATTCTAACACCGAATCCACACTGCACTTGAAAGCTGTTGGACGAGCGTCACCCTTAGCATGCCGAAGGTGCTTCTTTAGAAGCAATAACATTTGTGAGTGTTTGCTAAAGGTAGTCAACATAATTATTTTAACTTAACGTAGTGCAGAACAAAACGCCGAAGTAGTTAAACTCGTTCACCTTAATTAATTGTTAATTAAATACTCTGTAAAGGCGTCTGCATTGGAGTGACAAGTTACTCTGTCACGACTATTAAAAAACAACAACTGGAGACAAGGATAACAACAACATAAAATAATGAGATGACAGCGTGTGCTAGGACTTAGTTCTGGACCATTTTTGGAAGTTTGAGTATTGATTCGGCTGAGGTGTCCAATCGGCTGAGGCTTCGATTCACCTGAAAGCTTCAATTTGGCTGGACAAATATAATTTGACTAAATGCTCCGTTCGGCTGGATGATTCGGTTCCACTAGATGGCTCAATTCTATTAAGTCCTCAGTATGGCTAGACTCTCCAAATCGGCTGGATGCGTCAGTTTAGCTCATAGAGTTAGCAATGAAAGGATTACCTCTCAACAGCAGGCTGAGATACGGAGTTGCGTAGCTGATCCGGCTCACGGCGAGTGCTTGGGTCAGCCGGATAAGGTCCGACTCCTTGAGCCCGTGTCTGTGACTCGTTATCGTGCTCATCATGCGCATGACTTGCGTGGTTGTCTCGACGAGTCGGTCGACCGTGTACTTGGCTCTGCCGTCCAGCTGGAGGTGAAGGTCCAGGATCCGAACCCGCTTCACCACCGGCACGGGGGTACCATGCTTGAACGTGAGGCGGATGTCCGCCTCCTTGCTCTTCGGGAATTGGCTTGCCCGCGTGGACGAGCAACAGCTGAGACTTATCGAGGGCACGCTAGAGGTTGTCGGCCTCGAGGTAGTTCTACACCGTCTCGATAACTTCGAGGAAGTCTTGCCTCTTTCCGTCCGATCCCGACGTAGTCCAAATCGTCAGGTCGTCCGCATAGAGTCTATGCTTCATTCGGGGAATCCGTTCCAGCAGAGAGGCGGCTTGCACATCGCCAGGTAACAAGGTAGGTGACAGGACCGAGCCTTGCGGGGTGCCCTTGCTCGGGACCGGGATGGTGCTTGTGCGGATGGACTCGACTCCGATGGTGGCCATACAGTTGCTCAGGAAGTCCCGCACATAATCATACATCCGGGGCCCGCACCCAGTCGAGGCCAGGTTCTCGAACACCAGCGTGTGACAGACGTTGTCGAAGGCGCCCTTCATATCCAGGGCCAGGACCGCCCGCGTCGTCGTACAGGAGATTCTGTCAAGAATATCCTCCTTGCTCCGGAGCAGGACATCCTGCGTGGATAGGTGTGACCAGAACCCGAACATGGTGTTCAGGGTGGCATTGAGTTGAGTGCAGGATGTTCCCCTCAAATATCCCTGTAAACGCCTCATCAGGGCATGGGCATTTAAAAAAAACTGGAATGCAGTGTCCAGGCCTGTGACGCTCGGCGGTGTCTCTATATACCTGATGACGTCTATTTCTTTTGGATCCCTTTCAAGGGAGTATATTTTCCACTTCGGGGCACTTTTCTTGTTTCTGGCACTTACTACTGCAGGAACTGTTTCACCCTCACTTTCTTGTTTGCTTTCACAGCACTCACTTGATGTTAATGTGGAGGGGAATTGGCCGGATTCCAGTCTTCGTTCCTTCATATTATGTGCTGGCGTCCAATGCCTGTCATAAAAAAGGGTACTTAAGGCTCCGAAAATGACCAAGTGTGTGTAAACATATGATGCCAGCATTTCTTTTTTTATTTCCAATGAGCAACATTATATCATGCCAAAACTTCCCCTAAGTGCACACAGTGTTTCACAACGCGCTAAATTACTTCCGGAAAAATCGGCGCCTGCACGCAAAGGGGCGTCCTTTCCTCAGCAGTGTATTTTATTGTGCACTTTACCTTGTGAAATTTTAAGGCGCTCCTTTCTTTTGCAGCTAGAGTAACTTTCATAATACTAAAAATGCGTTCGCCACGGACGACAGTCTTCTGCCGGAAAACGCTGTCGTCTGCGTTGGATTATAAAGGATCGGAGGTGAGCTTAACTTTTCACAGGAACGACGATACGCCTTGAAATTTCAGAAGCTAAAATGCATAAATAGACTAGTACTCCCCTGGTCGTTCAGGCGCCGATTTTTCCGGTTGCTTTCCCATACCTTGAGCCACCCAGAAACACCGCGCGCCGCCGTAACTTAAAAAAGAAAAAAAAAATTAGAACGGCATTCTGTCATATTTATAAGTGTGTTGTTTACTTACCGACTTTGTGCGTGGAACGCGCCACGTTGCGCTGCCTGACGCACGCGCGTTTTGGAACTAATTCAGTTGACAGTTCCCTCCGAAGATGAAGCCACTGAAGCCACGGCGGTAATCGGACTTATAGGCTGTTCCCTTTCGAACGGGCGGAAGAAGAAGACTATGGAGAATTTGGCAGCGAACGGGCGGAAACTCGATTACGTACAGCTTCCGTATGCGTCCTAGCCCTCTTTTGCTTTCTGCAATGCCCAGCTCCTGCCCACTCGCAGGATTTATTTCTCAAAATCTCTAGTCGACGCTTTGTTCTCTCGATCGCGTTCGGCGTTCACAGTGGACTCGTGCACTCGGCCGCAGCCGAACCAGCTGGACGGCTGTGACTGATCGGCGCGTACCGACAGCGTCGCCATAGCAACCACGCCGCGAGTGTGGTTGCCAGACAGAATTCACAGCTTTTTTTTCTCTTTTCACTCACGTTGAGTTACAAGAAGTTAGGCGTGTATCATTATAATACATAATGCTGTAAGCCGTTATTAAGGGATATGTGTACCTACCCAAGGAGGTTATAATGGGCAGGAGGTGGCGTCCCTATCCCCAATGCATGGAGCGAAGTGTAACGGAAGTAGGCGTGGCCACGAGCCGCGACGAGCATTTCTTGACCAATGGGAAGCCTAGTGAGTGGGCGCCGCCATTAATTTCGGTGCAAACAACCGCGTTGCGATGACATTTCCGTGGCAACGCGATTGTGTGCACCGAAAGTAATGGCGGCACCCACTGTTATTTGAAACAGCGCTTAACGGGAGACTTTTAAACCGGTATGGTCGGAATTGGATGAGATTATTATAAACGAACGCCTGGTTGCCCAGCAGAAAGTAAGTGACTGGAGTTGAGACGCTCTAGACGACGCACCGACTGAATCGGTGTCGAACAGGCGAGATTTCGAGCCCGACACTTACCTGACCAGTAGGACTAGGAAGTCGGCGTGTAGCGGACGCTCTCGACACCGCGCGACCGCGCCTGGAGCGTCGTCTCGAACGAGTCGTCGTAGCGCGGCTCTGGAAAGCGATCGCGAGTCAGTCATCGTAGGCACGAACGCTGAGAAGGGCATCGCGGGTTGAGAAAGCCGTACAAATTCTGCTTCGAGAAGATGTTGGTTTCACTCCGCCGTGATGAGTATTCGGGTTCGCATCGAAACATCTTTTGGTGCGCCGATCGAATCGAAAGCCAGCCGCGACAGCGAGCAGACGAAGCAGACCGCAGGTACGGAGCAGACGTAGCCTAAGCCTAACGACCGAGCGGAGAGCAGACGATGGGAGCATGGTTGAATTTAGTTTGGTTGAGAGAGCGTCGGTGCGCGGGGCAGTCTGGGATTGGGTTGTTCTTCCGGCGTCGCTGGGTATGACGTCATGCCGGGTCCTGCCCTATTTAAACGTCCTTGGTACCTACCCAAGACAAATGCAGGAAAAATATTAATGAGAAATGATATTGGCGTAATATTTTCATATCTTTATTAAGACTAGCGTGGTCACTGGGATAACCAATGCACGAAAAGGGACAGCATATATACCGCTCGGGGCACTGCTCAGGTCATATTAGTAGGATGTATGTGCTATTGTTGTGTGTTCCGCAATTGTTCTGTAATGCTTGTATCCGCGTGTGTGTGTGCATGTGCAGTGTCGTGTGTATGTCCGTGTCGTGAGTGATCATATGGCCGTGCGACGCGCGGTCACACGAATATTCTTCAAATATTTATCACTTTCTTTTCGTCACTAGATGTGGGTTGTCGCCGCCCAATTTGAAAAGTGTGGCGGTTCGTGATCTAGAACTATTAGGGCCGGTTGCACCAACGCCGCTTAGCGCAAAGCAGAGCTTAGCCGGGAACCTAAGCTAAGTTTCGGTTTCGTTCGGTTGCACCAAAATCGCTTATCGCTAAACCTAGCACTAAACTACGCTTATCGTAAGCGCTCAACATTGGGCGCTTTGCTTTTGGTTGTTTCTTAATCCTGGCTTTAAAACATGGCGGCTGGTTTGTGGCGGTCGACGCGGTGAACGAAATTGGTTGTACAAAGTGTTTTAGGCTACGACAGCGTGAGAGTCTCGACAGAATGGCCTTCGATTGTGACAAGGATGCAAAATATTATCGCGTGAAGTGTTTATCGACCCCTGTTTTCAAGCTGGATCTCCACTCTCAGTGCGTGTTAGCCCTAACCGAGATACGTACGGAGCTGTGGGGCTCACGTCTGTCTTCACGTTGATTATTCTGTCAACGAGCTTATTCGTATGTATACCTTACTGATTTTCGCGTAACTGTAACGTATTGTTATTTACCAGCTTGTTTATTTCTCCTTGCAACGCATATCCTTCAATCCGATGAGCGCGTTGAATAGTGGCAGTACATGATCTCGGCGATCAGCTGATTGTCGACCCTTCTGCCGTTTGCATCAGATTGCGGCGCTTTTAGGTTATAAAACAGCGAAAAGTCAATTTCTTTTGTTTTCTGAGTTTCGAGAGAATCTTCAGTGAATTTTTCTTGTCTCGCGAGTAGAATCTTGGCTTCAGAAAACTGTATCGTTCCATAACCGTAACTTTTCTGGTGATCGCGCTTTTTAGGAATATTTTGCTTTATATCTTTCATTCGTGGTGACGACAACTTATATTCGTGGCAACGACACCTCGACGACTTCTATTCGACGATTTCTGGGCATTTTCGCAGCTGTCGTGGCGAGTTCGTCACTGTTTTGAACTTCGTCGGTCTCAGGCATGATTTGATTTTAGTAGTCATCTTACCTGCCTACTTATCCTCGATGATGTTTTGTCTTCAGCGATGTAGCGAGTAGAGCGTCCTTCTCGCGTTCGGTGAGATTTGGGGCCCCCGATGGCTCCTTTATCTCAAAATGTGAGCACGAAAACTACTGTCACTGTCAAAATATTCTGTTATCAACCGATAATAAACACACAATCACAGATGTAAAGAGCATTTGTGTTTATTTAAAGCGTTGACTCCTGTTTTTGAAAGTTAAGCGAAAAAAATGATTGAATTTGGAGACTTTTAATTCGTTACTCACCGAAGAAATACAGCGAAAAGCAGACGGCGACGACGGCTACTACAGCAGGTTTTTTGTTTACATACGAGATTCCTCTCCGCCAATCGTATTCGTCCCTCTGAGCGTTCCCTAGTTCGCTCTGTTTATCCCTACATTCCCTAGGCAAATCCAGCGTTTAGCTAGGGGCGCGTCTGTAAAGCCGGGTTAACGTTGGTGCAACCGGAATTTAAACCCGTGCTTACCCGAGCTCGGTTTAGGGCGCTAAGCCGACTTAGGAAAGAGCCGCTTTGGGTTAAGGTAAGCGACGTTGGTGCAACCGGCCCTTAGAGGGCTAGATTCCATTAGTCCATCCGTCGCGTTGATCGCTCCGATTTAATCCCGCTGGTAGCTGTGTCACCGTGTTATGCTGCCTGATTGTAACAAAAGGAGGTTAGGCGGATTCCCCAGTGCGTGTTCTAGGTGCTGAATGCCGCTGTTCACGCAAAACGTCCACGAGTGGATAACACAAGTAACAGAGGTGAGCACGGGCATTAGTTGATCGAGAGCCACACGAAGCGCGATTACGATAGCTCCTAGCCGTTGTCAACAGAGGGTGTCGGAGCCATTCGTTGTCGCTCACGGCAAGTGGGCGTTGTGTTCAATAAAGCCAGCATGCCAGTGTTTGTAAAGCGATCCCTTCTTTATAAACGCTTCTGATGGGATGAAAATGCGACCGGCATCGAGCAGGCCGAGCGAGAGTTCGGCGACAATCTCGGCTGTTCAGCCTCCAGCGGTTTCGGCCTTACTCGTATTACTGGCGGTGTTGGCGCTTTGACATAGAGATGTTTGGAAAGTTTTTGCGCCTACGGATGACACCAAATGTGTGTACGAGCCGTATGCTCTCGCTCCGGCGAGAAGCCGCGTACGGCTCGCCAAGCCTTTGAATTGTGTCGCCTGTCAGACTGGTCGCCGTATTGTTTTTAGGGTGTCAACAGTTACACGATTTTCTTCACCTCCGGCGGCTAACACCCTTACACGAATAAAGGCGTTAACCAGAGGACGAGACATCTATACGAATAAGGGTGTTAAAATTTTAAGTGTGCATCATAGTAGTATGGTGGCGCAATCTACAGCCCGCGAGAAAGGGTACAGCTAGTGCAACCAGTTGGTAATAAAATAAAACTGAACATAAACAATCAGTGTAGGTGCGCGTAGATGACTTTCGGCGTTCGTGAAGACAGAAGCAGGCGACGTCTGTTTCGGTATTTGTCAGAATGCCTTTTCATAAAAAAAACAAAACAAAAAAAAAAAAAACGAGTGACTACAATTTTTAATTCTTTATTTAGGTTTGTTTTCTTCCATTTAGAACCGACAAATTTGGGGACAAGTATACGATACTTTTGTCAGGTATTGTAACTTTGCCGCCAGTCGTTCGGGTTAGACTAGCGAGGGAGAGCGGGACGCCTCGAGGGCGAGTGGCGCCATCTGTGAGATGCGTTCGCAAACAGCGGCATTCCGTCTGATGCTTTTCACGGACGGCGTCCTCTCATAGACGAAAACAGTTTGTCACTTCTAACTTTTTATTCCGGTAAGAGTAAGTGTTGAAATGTTGGCGTCTTGTTCGAACGGATGGGGCTACGTTCTGACGGAGTTTGAGCTCTCCGCGATGTCTACTTTGTTTTTAAGTGCAAAAAACAGGTTTCGGTTTCCTCGCAGACGCCCGGTAGATCCCCGACCCCCCCTAAGCGGCAAACACGCTGAAGTGTGAGGACGAATACGCTGCAAAGTGAGAGAGAGGAGTGTTTTGCGTCGCCGTGTGCTAGCGTCGCGCTTTTTGTGAGACGCTGAAAGACTCATTGACGGGGCTGTTACGGCTCCGCTAACGAAAACACGCCATGTTTTGGGCTGCGCTTTATGAACAAAATAACTGAACCATGCTAATACGTTCTGTCTAATAAAAAAAAAATACACAGATAACTGACCGCGAGGTACCAAACAAAATTCTGGCGGTAGCTGAAACACCGCAGCTGCTGTCTCAAAATAAAACGACAGCACAAACCACACCCATTACTTTCTAAGAGCTTTTAAGCTAAGCGTGGCTGACCACCTCACGAGTGTATATTTCTGAAAGGATTATCTGAAAGATGTAGGTATCCGTCAAAAGTCAGTCTCAACGAGAATGTGCAAGTGGAGAATCGGGTTTTTCCTCTTGGCTCATATGTCCAACATATATGCTTGTATAGGAAATGGGGCCTGAGATCTAAAAATCGGATAGATATTCCTTCCGGAAGCATCACAAGTAATATCAAAGTGATCCAGGCAGTTTTTAAAGGTTCAGAAAACGCTAGCCACAGATGTTGGAAAATTGCTGTTCTCGACGTCAAGAATTATAAAATAGTCGTCAACGTACATTTCTTGGTGCCTTGTTGTTATCGACGTCAAGAATGATAAAATAGTCGTCAACGTACGATACTTTATTTCAACTCAGCACATTCTAAGCTGGTAAAAAGAGGTATCGTAAAATTAAGTCTAAACACTTAACGATCGCTTTAAAAATCTTGCGAGCACTCCACTTCAGTAAGCTTTGATGCGCAAATTCCAAGATTAACATCTGGCGGATACCCTATCTCTTTATTTACATCAATGCCAGAGAGCATCTCAAGAACCAAAAATAAAGGAACATCTGTAACAACAAAAGTCAGGGATAGAACATCGAGACCAGTCGTTTTGCCATCCGTACACAGGCTCTCTCATGGCACGAAAAAATCGCCAATAACTTCAACCTCGACGTCGTCTTCTCTGCCCCTAATAAGCTTTCCTTATTCTCACCGAACGGCAAACTGTACCAAGAAAGATCAGAACAGCTTCGTCGACAGCGCAGAGAAAGAGGTGTATTCGTTTCCCCTTTTCGTGTAGGAAAATTTACATCGGGCAGACTGGACGTTGCCTTAATGATGGGCTCCGAGAACACAAAAAAAAAAAAAATAGCCCTAAAGCTAACTCTGGCCACCTGGGCATACAGTGCCGTGATTGTGGGTGCGAGGTTCACCTGCCATGTTGTACAATTTTAGGCAGGCACAGTAATCAACTAACTAAATAAATTATTGAAGCTGAACACATTGTCAGGAATTGTGAAAACTGTATTAGTACACCATCCTTGAACCTGACAGAAAAATAACAAGTTTTTTTTTTTTTTTTGCCGCCTAGTAGATAGGTGCGCGTGATTCGGGAAATTCGGTAGTGCCAGACCTTGAAGAAGACAAAGTATATAAAATGAGTTGTGAGTAAGCGCGGTTCGTTTATTATTTCCTTTCTTTTTCGCGTGTAAGGTGTAAGTGTACGGTGTGAGTGCACTTTTGGAGCAGTGCGCTCTAGTGTGTTAATTCGAAATTTCAGTGTAGATCTTAGTTGATTTCCGTGCCATAATAGAGGGTACCAGTTGAAATGACGTTTACAATGAAGAAAACCGAAAGTTTTCTATAAAAAATTCCTGGGTCAAATAAAGCTCATTTACGATAATGTATTGCCCCTTTAATCTGTTAGAAAACATAAAAAATGTCAAGATAACAGTGGGTTACTGCGACCTGTATAAAATAATTAATGAACGTAATAAACTATACGTTACATTAATCCGACTAAGGGATCAGCCAATATAAACTGAATGCAAAAAAAAAAAACTCGAATTTTACGAAAGAACAAGTACAATACTAAAAACCTATGTTTGCAGCGACATTCAATGACCCCCATTAAATTTGGAGGGCAGTGGGAAATCTTATTAGGAGACCCAACTGTAAAATCCCTGGTGCACTTACTTTCGATGGCCTTGAGTTTAGCGATGCTTCTCTAGCTAATGAATTTAACTCTCATTTTTTGAGCTCTGGTGCATCGCTGCAACCACATACTCCGAGATAAAACGTAGACAAATATTTCTCCTCTACAGCTCTAAATTATATCTTTCTGACCCCAAGCTGTAAGCAATATATACATTCATTTTTTAAAGCTAGTAAGGTACGTTGCTGGGCTAGTTGGTTCATTCAAGTTAAACATAAAATAACGCTAAAAAAGAAACAAAGTAAAGAGGACAAGCGTTTGCCCTGTTTTCTTCGTGTCGTAGTCTTTTTGGCGCTGTTTTCTATGTTTAACTTTCTTAAACCATTAAAAAAATACAAAAACTAACTTTCGCCGGAGTAAACGAAAATAAGTCCGAACCAATTCTAGCGGTTGCCGAAATATTGTGCTCTCCGCTGCAGCATATATGCAATAATGCATTAACTGCGGACATTTTTCCTCACGAAAGGAAAATTGGGAGAGCGGTTGTTATACATCAGGGAAGCTCTTTCGAGAACATGAATAATTATAGCCCTATATTTGTTCTCCCTTTATTTTCAAAAGTGCTTCAGAAACTCACGGAAACTGTGCTGAATAAGTTTTTGTAATGAAAGGCATGTTTTTACTAAGGGTGCAATACGGCTTTCAGGAACACAAATGTAGAAAGTGGGCTCTGATTAATATTAATAACAAATTAATCAAAAATTTGGAAGTAAGGAATTCACAGTTGGACTATTTCTTGATTTTATCAAGACATGATTTGATAAAGCACGATATTTTGTTTAATAAATTACCATTTTCCGAATTCGAGGAGTTGCACTAGATTTGGTCAGAAGCTACATGTCTGGTTGGTTACAGTACACTTGATTTAATTGTTACTGCTCCAATCCGGGTAAATCGGATACGGTGCGCCGCACGGTTCTACTTTAGGCCCTCCTTTTTTTTCTATATATTACGAATATCGTGTGCATACCTGAAACTTGCGATATATTGTATGCCGATGGTACAAGTGTTTGTGTTACTTTTTCTGAAACAGATTTGCTTGATTTTAAATTGCAAAAACGTGGTTGTCCGAGTTTTCATCGCGGTTGGATCGAAATCAACTTGAAATAAATGTTAATAAAACAAAGTGTGTAACTATTAAGACGCAAAGTAAGCCCGACAACTATGATATGCATCGAAGATTCGAAACCTGTGCGATTGAGCGTGTTTGGGTCTATATATTTTAGGAATTATTAAAAACCAAATTGATGCTAGACACTTCATATCAATAAAATTCACGCGAACATCTCCATACCTATTTGAATTTTATATAAAATGAGTATGCGCGTTCCCAGCTGGTCGAAACGCAATGTATACTACGCTTTAGTGAATTCTCCCCTGCATTACTGTTCACTAGACTCGGGTACAACAACTAGACAAATTTAGAAAGGTGATCTATTTTACATGAAGGGCAGTAACATTGTATCAAAAACCTCCAGCGTATGGCCCAAACAACCCCTTGCATTTTTAAACACAATAGACCCTTCCCGAAAGTCAGTCTACCCACCCTGTGCAGAGCCAAACCCGACGCTTTAATGGCGGCACTACACAGTTTCTAAACACCAGAAAATGCGAACGTCTTCGAAAGCATAGAGCAGAAAGGGGAAAAGGTGTTGGTCCCCTTACGTCACCTTCGACTCACGAAATCCAGGGTGCTTGATTTAGCCGATCATGATCTCCTATCACCGCCATTAGAGCGGCAATATTGGAGCTCATGGGACTGCCACAAGGTGACTCTGACTTTTGAAAAGGGTCTATTTGCTTGGAATATGGCTGCTATTTCAACTAAAAACTTTCAATATATATCTTTAATAGAAAAAGAAACCTGACAAATCGATATTTTTTGCCATTTACTTTTCTAGAAACATTCAATACAATCATTTACATGACACATATAGCATACTTTTGCTGAGGAAAAATTTTGGTACAGAGCAACTGAAATATTTAATACCAGATATACTAAACAAACATCCAGACATTCAAGAGATGATCCGAAACTCATGAGTCAAACGAAAGGTATAAAAATGTTATAAAATACCTTCTGTTATGAGCAACGAAATAAATATTTCAGCATATATTTTGAGCAATAAATAAATCCACTTTTTTGTATACCTTTTATAATTGTATCGTTTAAAAGCGCCTTTTGTCTGCCATATATATTGAAGTAGTTTATTCATGTTGTAACTACTGTATGAAAATAATGCATAGTTTTTGCCATGCACTGTTCATTGTAGTTTGTGATTTAAATGATTACTGCTTTTCGGGTTTTGCTGACCACGTCAGGCAGAGTATATCTACCCATTTGCTCGGCTTTCGGATACTGTAAAAATGTAAATAAATACATAAAAAAGCAAACATCAAATCATCTCTCAGACGTTCCACCTTTGCGTTGGAGCTTCTGTGGGCACAGCTCAAGCGCAAACGGCTGACCTCACGCAAACCTCATTTCTGCGCACGCGGAGAGTCTACACATTGTGTGGGCAATAGCGGTCCAGTTTGTAAACATCGTGTGGGTGTATTGACATAGCGTTAAGGCTGGGCGGATCTGAGTCGAGGAAGGAGGTTTTCACGTTTTCTGTCTTTCAAATATAAATAAAGAATATATAGCACACATTTATTTTAACCCATTTTGGCGACTTTGCATGACGTAGGGCTACACGTCTTTCATGCAAAAGTTTCCGACGTTAGCTTTTCCACTTCATGGGGTGCAAATTCAAGTGGCCTCTCAGTCATAGTGATTCTGTCGGCCATCGATGGCTCCTAGAAAAAAAGAAAGAAGCTCAGGGTGTATCTGATAAACACTTACATTCATGTATATGAGGTATTAGTGAACTAATTACCTAAATTAATGTTTATTTAACTTTTGAAATGTTTTCCTATTTTTAAGGGCATAATTTGTTCGTAGAAATGACACCGAACTTCATTATAGCTTATTATTGACGTAAATCTGGGTTAAAATGTTTTAGAGGGCGCTATATGGCGAGCAATGCCACTCTTGTGCACTTCTTTAAACCATAACTATGCGGTCCAAGGGTGCCAGCGATGTCGATTCCTCCTTGTTCTCGCCGCCGATTTCGCTTGGGGAGCCGACGGAGGATGGAGGGATCGATGTCACCGGTGCTCTTTGACCACTTGGTTTTGGTTTGATGCCATGTACAAGGGTGACATTGCTTGCCCCGTAGCACCCAGTGTAAAATGTTTATTCCAAAGGTTTAGGTATGATTTAACTATCAGGTCGGGTGTTATTCTTCAAATGAAGTACGCCTAATAAACATTTAAATAGTATTTCAACATTTGCTTTCATTTAGTAAGTTACCAAATTATTTTTCAACTTTACTAGGGGCCACTAGGTATACCAACTTAGTCCCAGAGCTAAAAAAACACGAACAAAAGTTTTCTTCCTAAAAACATTCTGGACCCACTTCGAAAAAGTTGTTCTGTACAAAAAGTATTTTAGCAAGGCATGTGTGGACTCGAATTTACTAGATCAAAAACTTAATATCAGTCTGGCGTCAGAACCGTGCAGTTAGTTTACGTAGGCTAGGTAAAGTAACGTCACTGTTTGGGCGCCAGGCCTATCTTATTCAAATATGACAAAGATTATATAGTACCTTTTAAATGGCAATAAAGTAATCAAACTACTCGGAAAAAAAACAACAAAAATATTTGGATGGGCCGTGATGCGCTTCTGAGCCTCATGATTACTAATCATATGGTATGACCACTACTGAATTCAGCCTTATTTTTTTTAGAGCTCTCTTTTCGGTTTAAAATTGAGCGTAATATTTCTGGCACGAGGTATAAGCTTCGTTGGCATCACAGGCTATCTCACTGTTTGCTGCACCGGTTGTGCATGAACGATTGTTTTTGTGCGCTTTGGAAACTTGTCTTCTGCGAGATTCCCGACAGCATGAAAAATGTCACGTGACATTTTAGATTCTATTTACAATATTTCTTGAAAAACAATATATACACAAATAAATGTATCATGAAGCGTTCTAAATTGTGGCATATTTTCTCGGTCTCAAAATGAATTATAGACAAAATTACAAAATAAAGACAACTTAGTTGAGCTTCTATTCCCAAGCGCTTATAATATTTTACAGAGCTTGAGTGTAGTCCCATGAATACATAAACAAAGCGGTTGCGCAAATCATGAAGATAGATTAAAAAGGAACTTAAAATATAGAAATGCTTCTTTTAGGATATTGTTAAAGGACGCGGCAGACGTCAGATAGTGCTCTTGTACTTTTTTAGGTATTCGCCTTAGCTAGAACATTCCAAATAAACATTTCCTGCTCGTCACCAAAATATGCTATAGCTGTTTGTTATAAGTATAATAAACGATATATTCCACTTTATATTCAAGTGAAAACTTTTGAGGAGTAAAGAGCCGCAAGTCAGACAATTTTTACGAGTTAATTCGAGCTGGCATACATGGCGGCTGATGCAAACGATGTCGTCGCGGAGACGCCATTTAGTACAAAATGCATTACAATTGAGATATCATGAGTTCAAGCTTTTGTGGTATAGTTTTTCTTAGAACAACTAAAGCAGTTACTTTTTTACATTGTACACCTCATATTTTTGTAGTCTTAGAGTGCATAGAGATATGCAACGCTGAATTGAGGTATTCATAAATCAGACTTCTACTGTAATAAGGTTTAGGTTTGTGTTGATGAACCAACGAGGTGGAGGGCTTTAGAGCGATACACTGGCAGCTGAAAGTTACCCCAAATGGCCGCCACCCTATCGCACATTTTTGACCACTAGACACGTGACCTTATAGATTCATGTCTAGATTTTAACAAAGTACCGCGCTCAAATAGTTGAATTTTGATCTTCAATAACAGTACCGACAAGATAAGTTATGTTTTGTTTGTTTAAAATCCAAAATGCGCTTTTATGACAAAACTTGGGCAGCATCGCATTGCCTCCCCTAGATGCTGGCAGCCGCCATGCTATATTTTGGGTTTTTATCGAAGCTTGATACTTATCTCTGGGCCAAAAAAAAAAAAAATGTTTTATTAGTCTATCATGCTTTTTACAGCGATCGCAATACAAATCTCGGCTCAATTTTGCGTAAAAGCCTTAGGATTTGGTACGGTTACGTGTCTCGTGGCCAAAATTGTACAACATGGCGGCAGCCAAGTGGGAGTCACTTTTGCCTGGTGAACGGAATGGGATACAGTTTATCGCTCTAAGCCCCTCTACGTCGTTGTTATGAACCCTATTATTTACACACACTTTGATTTTGCATTGGTGTGATGATAACATCATCAACATTAGAGGTAAACAAGTGCTGATTGTTGGGCTAGTTGGTATGGTACTTGAGAAGACATGATGCGCTTTAAGACAAAAGAGGTAAAGACAAAAAAAACGTCATGAGCGAAATTACATCGAGGTGTTTACACTCACATCCCGAGGTTGCTTAGGAATTGGATTATAAAGTACCGATAGACTTACTTTCAGCTCATCTTCTTTGGGAATGAGCTTTAGTTTTCTCCACAAGCGTACGCAAACATCACTTGTCAAATGCAGTCGTTTCTTGTATGCTCTGGGTCCACCTAATTTGAAATAAAATAGATCTAATGATGTTCCTCCTCTTAATATCCAATGCGCAACTGAGAATATTATTTATAGATAAAATTAAGGTTCAAACATTTTTAATACAACATGTAAAACGATTAGAAAAAAATAAAATGTATTAGATACTTAAAATAAAATATTATGAAGACACTATTGATTTTATAAAAAAGTGATATATATATATATATATATTTTTAAGTAAGTTCATAAAAGTAATTTCGGACACCATTACATTCTGCAATGTTGACTAATTCATATATGGTCTATCGAAGCCAAAATTAAGAAAATATTTTTATGATAAACCGTAAATGAGCAGTTAAAAGGACTTTGGTAACGTGTTTATGAATACGTGTATTTAAGGAAGACCATAGCCTACAGCACTCCAACTATCAATATTTGTTTTAACTTTTCACAGCTTTTAGACCAGCGCAAAACTACTGGCCGAGAACCAGTTTCTCAAGGCGGAATCTTTTTCTTCCACAATTGTTTGCTCGAGCGAAATCCAACTTGGAATGTTCGAATACTAATATTATGCTCCTTAAACCATTCGCAATTGGCACAAATAATAAAATTAGTAGAACGTAACAGCGATAAAATCTAGCAACACGTTAATTTAGAAAACAAATGATAACATTAACTCGGGGAGTTAAACAGCCGCGTGATAGAGTCATCCGTGTGACGTTACTGCGTGCTGATTTTCTGTGTTTGAATTTGTTATTCACAGCTTAGAAATGACTCAGGGGCAAAACATTACGTTGTAGACCACGTATTTCACAACTAAAAAAGTACAGTTTTTTGAGTTTCAGATGCTCCTGAAGATGGGATAAGTTTGTTAGTGATATCTGATAGTATGTGTTGCTATGATTGAAAAATGTTTCTCCCTATTTTCCAAATTTTAAATCATTATAGATTTTAAAGTAGTTTTGTACAAAGCTTTTTATTAGCTGAGAGTACAATTTTTTTTTTGTGAACTGGGACCTTTAATTTCTTAAGGGACTTAAATGTTTCCACGTGGTTTGTATTAGAAACGATATTCAACATGGAAATATTGGCTGTTTGCTTTGATGAATTTCCGGAGAAAACAATGTTCGTGGTTTGACTATGCAGAATACATTGTCGGAGCAAGTTATTCTACACAGACAAATAATCTTAAGCAAATGTTCCCGACACCACGTTTTGCTGCAAAATACTTTTAATATGAAATGCACATATTTATATTACTGAGTGTATTATTATATTTGCAGATTGCTTCTAAATGTACTGAGCGTTTGACTGTGTGCGAGTACCTAGTGCAAATCTTAGCTTTCAGCAATGCAAGACAAGGACAAAATGCTTTACCTGTCAGAGCGCTAATCACGAGGGCGAGCAGGATGGTCAGAAGAGCGCTTATGAAATTGCTCCAGTAGGATGACAGCCGTGAGAGAATAAAAACTCCATCGAGCCTGCGTGATATATATATGCACATTTGGCATGCAATATCTAGGACATTAAGTCTTTTTATCTAGAAAAAAGAGCTAATACTTTGATAGACCAGCAGTTAAATTATATTAACAATAGAATAAATCTGCGAATGATAATGTCTTGGATAAATATTTAAAGATGGCGATTAGGAGGCACATGCGTCTAATTTAATTACGAATGACCGTAACTTAAGATATATATTTTACTAGTCGTACTCAAGTAGAGTGAAGACTTTATGGTATATGTTCAAACATAACGCATGTGTTAAATTCATTGAGCTTATTTAATAAACTATATGAATTCGTTTCACAATTCCTCTAGCTTAAGGCACAATGAGCTGGCATTGAGCCCAATCTTAGAATTTGTCAAGTAAGCGAGCGAAAGTAAATAGCTGATTTATCATGTAAGTAGACTGTCTACAATATTAAATACTAATGCCAATTTGCTGAGGTTCATTTGCTGGACAAGCTGAGCATTTTTAACTCTAAATTTGGCCACGTCACACCTAAAAATATTTATTGCATTACATAATCAGTTATGACATCAGGACATCAAATCCATATTGTCGGAGCGGTATGCCAGCAAGGCAATGAGTACCACGCGAGGTTTATTTAAAATGCTTCACAAATAAAAACAACTTTAGAACTTAGAATATTTTAGAAGTATTATCAGTCGCTGGTGAAGCACCCTGTGTAGTAGATTTAAGACATCATTTATTCTTTCAATACCCAAGTTCTGCTTGCAAGTATAAAGATAGTAATTCCAGATAAAAAACGTATATTTTAGTTTATGGAAAAGCTACGCGTTTTACGGCAGTGTATATGCATACATATATAATATATATAGTTTTTTTTAATTATCAGGATTATTGTTTAAGGGTTTCTATTATATGAGCATTTTGAACGGAATCAGGTTGCCTGCGCACTGTTTTTGGACGTCAGCAAAGCATTTGACAGCGTATGCCATCGACTTTTGCTAATGAAAGTTTCGAAATTAGGATTTCGTGGCTCCTTTTTAGTACTCCTTGAAAACTTCCTAAGCGATCGACGACAGTGTGTTTCGATTAGGCATTTTCAAAGCACATTTTCGTCAATCAAAGCTGGTGTACCGCAGGGGTCACTTCTGAGCCTATTACTGTTCAATATGTATGTTAATGACCTCCACAACGCTGTGCCAGTTTCGTTATTTCAATATGCTGATGATACGGTTGTTTTATCCAGAGCTACCAATTATTCAAATGCAATCTCTTTTCTGCAAGCCGCTGCGATTAAAATTATGGACTGGTTTGCAGATAATTTAATTATTGTTATTGCTTCGAAAACGCAACTCATTTGTTTTCATAACCCCTTGAAAGAAGTTAGACCCACCTATCCCTTACTGTGACATGCGTCCAATTGTTTATCGTGTGCTTGTGAACCGGTAAAATATACATAAGCTATGAAGCATCTTGGTAATTTTTTCGACGGTGATCTTTCCTGGAACTCCCACCTTGCTTATATTTGTAAGAAGATTCGTTCAGTTTCTTGTTTGATGTACAGAATTTGATACTATATGTCGTTATCAGTCCGAAAAGTTATTATACATGCTCTGGGCTACAGTTTACTTCGTTATGGCATATCTGTGTACGATCATTGTGCCCAACGTTGGCAAACCAGAATTAACACAATACTACGTTCTACGTTGCATAACATTTCCTATGACTTAGGCCTCGATAAAAACATCATTATTGATTGAAACTGTCGTGCATAGACATTTTTGGGATAGCAGTTTTAAGACTCCCTACGTCCCTGCCCGTATAATCTCAGACCGAAAGAGCGATATTGGACACCTCGGTGTTCTACAAGATATGGTAAAAGAACCCGTTTGACTATGTTCCAGCATGCTTTAATAAACTCCCGTTGTGTGTTATAGATGCCACAACAAGCTATAAACTGAAGAAAGTGCTGAGAAACATTAATGTATAACCCCCCCCCCCCCCCCCCCCCCCCTCTGGTTGACTTTGGTTTCGGTTTTGATTTCGTTTCGTGTTTTATTTTGCGTACTCCATTTGTGTGCCTTTCGTTTGCGGACAGCCAGACGCTGCGGACAAGCCCAATGAGGCTTTGGCAGGTCTGTATTTGTTTGTGTACTTTACATGCAATAAAAATTATTCTTCTTCTTATATTATTATTATTATTGTACGGTTGGTGTACCTAAGAGAAGGCCGCTTGGCCGTTTTAGGGCATCCGAAAATAAAGAGTATTATTATTATTAAAAGCTCTGTTTTTTTTTCCTGAACCTTGAGTTTTCTTAGCAAGCTCCAAACAATTCTTTCATTGAAAAATCAGGTGTTACTGTCCTCGTTTTTTAAGCTACCTTGTTCAGGAAGGGCGTCGCGAACACGGTATTTTAAACGTGAGAACCAAGAACAAAAAAGTGGCATGACGAGGCGCTAACTATTTGACTTGTCGCCTTGGCACCCAGCCTACTATGGTTCCTTTCGCTAGTGCGATAACATACAGGCATAATTTCAGGTGAAACACGAAGTGATCGTTTGGCAAGCGGCTTTGAACTCGGATCGAATGAAACCAAACTTGTTTCATAATGACTGGAACTTCATTGCATATTTCGGAAATCTGAAAAAGGTTCGTTTTTAGTGACCGGGCACGAGACTACAATTTCTACATAAACCTTTGAGTCAGTATGTAAAACGACTTTATCAAGTCTCTTTCGTGAATTAACCTACATGGCGACGCTGATCTTAACGTTACGTTTCTGCGAAGCCTTGTGACGGTGGAGTGAAAATAAAAATATAATTACTAAAGTAATTATACCAAGCGTCATTATTTTTCTAAATAGGTCCTTTAGGAGAGACCAATAACACAATAGCTTTTTCTGCACGATACGTACATATTGGAGAAAAAATTTGGCCAGCATTCCGAGGGACACCCTGCATACAGGGTGTTTCAAAACGCGGGCAAAGTCGCTCCTGCGAAAACTACGCATTCCAGAGAAAAAATGGTGAGGCCGTAGCGGTCTGTGTCAAAGGGCCCATGAAGGAAAATTATTAGCTTGTAGTATAATTCGGTAAATAAATTTAAGTAATTAAATTGCTAAATATTAAGTTCAAAGGTAAGGTATTAATTGGAGTCTTGCTGGGCGTCACAGGAAACTACTAAATACATTAACATTACAATGATATAAGGCACGCGCAGTTTTTTATGGCGTCCCGAGAAAATACTAAATTTGGACGCGTTTCTGAGTTACGGTGTCTAATCGTAGCACATCTCGGCGCGAAAACTCCCGTTCCCCGTGGCCAAAACGAGCAACGTATGTACGTAAACCCCACGCATCGCAAATAGAAGAGGCTAGATAAGGAAGCCTCTGGAACGCCACATGAGGTTTGCCTTTTTGAAGGCGGTAGCAGTGTGAACATGCACCTTTACGTGCGATGCATGGCGGCGCACGCATGTTGCGCGTTTTAGACACGGGGCGTGATTGCCCGCGCGGAGATGCACTCTGATAAGAAGCCGAAACCCAGAAACGCGTCCAAATTTAGAATTTCTTCGGAACGACGTAAATCGCTGCGCGCGCCTAGTATCATTTTAATGTGGGTGTATTTAAGAGTTTCCGATGATGCCCAGCGAGATTCTAATGGAAACCATGTCTTTAAAATCAATAATTAACAAATTAGTTACTCAAGATAATTAATTACCGAATTATACTGAAAAATAATAATTTTCTTTAATGTGCCCTTTGACACAGATTACTACAGAATCAACCTATTTTTTGTGTGTGTGATGCGTAGTGTTCGCAGGTGAGGTTTTGCCCGCGTTCTCGGAAACACGCTGTTTAATCATTCAATAATGGTAACATTTAACGAATGAGGCAAAATCTAAGTCATAATACTCACGTCCTTGGTGTCCGGAAGAAAGCATTGCTACTAACATTCATTACTCTCGTAATATTTCCGGGACAGTAATCCATGGTTACTGGCATTCGGGGTGGACGAATTCCAAGGCGTAATTTTTCACTCAAATGCCACAACTGGAAGGTAGTCGTCAGAAGAGTGGCTATACCGGCTCCCTGTAATTTGAGAGCCGTTAAACCATCACAAACTCATTATGAAAGCAAAAA
Source organism: Ixodes persulcatus (assembly GCA_013358835.2). NCBI lineage: Eukaryota > Metazoa > Arthropoda > Arachnida > Ixodida > Ixodidae > Ixodes > Ixodes persulcatus. Next base: position 1,519,736 of record JABSTQ010010982.1, read on the forward strand.
AGTGCCTTTCTGTAAAAACTCGAGGATGTATCACATTTTTCAAAAGCTGCAACAACAACAATTAGTAGAGTTTTAACTTTTATTTATTTATTTATTTATTCAAAATACCCCTAAAGGCCCTCTGTATGAGGGTATTACATAGGGGGGGGGGGGGGGGGCAAGTAAATATAAGTACACAGATAAAACACAAATTATACAAAAGACAATATGAGTACAAGGAATAAAAAAAAGAACCTTAAGTATTAGTATAACTACGCACTAGCTCTTGGAAGTTAGACATATCTAGTTCAGTTGCAATGTGAGCCGGTAGGTTATTCCAGTCGATTATGGTCCGTGGTATGAATGATCGTGCGTAACTAGATGAGTGGCATGTGATGCGCGCTACCTTGAACGAATGATCGCGACGTGGAAAAATAATGGGTGGTGTTTTAAAAAAATCGTCGTGAAGCGGTGCATGGTGATAGAGCTTGTGAAATAATGACAGACGGGCATGTTTACGGCGGCGTGATAGGTCATGCAACTCAGCTTGATTTTTTAATGCGGTGACACTGGAAAATGGAGAGTAGTCAGAGAAAATGAAACGCGCAGCACGGTTTTGCAGCGACTCGATGTTACTTATAATGTAGGCTTGATCAGGATCCCATATGGCAGAAGCATATTCAATTTTGGGGCGGATTAGAGTGATATAAGCAAGTTTACGTAAGTGAGCGGGTGCTTGTTTAAGATTGTGCTTTATGAATCCAAGGGAACGGTTAGCAGAAGCAAGGGTGACATCAATGTGGTAGTGCCAGGACAAATCAGACTGAAAGTGGACACCCAGGTACTTATAGGTAGATGTAAGTTCAACAGTATTGTTATTTAGAAGGTAAGAAGTTGGAGTCTGAGAGGAGCTTTTGGTAAACGACATATGTTTTGTTTTGTTGTGGTTGAGGGTCATTAGCCACGAAGAACACCACGTGGCTAACTGGTCCAGGTCTAATTGGAGAGCTTGGCGATCGGTGTTAGAAGAGATGTTACGGTAGATGACACAGTCGTCAGCAAAAAGGCGGACATGAGATGAAACGCAAGTGGGTAGGTCATTAATGTATATGAGAAAAAGTAATGGACCCAGCACGCTACCCTGGGGAACTCCAGATGTCACTTGGACAAAAGAGGAGTTAGAGTTGTTAAGGGAAGTGAACTGAAGTCTATTTGAGAGAAACTCTTTTATCCATGAGAGAACATTAGAATGAATGTTAAGCTGTGCAAGTTTTAGTAGAAGCCTGTGATGAGGAACGCGGTCAAAAGCCTTCGAGAAGTCGAGAAAAATTGCATCAACTTGTGAACCAGCATCAAGAGATGTATGTAAGTCGTGAACGAAACCGGAAAGTTGAGTGTCACATGAGTAACCCCTGCGAAAACCGTGCTGATACTTGAAAATAATGTTATGGTCCTCTAAATAGCGCATGACTTGAGAATGTATGATGTGCTCCAGAAGTTTACAAATAGTGCTGGTTAGTGAGATAGGTCGATAGTTTAGTGGGGAGGATCGATCACCAGATTTGAAGATGGGAATTACCTTACCTATACGCCAGTCTTGAGGAATTAGACCTGTAGAAAATGACTGCGAGAAAATGGCTGTCAAGATGCCAGAAATGCCTGGCGCAGTATTTTTAAGTATCTTGTTGTTTATACCGGTGTGATCAGAGGCAGATGATAATTTAAGCTTATTTAGTAGAGACAAAATACCGGCCTCTTCAATGACTATTTCGGACATATACATATCATTAAGCCTGTTTAAGGTGGGGGATGAAGTAGTGTCCTCACGAGTAAACACAGATGAAAATGATTCATTAAGGAGGTGAGCACACTCTGACTGTGGAACTGACAGCACTAAGGAGCTAGTGTCACAGAAAAGCCAGCGTCGGTGGCGTGACGGGAAAATCCTAATTTGTCATAGGGTCATGACGTCACAGCCACATGACCTCGCGCGGGAATTTCAAACAACCCACAACGCTTACGTGAAACGTGAGTCGCGCGTGGAATGAAAGTGATTAAAAACATGACTTGTATTGCGAATTAACGGTGGCCCCATGTCTCAGACGATTTCACTTTATAATGAAATGCATTCGCCTTAAAGAAATAAAAAGAAGAATTTTAGGTAGGATTTGAACCCACGGCCTTGAAGTTGCAAACCAGACACGCTACTCACTAGGCCACGCATGGCACGCTTGCGCAGCTTGGGAACAACCGGCAATTTGTACGTTGATATTGCCGCGAGCGCAGCTGACCAAGCAGGCAGCGCGCTCGTGGCCTAACGGTTATCGCGCGTGCCTTCCACGCAGAAAGCTAGGGTTCGATCCCTGGCCGCGGGGACGCATTTTTGTTGACTCTGACTCTGACTCTGACGAAGTTCTGGCAAATTCGCGAACCGTGTTGCTTGTTCGAGGTCAGAATGTTCTACACGCCGAACCTTCCACGCCGACTGTTCCAGAAGCCCACGCGTGTACAAAAGGGGCTCCGCGTAACCAGCCGGACTCAGTTTCGCCCCAGCGTTCGACTCTGCTCTTTCGCCGACTTCGACGCCCGCGACGCTCTGTTGTTATCTCTCTTTCTCTTTTTATTTTTGGGCACAAGTTCGTCCCATTAAACTTTCAGTTTACTCGGTCATTCGCCGCCTCATCACTTGTCATTCGTGACATTTTGGTGGAGGTGCTGGGTAGGGGGGCGGGGCGGGCTGGGGCTGCTGCAGGGGCGCCGCAAAGGCGTCCTCTTGCGTGGCCACGCTGGGGTGCTGGAGGCACGCATCACTGACGAATCATCGCCACCTCAGCAAGGCAGTACGTCGCCAGCGCAGCTCGACATTGACCCTAATCTTCCAGGCCCGAAACGACGGCAGCTGATTAACCTCCTCGCCGAATACACCGACTGCTTTGCAGCATCGTCGAAGGTACGCCAAACCACCGTTGCGAAGCACCGCATCATTACCGAGGACGACGCGCGCCCTGTGCATCGATCGCCGTACAGAGTCTCCGTAAAAGAAAGGGAGGTAATCCAGGAACAAGTTCAAGAGATGCTGAACGACGACATAATCCAACCTTCGAGCAGTCCATGGGCCTCTCCAGTCGTACTGGCTAGGAAGAAGGACGGAACGCTTAGGTTCTGCGTGGACTACCGGCAGCTGAACGCGGTGACGAAGAAAGACGTCTATCCACTTCCCCGTATCGACGACACGTTAGACCGGCTACGCCACTCTCGATACTTTTCATCGATGGACCTGAAGAGCGGCTACTGGCAGATCGAAGTCGACGAACGGGACCGAGAAAAGACAGCCTTCGTCACGCCGGATGGACTGTACGAGTTCAAAGTGATGCCCTTCGGACTATGCACGGCGCCAGCAACGTTCCAGCGTGTCATGGACACTGTACTGGCAGGGCTGAAGTGGCAGAGCTGTCTCGTCTACCTTGACGACGTCGTAGTGTTTTCAACTGACTTCGACGAGCACTTGCGACGACTCCGCACGGTTCTCCAAGTCATACAGACCGCTGGGCTCACCCTCAAGGCGTCAAAGTGCCGGTTCGCCTATGACGAACTGAAGTTCCTCGGCCACGTGGTTAGTAACGAAGGCGTCCGCCCAGACCCCGAGAAGACTCGCGCCGTCGCGGCATTCCCTGCGCCGAAAGACAAGAAGGCCGTGCGAAGATTCCTCGGACTTTGTGCATACTATCGACGCTTCGTTCGGGATTTCGCAAGGATTTCAGCGCCGCTCACAAACCTCATGAAGGACGCCGAGATGTTCGAATGGGCCGAGGAGCAGCAGCAGGCATTCGACGAGCTGAAGCGACGACTGCAGACTCCTCCTGTTCTTGGACATTTCGACCAGGATGCGGAAACCGAGATTCACACGGACGCAAGTAACGCAGGACTTGGCGTGGTACTGGTTCAAGTACAAGAAGGAACCGAGCGAGTCATCGCTTTCGCAAGTCGGACACTGTCCAAAGCGGAGCGAAATTACTCCACGACTGAGAAAGAATGCCTTGCGGTCGTCTGGGCAATCACGAAGTTTCGTCCGTACTTGTACGGGAGCCCGTTCCGCGTAGTCACGGACCATCACTCGCTCTGCTGGTTTGCGAACCTCAAGGACCCGTCAGGACGCCTCGCTCGGTGGAGTCTCCGACTACAAGAATTCGACATGACTGTGGTCTACAAGTCGGGGCGCAAGCACAGCGACGCCGACTGCCTGTCCAGAGCCCCCGTCGAAACACCTTCCGGCAGCAGCGATGACGATGACGACGAGTGCTTCCTAGGCGCAGTGAACACCGACGACATGGCACGACGTCAAAGAAACGACCCTGAGTTACGCGCGCTAATCGAGCACCTCGAAGGACGAGGGGGTACTATACCCCGTGTTTTCTTGAGAGCCCTGCCGACCTTCGTCCTCCGACAAGGTGTACTTTACAAGGAGAACTTCGGAGACAACAGCTCGCCATGGCTGCTGGTAATCCCTACCGACCTTAGAGCGGAGATCTTTCAAGCCTGCCACGACGACCCGACATCCGGACACCTTGGCTACAGCCGTACGCTGGCCCGGATTCGTGAACGGTATTACTGGCCCAAGCTGCCGAAGACCGTTCACCTCTACACACGATCGTGCCACGAGTGCCAGCGACGCAAGAAACCACCGACGAAGCCGGTAGGTCTCCTGAAGCCGATTGCTCCCCCAACCGCACCGTTCCAGCAAATCGGAGTGGATCTACTTGGTCCTTTCCCACCATCGACGAAAGGGAACAGATGGATAATCGTCGCCACAGATTATCTCACGCGGTACGCCGAAACGAAGGCCCTTCCTTCTGGGACTGCTGTGGAAGTCGCCAAGTTTTTCATTGAGTCCATCGTCCTCCGGCACGGCGCTCCCGAGGTTCTGATCTCAGACCGAGGATCATCTTTCATGGCCCAGCTGACGCAAGAAATCCTCCGTCTCAGCCACACCAGCCATCGTCGCACTACTGAGTACCACCCGTAGACCAACGGGCTGACGGAGAGACTGAACAAGACCATCGCGTACATGATCTCCATGTACGTCGACGTGGAGCACAAGACATGGGACGAGGTGTTGCCGTACGTCACTTTTGCCTACAACTCGGCCGTGCAAGAGACCACCGGGGTTACCCCCTTTCAACTGGTTCATGGTCGCAAAGTGACGACAATGCTGGACGCGATGTTACCCCACGAACCGGCTGCCGACGGAAGCGACGACGCCCAGGTGGTTTCCAAACGGGCAGAAGAAGTCCGTCAGCTCGCCAGACTCCGAATTCAAGCCCAACAACGTATCGACACTGGCCGCTACAACCTCCGTCGCCGGGACGTCCACTTTCAACCCGGAGATCGGGTATGGGTGTGGACACCGATACGGCGCCGCGGTCACAGCGAAAAGCTTCTGAAACGCTATTTCGGACCCTACAAGATCATCCGACGCCTCGGCGATTTGAACTACGAAGTCCTTCCCGACGGAACGCGCCCATCTGCAAGACGTCAGCCGCGACCCGAGGTGGTGCACGTCGTCCGGCTGAAGCCGTATTACGAACGATAGAACGTTCCACTCTCGTCGACGAGTGAACTGTGAACTGTGAACTGCGGCTCGCAATTCTGCTGTCCTTTTCCTGTGGATTTCTTTTTTTGATTTGTGTTGCATCGGGACGATGCACTTTTTAAAGGGGGGAGTAATGCCGCGAGCGCAGCTGACCAAGCAGGCAGCGCGCTCGTGGCCTACCGGTTATCGCGCGTGCCTTCCACGCAGAAAGCTAGGGTTCGATCCCTGGCCGCGGGGACGCATTTTTGTTGACTCTGACTCTGACGAAGTTCTGGCAAATTCGAGAACCGTGTTGCTTGTTCGAGGTCAGAATGTTCTACACGCCGAACCTTCCACGCCGACTGTTCCAGAAGCCCACGCGTGTACAAAAGGGGCTCCGCGTAACCAGCCGGACTCAGTTTCGCCCCAGCGTTCGACTCTGCTCTTTCGCCGACTTCGACGCCCGCGACGCTCTGTTGTTATCTCTCTTTCTCTTTTTATTTTTGGGCACAAGTTCGCCCCATGAAACTTTCAGTTTACTCGGTCATTCGCCGCCTCATCACTTGTCCTTCGTGACAATATGCGTTCCCGTGAAGCCGAAGTGAGGCGACAGCAGCGACAGGACGATCCGGAGATGCCATAGCGTCTTCTGATCTCGGAGAGCACTCGCGCCTCTGACCATGAAAACCGAATGAGAAGGCGATGTGAACGGAGCCCGATAACGCTATCGCGTTCCACTCTTAAAGGCGTACCGTAAGCATCCTCCAAGTTTTTCAAAGGCCAGTGTGTTAGAAGGTAGTATAGCGTGGATTATTAGTTTGCTCGTACTAATGTTGAGTCATGTTCTACAAATAATGTTTAAATAAAATTTATAAGATCACTTTAATAACTGATCTGTCCTTTAATATCTGGCTGGCTGGCAAAGAACGTCTGTCTACACGAACAGTAAGTACACATGCAACTGAGAAGGCCTAATTCTCGCGGGTACTGCAATGAAGAGCAGCAAACAGACGCCCGCTAAGAGACATTCAGCTTTTTTACACTGTTTTTTACCAATACAAAAGCGTTGATATTTAATGAAAGATATTGTGATAGCCTCTTGGAAAGCTAGCTGGAGTCAGCATCAATATCACCTGTACCTTGAAGCACCTGTTAATGAAAGGACACCAATCTTCCAGTTTACCATAAACCTGAAATATTCGCGTCTGCAGCTCGTTGCTCGCCCTCTCGCGGCGGAAAGGGGAAGCGCTCTTAGTGAGGGTCCTCCGGTTCTCCTGCTCAGGGGGCACGGCGGAACTGCTTACGAGATGTCCTTTCCGATTGCAAACAACACTCTTCACTGTCCCAACGTAGTGAGTACTGCAGCCGCTATGGGATTGTACCTTACTAGTGAGTTTTGCTATCGCGTATAGAAGCTAACGCAAGCGCAGTGCGTTTGCGTTAGAGTTTCGTGCTCCACGCTGCGCATGCGCGTGTTCACTATGCACCAATCCAAGACCGCGAATTTTGGGGTACGAGCACGCACAGTGTGGAACACGCAACGTTAACGCAAACACACAGTGCTTGCGTTTCCCCCCCCGTATACGTATTACTAAAATGCACTATTGTTTCATCGGTCTTCTAACGCCAACAAAACGTGCTGCAGTGAGCAGACGAGCAGCGGCTGGGCGTTCCTTCGAACTGCGAAGGCTGAAATCGGCAGAACGACGGCGCATAAAAATAAAATAAAATAAAAATAAAAAAGTATTTTCTATAAGAAAAGATTAGAAAAAAGGCGTCTATACTGCTACGTCAACGCCGTTTTCACTATATCTTCCTTGAGCTCGGCGGACATTCAAGGGGCGAACAACCGTCATGGTCTGGTGAGTAATTATAACAAATTCGTTAATTAACTTTTTAATTATTGGTTTTATCGACCATGTGACAATTGCAATTTTGAAGACAGCGGCCCTCAAAGGCTAGACTCAATTAAGCAACTAAAAAAAAAAAAAAAAAGCCACTGGTTCAGAGATATTTATTGACAATCTCTCTTCTTTCTATCCTCCGATTCCGGAACTGAAAGTTCCGCCGGCGTCGGAAGAGCTGATCATGGACGCTTGTAAAAGTGACGGTTTCGAGACGTACAAATTGTCACTATCTCATATAATCACTCCGGCTGTCAGGATGCGGCTTGTGGTATTCAAACACGCTGGGAGTGCCTTTCGCGTCATTTAACCACTTCAGAATAATCGAAATATTGCCGCGCGCGTAGGCAGCGCGCCCGTGGCCTAACGGTTATCGCGCTTGCCTTCCACGCAGAAGGCCGGAGTTCGATTTCTGTCCGTGGCTACACATTTTTTGACTCTATAATGTGAATGTTCTGGTAAATTCGAGAGCCGTCTTGCTGATTCAAGGATAGAATGTTCTGCGCACCGAGCCTTCTACGTCGAATGTTCCAGAAGCCCACGCGTGTACAAAAGGGGCAAGCCGAAGTCAGTCTCGCCCAAGCGCTCGATCCTGCTGTTTCGCCGACATCGACGCCTGCGATGCTAGCCTTTCTCTATTTTTGTTTTGTGCACACGTTTGCCCCACCAACCGTTTAGTTTCTTCAGTTATTCGCCGCCTCATCATTTGCCATTCATGACCATATGTAATACACTACACGTTGCTGTAACTATCATCTCTTTACTTTTTTTCTTAGTGTGTTTGTTTCAGACATTTATTCTTAGGTATGCAGGTATGCTGCGAAATAAATACCTTGCTATTGACGCAGGGAAACATCAAGGCCGACAGAAACAGTCCAACAAATGGTCCCGAGACGCCGCTGCTGACCATGAGAAGAATCTAGAAGCGATAATAATTTTGTTTTAGAAAAAATAAAAGGTTGTTGATATTTTATTCCCCATAAGCTTGTTAGGATTGTTTTTTTTTTAGGAAAATTATGTTTAATAACAGTTTCTCGGGTGCTAAGCAGTAGAAGGAGATAATAGTCGGCATTATTCGAGCTACTGCATTTTTTTTTATTCTTTACATCTTACTTCAACATGTCAATGGTCTATCATGTTTTACTTTTAGTTAACACGATTAAATAAAAGAGGGTTTTCACGGATCGCCTTCAATAATTTAACTGTATATATTGGGCACTGCTACATATTAAGCTGCGTACACCTTCATTTAAAACCCCTAGAAATATGTTTTCAATGTTGACTCTTAACAATCCTGAACAAAACCCCTCTATTGGTGTGTATTTCGCAGATAGATTGATGTGTGAGGTGAGTAACTACGGGATGGTTTGGCCAAAATGGGAAATCAGCGGGCCGGGAAGCTTTTATGTACAAACCTAATAAACAGAAGCAAACTTAAGGACGTAGAAACGAACACAAAATATTTTCTCACGAATGCTTGTGAATGTGTTCTGTGAGTGCGAGCGTCGAACCGACTGAAACATACGGTTCTTCTTTTCTTTCTTTTTTTTTTTTTTACAGAACGCCCTCTTATTTTGGCACAAACTAATATTTTGGAGCAAAACGTTATTATGCCCAAGTTAGTCTCCTAGAATCGCCAAACTTGGGTCAAGTTAGGTGTTTATCTTGCATGTTGCCGTGGTGGGCACATTTTGAATGCCACGTGGCATTAAGTCAATATCGGATTGGCTACGATGACACACAAGCGTAATTTTTGTTCTATCGTAATTTAATACTCGTGCCACACGGGTAACTCGAATGCCATTTACAACGAATGACAATTGAACGATAAGCCAATCAGCGCGCGACAATCCGAGCGTCGGGCGTTCCACGCGCGACAGAGCGCGAGCCGATTCGTCGATCACACGAATATCATTCGTCGTAAATGGCATTCAAGTTGCCCGTGTGGCACGGGTATAAACCGGGATGTAAATAGCCTCTCGAGATTCGAGAAAAACGTACACTTTTGGAAGGAATTGAATGTACTGCTATGAGAGATCAAAAATAAACAATTTTAGCGGCGAAGGCGTTGCCGAGTTGGCGGCTCCCAACTCAGCAGGTTAGGATGTGTGAGTTCTCTACAAAACGCGATGCAGGGCGTATCATGTATAATAGAAACCACACACATCCACACGCAATGCAAATTGGCATTCTAGAAAAAAAAAAAAACAAAACTGGTTCATGTGGCAGAACTGACGATTGATTCCTGTGTTCTATACCCACCCTCCCCATTCCCATGTTGATGAGCCTCATACATTCGAATTACCGCGTAAGCGATTTTACACGATGCAGTTGTTTAGCACTGAGAAAAGCGAAAATTCAGAACCAAACGCTCCGACCAGTTGTTTGTTTTTAACAAAAAGATTTGCGCAATAAACCACTGACATTTCATATATATATTAATATGAACCATACTTTATTACATTGTTTCTTGTGGTAGAACAACCTCTTACAAAACAATTGGCAGCTCACTTGCCCTGATAAATAAGATGATACACTCCATGTTGCATAAAAATGTCAAGATTATAATATAGATCAAGGTTTTCACCCTGACTAAACCTACTCAAGAGCACGTAAGAATTACTATCTTTAAAGGACGCTTTAATATATTTCACCTTAATCGAGATGCCCAAATGTCAGTTTAGTAACGAATATAGATCTTCAATTCAACGCAATACATGTATTTATTACCTCATAATTTGTTTTAATGTATTTAAATATATATATAGATTAAGCTGGCCACAAATTGTTGTGTGCCATGATTCTTTTTTTTTTCATTTTCTTAGCTCCTGGTATCAGGCGGTGATTCTTTGGTAAGTGGGTGTATTTACATGAAAAACAAAATGTTTCATATTGTTTTCTTCTGCGGCTGTACTGTACAGGAAAACAGGCCTCGGCAGCTGACACCCCCCCTTAGCCCATCTTCTCTTAAAGAGGTAGTGAAACTATTTTAAAATTGAAAGTGTTTGCTCTTTGCCTTTTTCATAATGTATATATCCGCCCAAGAGAGACAAAAAAGCCCTACCTTCCCCCGAAATACGGCGGCGGCGTCATTGCATAATTGCAAAGAAAGGAATGATTTATCGCCGATCTGCACCCGCTTGTAGCGCTCATCGAAACTAGGCTATGGCGTCATTAGGAGTACACAAGTTTTTTTTGTTGCGTCATCTATCGGACGGCAACATAACCACTTCCTCTCCGTCGCTACCCTCACCATCCCATTTGTCCAGTAACAAAGCCTTTTTTGTTTTCTCGATCGCTCGGCGCGACCTTCATCCATATGAGTGAGTTTTAGTAGATCGTTCCGGTGACACCGATAACGATACCCTTTACTGCGCCGCCGCCTTTGCTCCTGCATCGTATCGTTATCGGGGATATCGCAGGTATCAGCACGACCTACTAAATCTCGCTACTAAGCGTGTGCGGTTTTCTATCGTACCCAAATCGAACTTTGAAAAGTCGACAATCGCTTAGGGAGGACTCGGGGCCCTGAGAATTGAACCGAACATGGCACTCCCAGTGACGCCATTGCGCCCCTCGATCGAATGAAGGTGGGAGTTGAGGGGTGCGCCGACCTTCGATTTGTTTCATGATTTTCTTAGAAAACTTAGGCCTCGCAAAAAATATTGTCTTCTCCTCTTTATTTTATAGGTTGACATAAAACCATTGCGTCAGTTGTTTGGCCAAATGACAAAAATCGGTGCACCAACCGCTTTAAACACTTCTGTTAATACAGCACTTTTCATATCACTTCAAATGATATCCAGTCACTGCGCGGTGGACGTTACAAATCTCGGGTTAGAGTTCCTACCACACTGCCGAATTTTCTATCTAGGTTAGACACAGCAAACGCAATTTCAAGGCAGAGAATCGTCTGGCTGACCGAACGTTAAAAAAATAATAATTTTGAGTCAGTCCAGTTTTCCATGAGACAGAAGGTTTCATTTGTGCTCACCCTGGTCGCAGAGCCAAGGTAAGGTATGAGGATACTGAAGAGGGTCATTATGATGCCTACGACAAAGGCTATTTGAAAATTCGGTGGGAGGAAAATTGAAAAAGGGTTAGTACAAAGAGCACAGTAAATGGATTATCGTTTAGCAAATTGGAACTGTATTTTATCACAAAGTGTTTTAGGGCCAGCGTCTACAAGAGGAACGTGACGTTAGAAAAGATAACCACAAAAATTACGACACGCGCGCTAAAGTTAGCCAATTGATATTTTTGTAAAAACACATAACCACGTTTATGAAGCACTTGGTTTTCTTAATGTATAATTGCACACAGCAATATTCATAAAATGAAAAATTTACGCGTCCTTCAGCTGTACACTCTATAACTCCGACGTATCAATCTTAGAATTAAGGAGCGTTTAAATATTTGGACACTGTCTTTGAGGCCCTGAGAGCTGTGCACTTGTTCATGTTACACGAACGAGAAGATTGGCCGCAGATCATATATCAACAAAATGCTGAATTCCTAAACGTTCAGAATCAAACTTTATATTTCCGAATTTTTATATTTCTTATGTGCGTATTGCACGGCACTTCTCTGAACGCCGGCCAAATCGTTCAAAAAAAAAGTGCGCATCGCAAAGAAAAAAAAAAAGGGCTGATGTACTGTTGAGTAAACTTAAACTAAGAATGACTTCTGAAAATAAACATTTTACGTAGTAAATTTAGAAGTATAGTCCTTTAATAGACACCTAGTGGGAATTGTATAAAACCCCTAAATCCGCCCGATTTATCTAAATTAAGGCGTTGAAACCATTTCATAAAGTTTCGAAAAGACAAACGAAAAAAAAAAAGGTCAATTTATGCGTGTTTTAAAGCTTCGGTTTCATACCAGACAGAACGCATTTCTGCGCCACTGGTCTTGCTCCACGTGGTCAAAAAGTGCAACTACCGCGTCGCCTCCCTCGTAGCAAGGGAAGTGTGGCACTCGCAGTTTAAAACAAATGTTACGGTATATTGACGGGCTTTGCAATAATATGTTTTAATTATTTGGTTCACCACCGTCATGCGACGAGGCGGCGCACTTTAATTTCGCGCTTTTATCAAAGTGAGTAAGGCCGTTAGCGCCGAGATGCACACAGATGAAAAACCAAAACCTTCAAACGCGCCTTAATTCAGCATTTTTATAAACCAGGTAGAATGATTCACGTGCCTGCATTAAAAAAAAAAAAAGAAGTGGGGTTGCCTTGTAATTTCTGACGATCCGGAGTAGTCGAGTTTAAGTAAAACCAAACTTTTAACGAACAGAAAGTAAGGGCGCAAGTGAGCTGGTTCATACTGAACGTTTTGAAGTAAATCGAGACGGAGGTATGCGGAGGGCAAGTTCGTCTGCTTCTTGCGCAGGGGGTACCGGTGACGTCAGAACGCCGAGCCCTGATTGGCTGATCGCGACCCCCCTATCTGAGCGTCGTCTGCTCCTTTGCAACGTCGTCTGGTCGCAACGTCGTCTGCGTCTGTCTTACCTTTTCTGCGACTTTCGGAAGTGCAAAGGCCAGCTTCACGAAACGATCTTACGCCAAAAGAGTGCGTAAGACAAAACGTGAGAACAAATTCGTATTCACGAAACGAAATTATCGTAAGTTTTGCTCAGGTTACGACGGAATCTTACGACGATCTACTCAGAATGGCCGACAGCGTCGCTCAGTTACTTGGTCGCGACGATCAACGGACGCTTACTTTTGTACGTGCTCTTCTCACGCGTCCCGACTGCAAGCAGCAAGAAAAAAAAAGTAGAAAGTACTTAAAATAAACCACGACGAACAAGAACGCTGGATCCACAAACACCCGGGAAATGCTCCAACGGCCACGATTCCACCGACCCCGAGTAAGCGAGCTCGGCAAATAGGCCTAGCAGGCACAGCCGTGCTCCGACGGTCCTTGGCCAAGACCGTCTGCCCACGACCGGCTGGCGTGCTGAATGGAATATGCCCACGCGACCCTTGTGAACCCTTCCCGTATTAAACTTTGATCGCTGACCTCAATTTTAGATTAAGAGGTCAATCTCTTCCTCTTGTCATCTCCTTGTTTTTCGAGACAGCGGTGACTCTCGCCGGTGAAAAAGCGGTGAATCTCCGACAGACGCAGGAAAGGTAAAGCAGCCATCGCTTTGACTAGCAGACGTAAAGCAGACAATGTTAACTGCGCCGACCCGCCGACGCCGTTAAAGAGTGAGGAGTCTCGCCGCACACGAAAGGAGGGAAAAATTATTTGGGAGGGAACTTGCGGACACTAACACGCTCACTCTCGGTTCTTAGCAAACAAACCTCGGCGCCTCGGGACACCTCGCCAGTGAGTCCTTTGACTTATCTCCGTGATACGCGTCTGCTAGTTGTTAAAAACAACGTACCGCTCGATTTATTTCGTCTGCCCTCTCTGAAAGGCGAAGTCGAGCTCGCTCGTAAAGACCTGCACTTCCGAAAGTCGCAGGAAAGGTAAGACAGACGCAGACGACGTTGCGAGCAGACGACGTTGCAAAGGAGCAGACGACGCTCAGATAGGGGGGTCGCGATCAGCCAATCAGGGCTCGGCGTTCTGACGTCACCGCTACTTCCTTTCTCATGCGCAGAAGACGAAAATGAGCCCACTTGCGAGGCGTATACAAATGGTGACACCAAGAAAAGTGCCAAAATAATTAAGAACCTCATTACTGCGAACGTCGATAATTTTTTACTGTGCTGCGTACTTTTTGCAGGAACGATAGAGTCGACGTTACGTAAAACAGGCTCTATTTTAAAACGTTTATTGCCATTTGGAAGTTATCATAGAGTTGAATAAGCCTTTTAATAGGCAAAAGAAATTAGAAACATTTTTTAAAGCAATTGCGAGGGGAAAAAAGCAAGGAAATACATAAAGGGAGATGAAAACACGCACGCACTGATTAATCTGGTATTGCGATAGACATTCTAAGAATTCTACTAAATATTTTATCCCAATATACCGAAGAATTATGGCAAAAGTATGTTTAGTTTTATTTGCTTTTATTAGAAATACAAAACAGCTATGGAAATGGGCGAAAATGAATACAATACATTCACCTGGAGTAGCGTAAAAATACACAGGACATGGATCAAACCTTTCTGAAGTTATTAAAATAATCCGCGAAAATGGAATGCCTAAAATTCTGTATAAATAGCTTGTTTGTCATTTTTTATTTAAATTAAAAAATGAATATACAATAGAACGATGAGTTATATTTTGTGCAAACGCCACATCTATGTCCTTTGATGTAGATTACAGATCCTAATTAATGCAAACTAATGCTATTCCAGTGAATTTACCTGCATTACGGATCTGCAGTGCAAAGCCGTTTTTTTAAGCAATACGGTAAAATTGAAATATGCAAATATTTAAATATCCTTTGAAATGCAATCTAAGGAACAAACTAGAGGGTATACAATGAACCTAGTCCAGGCCTTTACGTTGGCGGAGGAGTCCACCCTCCGTTATTAAGTAGTCGTCACAGTAGCAATGCAGTTTATTTTCCTAAAAATTAGCGCGTCGTTACTCACTCAGTCTAACATGAAATATGCCTATAATTTTATTCCTCACCCTCGAGCCCTCTGATGCCGTTTGCACGCTGTGGTCTAAAGGAGTCTTAATTTACGTTGAATGGCCCAGCGATTTATGACATGCATTACGACATATCAATTTTTTTTTTTAATTATGCGAAAGCATTGATTGTTTCTTGGAGCGCCGCCGTTGTTGTCTGTGACCGCGAAAAACGGGAAACTAATGCGACGCCCATGATGCGTAGCCGGCGTTGTTTGTGACCACGAAAAACGGGCAACTAGAGTGAGGGCGGCGCGCGCTCGGCATCCCTCTCCCCCCCCCCCCTCTTGGGTCACGTGTCAGGCGTGGCAAGAAGCTCAAAAAGGGGGGGGGGGGAGGTAAGGGGGGCTGGAAATGTCCACTCCTCACTTTGCATAGTTCCAAGGAACGCCACCCCAAAGAGAAGCCGTCTTCTCTGGCGCTGCTGCCCGTGCGTCGGTAAAAAATGAGAGGGTGGCGCGAGCGCGGCAGCCTCGTGGGGCGTGGCCGGATGAAGGGGGAGGGGGAGGGGGGAAGAGGGAGAGGGAAATTCTCACTCCGTCTGCTATTCTTCATCTCATCCTGTGGTGGACTAAAGGCCGAAGCCACGGGCCGCCAGGTCCAATCACGTTCCACGCTAAACTATGGCACGCTTAGCATTGGTTAGCTTTGGAGGAATAATGCTCCGTATCCAAAAACGCTGCGTCATTTTTATAGCTTCGACACTGCAAAGAGCCAGTACGTCGTGGCTTTCTTTGCAATGTAAAACTGTTGAGTCACTCATTGCTCGATCCGAACCACTGCCCGCCCGTTCCCATCAGCGATCCCAGACGCGGGCACCGATACGTGCATCGAAGCTAAATACCACGCAATGTCTAAGTGGCTCGTGATTGGATCTGGTGGTTCGTAGCTTCTGCCTTTAGTCCATCGTAGGGTGAAACGAAGTATAGGCGCCACGCCGCACCTCCTACAGGCGGTGCGGCAGCTTCTGCTCCTCTCGGCGCCGAGAATGCCTTCGCGTTCACAACTCATCAGAAGTGCTCAGGTGTAACTCGTAATTGTTTTTTATAAACACGCAGCGTGAAACATGTTTGAAGAAGCGTACTACAGCACAGAGTGCTTCCTTCGTTTTGTTTTTTGTTTTACTCTAGATTTTGCGATTCCTCTTTTTTCTCGTTGCTACCTTATGACTTTTTCTTGCTCTAGAAATAGTCAGTATGCAACATACTGACAATTTCTAGAGCCATAAAAAGTCATATCCGCGTGACGTGTTAGAGCAAGCATATTTTACACCAAAATACGTTTCCATAGGCACGAATGTACAGACATTTGTGGGAGGGAAAGTTCATACAAAAAACTACACCTCGTAGACTTTTAGTTAAGTTTTACACTACGTTCGAGCTTAGCCAACCCTAGAAGCCAACGCAGCCAATAAAGGAGCGTAAAAGTGCGTCGTCAGGGCGCTGATCGTTTTTGTGCGCTTGGTCTCTCCGGCTAAACCAATCAGACATACCAATAGCGCAGGATCACGCTATAGACCAACACGCGGCTCTGACGTCACGCCTCTGCGGTGGCGCTGTGGTCGCCACGGCGCCTGCGCAAAAGCTTCACCTCACGCAAATCTGGTTTCTGCGCTGGCTCAGTGCCCACACCTGGTGTGGGCAAACGCGGGCTTGTTTGTAAACGGGGTGTTGGTCCATACATTCATTTTGCGGAATCGGTTTGACTGGTGATAGCAAATGAACAGAGACGACGAGTGCCATGGTGATACGCTTTTGGCGCTGCTGCTAGATTGACTGAATTAAGTCGTAGCGTCGCTTATGCTCGGACTTGGTGTCAGACTGAGTGCAGCTGGGAAGGCTGTATCGTGAAACAAATCACCTTCAGCTATCATTAGTGTGGAAGGCGAATTCGCACACTGCCGCAGAACATCTACGCAATGAATGCCGGCATTATATGCATGATTAGCAGCACCGAAGTCGGTTGTATAGAGTAAGGAAGAAGCGAAGGAGGGGATATACCTTGCGCCGAAAAACGGCTACGTTCTGTCGAACACCAGCTATAATAAGTGTTAAAAAATGGCCAAATCTATGCTGTTGTCCTACGACGTGTCTCCGGCAAATCGGCCGAACACCGCATAAACACGTTATAATTTGCGGACATTGAAATACTAAAGTTAGTGGCTACCATTTTACCTACTAAAACGCCAGTTCTCTATCGAAGCAAGGGCAAGACATCAAGTTGTTGCAATGAGCACACTTTTGAAGCATGAAGCACGAAGCACAAATAGCCAATGTGTATAAGGTTTCAAGTTTCGATTTTGTTTTCTGTTTTTTGTGAGATAATGTCTTCTGCTAGAGTCACTGAAATCTTAAAAAAGACAGGGTAGGGCTTATCATCTTCATGCCTCTTACGTCATGATTGGTTCTTCTGCGATTTTATTAGCTAATGCCTCTTTCTCATTGCCTGCGGAGCGAGAATAAAGGCCTGTTCACAAATACAGCGCAGCGCTAAGTCAGCGCTACGTGAGTGCACGAAAGTGTGCTCATGTAGAGCTTCCTAGCTCGTGTCTTATATCTAATATAGCGATCGATTAGCGCTTTAGTAGCGCCTTTTAGCGCTTCAGTAGCGCCTTGCTAGCGCTTCAGTAGCGCTTTGTTAGCGCTTCAGTAGCGCTTTGTTAGCGCTTCTTGTACGACGGTAACTGCTGCGGATCAGCGCGTGCACTGCGGTTCCGGTTCCTGTGGTTGGGTGAGCATCAGCAGCACCATGGCGGACATGTGGGACGCTGAAACAGAAGCGCAACAAATGCTGTTGCATACGTAGTTAGTGCATATGTGTGTGGACGGCATGACGCCCAGAAGAGCCTTCTGGGTGCGCGAAATCTTTCGCCACCAAGATACCGACGGTTACCCGGCCAACATTCTTCCCAGACTGAGGGACCGACACACAGAGCTCTTTCGAAGGTGATTATTTTTTAACTGCGTGTCTTTGAAACCAAGGTCACGCATGTCGAATTGAAAGTCATGAGGTCGTACCCAATCAGTTAGTCGCTCAAAGTCCATGACTCTAGATCGTCTGTCCGACCATTGGCTTGGATAGCGGCTCTTTTACTTCCTCTTCCTTCAATGCCGAAGGAAAAACAGCAACAACGGAATCGCCGTGCACGCGCTGTTCCGCAGCAGCGAGCACGGCACATGGAGCGTAAGAGCGCTTACACTACGCTGCTGAAGCGCTACCCGAGCGCTGTTGAAGCGCTAACCGAGCGCCTACTGGAGCGCTTCTGAAGCGCTAACCGAGCACTACGTCACGCACAAGTCGGTGCCATATGAGTGCTACTTCCAGCGCTCATGAGGCGCTGACTGAGCGCTCCGCTGTATGCGTGAACCGGCCTTAAGATGCTCGAGACACCCCAAGTTTCTTAAGCTCTCAGTCACTACATACTGGCTTTTAGCGTGCTACATACTGAAGTAAAATATTTGAGGTTGACTGTGTAGGGGGATATGCTGCTTTCAGTGCTCTGCGTTAAAGCTGCGTTTGCCAGCGCGAGCGGCTATAGCCGTGTAGTTATGTTGTACATGGCACCACTCGTAAGCCAAATATTTTCCAAGTTTTGCGGGTCATCAAAAGTCGAGTTCGTTTTGTCGTCGGGCAGGCGAAATAAAATGGTGGAATCCCTCACGACTTTAATGCTACGAGATACAGCGACGCCATAAAGAATCCTTCACGTTCATCATGGACTCCATGAACGAACGAATTGGGGGGGGGGGGGGTATAATGAAACAAACAAATGCTTTCAGATGTGTGTAATAGTGGGCTTTAGTGTTGAGTTAAACTTTAATTATATAATAAAAAGGTTAACTGACAAAAACACCAGATCGTACGTACGTAACAAGGGCGGCAGTGAGGACATTTTCCTGCATAGCTTTTCTGGCACACAGCCAATACAACTTATACAGAGTTTTTGCAGGACTTGGGACGAACAAAAATCACACGGCTAATTTTTTATTTACGATATATTGACTTAAAGCACGTGCTGCAGAATAAAATGTGTACGTTTAGTTTAAGGAAGAGTGTCATACCTAATACTTTTGTGAGACGTGTAGCCTGAATATCCGCCAGAACGAAGTACTGCGACACCACGTCAATGTAGAGAACGACCGCTTGGGAGTTTATGATGGATGATATGGTGCTGTAAAGAAGAATACCAGTCAGGAAGTAAGATACCATTTTGCGTAAGAGTTCTCAACAATAAAACACATAAAGAATTTCGAGACATTAATAGGGAGAGTACTTTCCTACGCTAATGTCTCTTGATGGTCTCGTGTCAACGCTTCAGCATACATTAGTATGATCGGTAGAATTCATTCAGAACAAAAATCAAAATATGAGAAAGTTACTTTTCAGTGTCATGTGTCATATACTTTCGCACGGTTAAACTTAGATGATATATCGATAACTTAAGCCCAGCACTCGAACGTTTATGCGCGAGTCTTTTATTGGAATGCATGTAAGCCTTCAATCGTTCCTTAGCCTTTTTATCTCTTTGGTACTGTAATATTATAAATCAAGAGCGTCAGGTGATAGCTTTCGGTTTATGAACATGATCTCTACTATGTCCCCTGTGGTTATTTTGCCTCCCGATGTATATCACAAATTTTAATTATGTAATTCTTATATCCAGGTTGGGTAAATCAAGGCTAAAGAAAGAGCTACCATGATGGGTCCTTATTAATGGTTGCTGGTAGTACATAATAAAAGTTGTTTGTATAAATTGTCAGGCAGCATAGTTTCTACCTGCCGTTTTTTAAGAACCGAAAAAAAATCAATTTTAGAAAAACTTTGTTTTCGAAAGAAACAAATGTTTCATCTGTTTACCCTGAGCGACTTCGCGTGCGATTCTAATAGAACAGACTTATTTGCTCAACTCACACTCGCGCCAAGCCTCTCTACTGGGACTCAGGTTGGCACAAGATAAGTCACTTGAAGGTTTTGTTGTCTCTCGTTAAATCAAAGTCTATCTCGTTTTTTTTATTTTCTTAACTTGCTTGGTGACTGAAAACACCAATAGATTTCCAAAAATTGAACTTAATATACGTGCCTTGTACTTGCGCTGACTGCTCCGGCCAGGAAAAGGCCTGAAAATCCTGTAAATTCTGTCAAGTGCCTCTTGATGTAATACGGAAGGAGCTGTAAATAAATGTTACATACAACCTTAAGAATCATCCATAAATCTCCTCAGACGAACGTTCTTTAGATAATGTAAATTTCTGAAAGCGGGATGTCAGAAGTTTCAATGAAATGTACGACACCTCGCCCGCTACCATAACCTACACCAGTAGCTATGAAAAATATCTTCGTAAGCTTTGGTTTCCTACAATCGATTTTTAAATCATCACGAATTTCAACTGTTTGGTAATGACTATGCGCTTCGGTAGTGATATCGACATTTCTTGAACATTCGGTTGGGGAATACTAGCTTTAATGTTTTGTTACTATGCAAATAGAATATATGTAAATTATTCACCTGATCTATCTGCTTGATGGCTCCTGTAAGCTGAGGGTCACAATCACGAAACCAGTATATGAGTAAGAGTGACATAAGTATGTGTATGATATAGTAGCCGGTCAACATTAAGATTCCAGCACGGGCTGTCCTGTAAGTAAAGTACACAAGCATGCATTAGCTTACAAACTGGTTAATTGAAACAACAAAATAATAATTTACTTAAATCGTGACATATGCATTATAATGAAAAATATTGCCTCCATTATGGCACGCATTTCTTGTCGAACTTTTTGCAGACAACAAGGTTCATGCATCTCACTGCCTTGGATCACGATTTGTCATTCAGGAATAGTACAGGCGGTCTTTATAACATATCTTTAACATGCGGATTGTGAAACAATGTAATCTACTATTTCTGTGCTAAATATATAGAGGTAATTCAGTCAGACCTGCAGTTCTGAAACTATCTACCTAATATTATAGCTTCAACTGGTGACTTGGTTGTGGGAACTCCTTTCAGGTAAATTAAAAAAAAAAAAAAAAAACTTATTGTGTATAATTATGTCTGCACGTGGGCTATAATAAAATGACGAAGAAATGCGCTGGCAGTAAATATCATCCCCAACCTCGAGCATACGAAGGCACGATCTCAGGACAGACTGCTAATAGTGTAGTTCGTCCCCGTTGAGCTGCTTCCACACAAATAACCTACACTGCGTAAATAATGTTAGTAATAGAGCTGGGCGTCGATTAAAACTTTTAATTCGATTAATCGTCACCCTTTAATCGATGAATTAATCGATTACTTGGCCTCGTTCGTTTACATGCCTAAAATATAAAACAAATTATATATATATATATATACAGGGTGAAACAAGGAGACGGCAGGCTCTTTAAATCGGCCGGAAAATACGGTTTCTTAACCTATCGCGCTACGACTTTGTACAGCGTTGCCCACAGATGGTGCATTTTTTTCGTAAAATTTGCAAAGAACGAACTTACCTGAGGAAAAAGTAAAGAAAGAAAAAGACTTAGCTCCTATGGAAACGCAGCGACGCCACCGGTCTTCAAACAACACGGCGCCGTTTCGCACGGCAGACAAGAGATGGCGCAAGCGGTCGCGACGCCAACTGCCGCCAACGAACGAGCACACGACGCCGAGAGCCGGCCCTTTAGCAGACGATCTTTTCGACTCAAAAGCGGCGCGAGCTTTTCTGATATCAGCTGGCAATGGATTATTTTATCATCCTTACTAATAAAACACATTGAATGGACACATAATCGATTAAAAAATGGTTTGTCGGGTTATTTTGACTGTTTTTTTTTTCGGGGTACTGATGTCGTCTGCTTTGCAGTTCGTCTTTACTACCGCGTCTGTCTTTGGTTCTGCGACTGTTATTCGCGCTGTTTTCTTACGTTTGACGTCGGTATGGTGCGTTTAACTCCCAGCGAACGAGCTAAGGTCGTACTTTGGTAGGGGGAGTGCCATAGGACGAAAGAAGTCCGCCGACGCTTCCAAACGGAGTTCAGGCGACGGCTTCCGAGCTCGCCTGCCATCCTGCGCTGGGTGAGGCGTGTGCTCGTTCGTTGGCGGCGTTTGTTGCGCCATCTCTTGACTCCCGTGCGAAACGGCGCCGTGTTGTTTGAAGACCGGTGGCGTCGCTGCGTTTCCATAGGAGCTAAGCCTTTTTCTTTCATTACTTTTTCCTCAGGTAAGTTCGTTCTTTGCAAATTTTACAAAAAAAATGCACCATCTGTGGGCAACGCTGCACAAAGTCGTAGCGCGATAGGTTAAGAAACCGAATTTTCCGGTCGATTTAAAGAGCCTGCCGTCTCCTTGTTTCACCCTGTATATATATATATATATATATATATATAAGGTGTGCAGACAAAGCAGCCGTGGAACAACAAAAATAAAAAAATCTAATTCAATGGTGAATTTTTCTGAGTGACTTTTTTCTTAATTCGTCCTTAAATTAGATTGTTTATTTTTATCATCCTAAGGCTTCTTTTGTCAGGTGGTCCAACATAATCAGGCTCAGCACAAGCGTTTGTGTCAAGTGGTTCAAGTGTCAGCTAACTGAATTTTCAGCGGACACCTTGACGGAGCTCTGAGTCGTGTTAACATCGAAGTCGCCTTTACCCATGACTTAACGTTATTGAGCATACACTAGGAAGAACTGGAGAACGTTTAATCCAACTGAATGAAAGCAACTGGTTTACGAAGTTTGCAGAGAGGCGTACACTTATTAGTGAATACTGTGAGAATCTGTCACTACTGTTAACGGTTACGTTTTAACCACAAGGTAACTAGGTTTCTACGGGACCAGAAAGCGTAATTAATTTTATAGATTACATCGTCAAACCATAAATATATTTTTCTAAGTAGTGCGAGAATATAAAATCAAACTCCTTGAATGACTTTAAAGCTTATATATATATATATATATTTAAACAATGCAAACATGGTTTTGCTATAACAAGTAAAGTATCTAGGGCATGTGGTTGATTTTGAAGTCTCCAGGTTATACCAGAACAGGTATGGGTTCATCAACACGTCTTACTATAGGAACACTTGTAAGCAGATTAGTTCTTCTAGATTAGTTTCTAGACTAATTGATGTCAAGCTTAGCCATGATGTACACATGACAAAATGACCTGCTGCCGGGGTACTACTTTTAAATTAAGCTTTTATTGCGTGATCGCACAGAGTCGTGGCAGGAGCCAATAACATGCGCAGATCCTATTCATTACTACCTTGAGGAAACCATCTTTCATACTACAGATTCCTCATCGCAAGCGGTAGGGGCAGCATTATTCCGATAGCTAAAATGCTAATAATGCATTTTTGTAACTCAAGAACACTTACAGCGACAGAGTAATGGTATGTTCAGGTATTGCGAGGACATGAGTCTTTCCTTCATAAAAATATTTGACTTGGTCTCCAATGTGTAAGCCAGCCATTTACAGTTTCAAATGTTTAGCGTTGGTCATTTTTTTTTATTTAGGCTCTCAACATCGTGCATGTACTAAAAACTTCTTCAGCATTTAATGCTTACAGTTTTTTTTTCATTTACTATAGCAATTTCATTCATCATAAGAAGGAATTTTTATTAAACATATTTAGCGATGAGTCTGAAGCCTGCAGCAAGATATGATTAAGCTAAAAATCAAGGTAGCTGAAGCATCATCGAACAAATATAAAAAATTATAAAATAATCATGCAGAATATATTTACGAATTGTGAACTGGCAGGAAATGAGAAAGCTGTATTAGCGTGATCAGAGAGGAATATTTTGGGAAAGCAGGTTCGTACGCACAGGCCTGCTGTGCCATAATTAGGCTCATCATTGCTCCGACGTTGTCAACATTTTTGTCACAACATAAAACACGTAACCTCGTTCAACGAGTATGCAAATCGCGTCCAGTTCAATGTGCCTACCTTAAAAATACAGTCACATCTAGTATGTGAGATAGCTGCTTGTATTTTGTTTGTTCACGACAACCAGAAGGGTGCCCTGCATTCAGAAGTTCCTTCTAACGTTAACAAGTTTACAAGGCAGAAATACTAGAGTACATGCAGGTGAGCTGGTGAACTTTCAGCATTCGGAACACTCGGAACTTATAAACAAAGTGAACAAAATACACGCAGAAATCTCAGCATACCGCCGTCACATTTTCAAGCAGTCTACACCTATTTACAGCATCGAGGTTCCCTCGCACAATGGATTTAGTTTATTATGCACGGCAAACGCGTGGGAAGTTACTCTCTCATTATCATGTACACGATCTGACTGTGCGCGCTTTGGTGTCTAGTAACTCAAGCCTTTGCTCACGCTTTGTACTGAAAACTACACGTGGCTTACTTTAAACTTATTAAGATAATATTTGCCCCTCTGGTGACGTGACAATAAATACCAGCCTAACATTCAGTACGACTGCCCAATGAATCTGCGCTCTCCACTTCATTTAAATAGCATATATAGTCTAAGAACAGTTTAAGCTAGTTAAATTTTGACCTCAATCATTTGTGTTCTGAAGCGAATTAAAGGTGCTTGACAGGGTCTCTAATTCTTCGTCCACAAATGTGGGAAGAACTGTATGTTCAATAATAAAAATTAAACTATTACTCGATTTATTTAGAACAAACATAGAACGCTTCCTCAATAATATAAAATAAACTTTTTTCATACACCGTTCAAGTGGCCACGCATGAGGACACACTGTGTAAAAGTGCCAAGCTATCGCGTCTACTTCTGGCTTAAAGATTTATGCATACCCGCAACATAGATCATAGTTGTTTGACAAGTTACACTTTGATAATGACCTGTAGGTTCTGAGGACATTTTGTGGCAGTTTATGCCACTGCTAAGAGTGAAACAATACCTTTTAGCGTCTTCTAGAGTTCTTGATGCCATGTACCTTTGGACAATCATCTGGTCAAGGCCGGTGCGATAAAGGTTTCCCGCAGCGACGCCGACGAGACATGACCACACATTTTCATCCTTAGTAAAGTCAAGGCTGGCACTGAGAAACGATGACATGTTAAAAACGCATTGTTGTAGAGTATCACTGCTTTACTTTCTCCCCCGGAAATTGAGTGTGCCTGGTTTTAAGTCACTAGTAAAAAAAAAAACGTGGTCATATCTGCTTTGTCCTTTTAATTTCCCTTCAATCCAGAATTCAAGTGTTGGCAGTAGTAAAGCTTTTAAAATTTTTCAAGCGCGAAGGCCGGAGGTAAAAAAAAAAAAATACTCCGTTTCAGGCTGTGAAATCAGATATAGCATATCAGGTAAAAATGTAATTCATGGGCGTTCATGAGCACGAGCAATTGCGTTTTAAGTGATGCCAATTATTAAAAATTGAATTGGAAAATAAATGCTGTAAATATAAATGTAATAATAACTATAAATTTGTAAAAAAATAAACTACTCTTGGTCATTCTGATAAACCCGAGAAGCACATCATGTGCCGTGTTTGCATTACGCGTGCGTCCCGAATGGTTATGCTTGTTTGGCTAGCTTTGTGTGGTTTCACTGATTTCGAATGATTTGCACATATGACGCACTCATGTGCCGCCTGGTTTATCAAAACAGTAAAGCAAGTTTCCGTTTATTTAGGAGTGGACTGTGGGACGAGTAAGCTTCGATGAGAAGTTGTCATATGTTCATTCTTCTTCCGGCACTGCGTATAGTGCCTTGAGATATTTGTGCTCTGAAGTAGTCTGTTTAAGTAGTTAAGCGAAAGTAGTTAAGCTTCAGCAGTCCGAGAAAAGAGAAGGTGTATAGCACACTGTACGCTTTATATTGACTGCTGTCCGAATGTTGTGACTTCATGCGCACGTTGTGCTATCCCCTGGATACGTTATGATCTACCCCATGATGGCGTGAGTCCATATGCAGAAATAAATCGTCTTACTCAAGAAGGTATGGTCGTAGGTTGATATCACTCAAAGGTCGAAGCTTGAATTGGCCGGAGTTCGAGTCGTAAATGATCTTCACAATTATAGTGATAGGTGCGACTATTGTGATCACGCCTTGCACGCAATCCGTCCACACTACGCCCCTCAAGCCTCCCTGCAAGTAGAAGGTAAGCGAAGAGTGGGCAACACATGACTAGTACATCTTTATTACGGCAATTCGGAAACTAAAGTAGCGTCAATGCAGAGATTAGATGTAATTAAATCCACAATTTAAGCACCGCAAAATGTCTCTCAAATATGAATTCAAACGTCAAAATTGCATCTTACGCATTAAGGATATAAAGAACACGAAAGTACTTTTTTATGTAGATTGTTGAGCGTGTTGGTTTCTAATTTACGACAACGAAAGAGCGACCTGCTCGTTTTCCATGTCCCTCTTTCGTTATCGTAAGGTAATTTTTTACGTTTTGATTCTGCCATAAGTAAAAACAGATGTGTTGTCTTAAATCTGTATGATTATGTATGGCACAAGGTGATACGTTTAAAGCAGATCGGACAAACTTAAACGTCCCGCTTCAATGCACGTTTCAGGTCATAAACGAGGAAAAGTAAAACATTAAACTTTAATTACTATGTAATTGACAAAAATACCACAGCATATCGGCTGCCTCTTTTATACCTTCCCATTCGTTTAGGACATTTGATCTAGTGGCTTGAGTGTGTGTCATAGATTGCCACAACATAAAATGAGTTAGGTAACAAATGAGTTACTATTTCGTTTGTTCTTCCGCATTGACTGGTTTTTGGACCACGAAGGCCATGCATTGTTTTTGTTTAGTTTGCTTAACGGTGTGTTTGTACAGGCCTGCCAAATATTTCCGAGGGCTAGGTGAAACCAAATATGGCAGATGCAAATAAAAGGAATACATTAAAACCACGAGACGCACGATTGCCGTAGAAGACCATTAAAAAAAGTCAGAAATACGTACTATAGGTTACGATATTATTCAAAATAGATTTACTCGAGCACCACATGAGTATCGCGTAAATGCGGTACTGATGTGGGGGGATCGGTGGCCGAGTGGTCTAGCTCACACCAGCTCGGAGCACGTGGAGCGAAAGCTTGCGCTGCAGAACTCTGCATCCTAAGCTCAATCCCCACCCCTGCCTGTTTCGATCAGGATGAGCATCGTACCGGCGTGCAGTCGTGTATCTCTACTGCGTGGTGCACTTTAAAGACCCCAGGTTAGTGGTTGTACCGCACTGGCTAAATTACTCATCTACAGCTGAGACACCAGACGTCCACTGAGGCAGACTAACTTCCGGCTGTATAAACATACACACAACATTTTTTTTTTGCGTAAATGCATCAACCAATATGAATTTGCAAAAAATTATGTACCCAGAAATTTCACAATTCACCTGTTACAGTACCAAGTTCAGGATTAGTTTATACACTAATGCAAGTTTTATGTAAGCATACATTTAATTTTGGAAAAATGAAACTTTTAAATACGATTGCATTTTGTCAGCGTCAACGCCAGCAAGTCATACATCTTCAGACAACGAGCGCGGCACTGCGGTACCTGGAACGCGTCTCCGACTTGTGTGTGTGTAGCCTCCTATTATTTTCATACGTCAAAAGTGGTCCCGAAGTGGCAACAAATGACGTCACAGAAGCCTGGGTGTCATGCAGTCGGATGTCGCGATCCTGGCGGTTGGTCGTAGAAATGCCGAAGAAAAGCACGAGTGAACGCGAGTGTCTCTGTCGTCGCGGCGTCCTAACATCTGGCTGCTGAAGCTTCCGTGGTGGTTCTCACCAGAGAGTGACCTGCAGCAGAACAGGCGTCTGCTGCATCCACCGCCGCTGCTGGAACACCACCAGGACTGCGACCAGCGGCAGCATGACACTTTTATGACGTTACCAGGCGGAAATCGAGGGACCACGTTTTTGGACGCGGTAAACACAGCAGTCGGAGACGCGTTCCAGGCACCATAGCGACACTAGCACACGGCGACGCCAGACGCACGCGTCTCCAGCTTTGCGGCGTACTTTTAATCGAGCTTCAGCCTTTTCGCCGCTTGAGGCAAAAGGCAAAAAAGGGTATCCTAATAACGGCGTCACACGTACGCCTAGTTTTCTACAGCGCAAGTAAAATTGATTGTTGTTCGGTTCAAGGGACTGCATAAATCGGTTTCCGACCCTATCGAGCTAAGAGTTTGTACATGGGTGACCAAAGAACGTCCACTTAGGTTATGAGAAGTTCACAGATTCAATTTACACGAGCAAGAATTTGAAAATTATAAACTTATAATTGCTTTCCGTGGCGTACGTGTGCTAAATCATTTATGTTTCAATGCCTAAGTTCTATATTTGCTGGATTGTTCCAAGCACTGAGCGCGGCACCCAACAGTAATGAACACAGGTTATACCGCGGCACCTATATTTTTGACCGGCATCACATACATATCATGTATAATTAATTGGCTTCGGTATAAGGCCATGGCAACTATTGAACTGCTTTACCTTTTTGAAATATTTAGACTTAAAGATAATAAATACCAGTGCAGTGTAGAACGTGCCCGTGAATCCGATGGCAAAGCAGCACCACATGAAAGGTACCTGAAAGACTAACCGAACAAACGTACATACATATTGGGGTTGGTGGCAAACTTACGGGCGACAAAACTGCAGGGAAGTCACTCACTTGTTGCGACTGCCATTGCCGCTGAGAATATTGCCACCGCTCCAAGGCTTTGCTGAAAATGTTCGAATTATATTGTTGTATTCCAACAGTGTTATATGAAAACCCGTTTTATCGAGCGAGTTTTTTTTTTTTTTTGTGAACTACCAATTAATGCCACCATGACTTTTTCTACTGGTCAGACTTGAACGGGGACACGTTAAAGTCGACTAAATGGAAAGTGGCCTTTTTTATTCTACAAATAGCCAGACTTGCGGTAGTTAAGTTTTATTTAATTCTGTGTCTAATGGAGCAAATGGCGTCTTATTTCTATCAGCCCTAAGGATATGCAAGAGTGGTTGAAAAAATGCCCGTACTCTGGCTGTAGAATTTATTTAAATCGTAACATTTTCGCATAACATACTTTTTGGTGACAAATAATTTCCTTTATATTCTGCACAAAGTCTGACAAATTTTCACAACAGAAACACCCCTCGACCACCAAAACAATGACACACTCACTTGAAAAAATCACACGTTGGGCAGCCATTTTTTCTCGCTCCTCAGACCAAACTAAACTGACTCAACGCGTTCAGACATGTAGAGCAGTGACAGGAGAGACAGCTATCTCGTACGAAACACGCTGTTAAGACTGCGACAAACAGAAGTTTTAAGATAACCGGAGTGCAAATAATTTGGAATACATTTTAGCGCTCAAAAACAAGGACAAAAAGACGAGAATTAGACACCACAGTGCGCTGTGGTGTCTGATTCTCGTCTTTTTGTCCTTGTTTTTGAGCGCTAAAATGTATTTCAAGTTCCAAAGCCAACTAGCCCAACAATCTACTATACTGTGCAGAAAATGTTTAAATCACTCTCGTATATTAACTTTCCCAAGAATTAGTCTTGTCTGCGTGTGAATAAAATTTGGTTTGTGTTGTCACCGCCCTATTTAT
This sequence comes from Ixodes persulcatus, assembly GCA_013358835.2. Classification (NCBI taxonomy): domain Eukaryota; kingdom Metazoa; phylum Arthropoda; class Arachnida; order Ixodida; family Ixodidae; genus Ixodes; species Ixodes persulcatus. The sequence goes on from JABSTQ010010982.1 coordinate 1,549,336, forward strand.
CCGTAGTGAAATGCTGCAACAGAAATGTATTTGTTTATTCTGGCCCTATGACGTTCTTTTGTTAAGAGAATAAAAGAAGAGAGTTAGTCTCGAACCATTTGAGCGTGTTCGGGGTCTTGCTCCACGCGTGAGAAGACAAGAATTAGGGGAGTGTGTTCTTGCTTGTAAGGAACGTTACGCGAAGAACGAGCACACAAACGCACAATTTTTTTAAACTAATGACAAGGAATAAAAAAATATCCCCTATCTGGTATTTTCCAAAGGCGTTCTAAATGCATAGCATTTCATAAGTCTTTTCGCGCCACTTCTTTTGAGGGCACAATAACAAGGCCCCTCAAGGGCGCATTGCGAGGATTTTTTTAATATATAAAGGCACCTCGGTGTCACGGGACGCAGTGATGTCACAATCACGTGACGTCACAGATGCCAATCACGTCATTCTGCCAAGTCTTGATGTCATGCGACATCATGAAGTCACGTGACGTAACAGTGTCAGCATGTCTTTACAGTGACATGTGACGTCATAACTTCCCATGAAGGTCAGGATGTCGCGTGACACCGCGACGTCATTGCGGCTACAGCCCACGGATACAAAATCCCTAAACCTGGCCCTAAATATGGTGCACATTTAGAACTTAACTTTCACAAAATTAATATTTGCAGAGTCACATTTAATAGTGGAAGGAATTACTAAACGTTCCTCAGATTCCAAGCGTAGGAATTGTTAAAATTATCGGAGCTTCGTTGAATGCTGAGTAAGAAAGTCACAAAACGGGAAGCATGTCGGCTTCCCTCTGTGTGGGTATACCTTTCGTTACACTATACCTAATTAACGCTTCTATTCGAAATTAATGTGTTGTACCTTTTTATACAGATGCGTCATAGTAAATAATTAAAAATGATTGGCATGTTTATATATCACGGAAGGTTCAATGAATACCTTCGCAAAATTGATATGATATCGTGTGTACGAGTGCGTAGGCTACAGTTACCTCACTATTTTAATGGAATGCTTTAGGAGACCGTTTTCAGGCATTCAGTCAGGGCTGTGCATGCGCGGCTGGCTCTGAGTTGGAGTGAGCGTTTTCTCCACTTCGCCAATCACAGAACCGACCGTCGTTTGAGTCTAGCGTGATCACCAAGATGGCTGCTTGGTTTTGAGTCGACTATTGTTAGGTTTTTACCCACGTCAACTCTGCGAGGAAAGTCTACTCGAGAAACAAAACCTATATAACTCCCGACGACAGTAATGCAAACGGCATTTATTTGACAAAAAAATCATATTTTGGGAAAAACGAGCATCACTTTGCACACATTGTAGCCGACATCATCTAAACTACGACAATCTAACATTATTCAGTTACCTCAGCCCTTTAATAAACTGGAAATGATAGTGCAGTGACGAAAAAGCGAAGGGTTTCAAGCGGATTTCCGAAAATTACGAAAGATATTCATGCGGAAAAAGTCCACTTGGAAGAAAGTGTCCTTCACACAATTAATTCGGTGTGCGGGGCGTTTGGCGAGAGAGGGGAGGGGCGACCTTTATTTCTAGAGTGGACGCAAACGCGATAGAATCTTTGAACATGTGCGTTTGACTCGCCTAAAAAAAAGGAAAAAAAAAGCCGTTTGTCTATTTGAAACAAGTGGAGCATGGGCGTTCATTTCGCACGCTCGATTTTCTTCGAACAATTCCCGTTTTGAGTTGTTTCAACCTAATCGAGAAGGCCTCTGGGCTTGAGGTACTTGATCTTTAAAACAATTGCATGGTGTTTCAGATAACTTGTGCCAAGACTTAAAAATAAGCTAACGCACGCTACACGTGTCGAACCAATGGATTATTGCTCACAATCGTATTGAACAAACCAAGATACTTTTGCGATTTGTCAAACTGGCTAATTAACAAAGATGTAAACTTTACTTAAATGGGAAATAAAATAATTCTAAAGCACGCTGGAAAACATCTCATCCACTTTATGGAAACAACAAGGCGAGACGTTTCCCAACACGCTCTCCAAGACATGGATGGATGCATGCATGCATGTATGCATGTATGTATGCATATATGCATGCATATATGTATGCATATATGTATGCATGTATGCTTGCATGTATGTATGCATGTATGCATGTATGCATGTATGCATGCATGTTTGTTTGTATGTATGTATGTATATATGTATGTATGTATGTATGTATGTAGGTATGTAGGTATGTATGCATGCATGTATGTATGTATGTATGTATGTATGTATGTATGTATGTATGTATGTACGTACGTATGTATGTATGTATGTATGTATGTATGTACATACTTATGTACGTACGTATGTACGTATGAATGTATGTATGCATGCATGCATGCATGCATGCATGCACGCATGCACGCACGCACGCACGCACGCACACACGCACGCACGCATGCATGCATGCGTGTATGTATGTATGTATGTATATTTTTATTTATTTATTTCAATACCTTCAATGCCACACGGCGTTACAGAAGGGAGTGGGGGAAAACTAAAGTACAAAAATTAGAATTCAACACATATTAGTTAACATAATAGTTTTCAATGGCAGACTTGAATGCAGGAGCGTCCGGGATTGTGGCGATGGGGGTGGGCAGGTGCTCCAGTTGAGGGTTTTGAGAAACAAATTAAATTAAAAAAGGGTTAGCTAGTTAATATTTAATAATTAAAAGGCTAGACACATCACAGAAAATTAAACTCACTTTGGTATTTCTTATTAACCCGGGAAGCAAAGAATGTGACGAGCCTCTATTATGCGTGCGTTATGATTTGCTATGCTTGGTTGCGGGGAGCTTTGGATGGTTCTGAATGCTCTGCACAGACGGCGCTCTTGTGATATCCAGTTCATTAGAAAATAACCAAGACCATAATTAAATTTCTCCAAAAGTAGACCACAACCCACGAAAGAAAAAGAAAACTTATCATTAAAACGTGCCCGAGACGGGCACGTTTTAATGGTAAGTTTTTTTTGTGGGTTGTGCTTCTTTGGTGGGTTCGTGCAGTTCACTTCTGTCTAAATGTCTCACGTTATACGCTCCCTGCTCAGTTTCTTGGTACATCGTAATTCACCCCGTGATGGCATGAGTTCACGTGAGAGCTACACTTTGTCTGGAACCAGCGGCGCGCGCCGCCGTTTGGCTGGGTATTAAGTATGCTGGACTTAGCTGGACTAAGTCTCACTCGCCGCAAAAAATCGCTAGCGTTCATGGACGCTTTAGGCACGTGCCAGATTGCAGCCGCCATTCCTGACCATCTCTCGTCTTACCAAGATGCCGAGTCACTAAAACGGACTTTTGTGAGCCTTCACAGATGCCATTGTCGGAGTAAATGACACTTTCAAATCTAATATGGCGTGTGAACTGTCCTGCTGTGGTAGTCAACTCCTTTCGCAATTCATGTGCCATTTATTACGAGGTCGGAACCACTGCAAATGGAGGAACAACTGCATCGAGGAACGTGCAAGTCATTCAATTAGCGATAGCGAACGTCGCAGCGTGGCCAACGTTACGAGGCGACGAGTCAATCATACAGCGTCAAAAGTGCAACGTCACAGCACTCATCACGTTTTTCTGTGGGAGTGTTTTTCAAGTGTGCCGTGACGTTGAGTATTAAGGCCGCCATTTTGCAGGGACTCCGCGGCTGCAAACACAGGGCAATATTTCAAATGGGTCTATAATTAGCGAAGTACACGGCATAAAAGAATTTAGCCTTTTCACTTTGGTGAAGAAGGCAGACCAGCGAAGCTGTACTATGGTGAGAATGAAGTAATGGCCGGCCGCAAGTCGGCAAGCCAATGGGGAAAGGCTCGAAAGGTTGGGCCATCTATGAGCGACGGCGGCAAGCAGACAAAAGGCAAACACGACGCTCTGGTCAGCTATCGCCATCTATGGGTGACGGCGGCAACCAGAGTTTTGGGTCGCATTTCTTTGCGGGGGACACGATCCTGGGGAAACTAGCCCTTAACAGCTCCGCTGTAAAAGGAAGCAAACACCAAAGGTCGGTTAAGGCGGCGCCCGTGCGCAGCTGCTTAAAGTGTTCATACACCGTTTCAAACTAAGAGCGACAAAAGTCAACGTTACAATTTCATGGACGCAATCGAGCAGCGTCAAAAATTTATCGTCACGGGCGCTCATTGCATTTGTAAGTTCAGTGTCACCAACTAAAGCAGTCACGCGCAATGAAGGACCCGTGTTCCTGCGCTTTTCTCTTTCGTGATTGGTATAGCAGGTGATAAAGCGAACCCGCAAGGAAAACGAGCGTCGTGACGTATTACTCTTTGCACGTCTTCTTGGCTCGATAAGGTTGCAACGTCGGCTGTGATGAATTGAAGCGAAATATTGTTGGGACTATGTATTGACTCGACGCGACGATCGCATTCAAACTAAGTGTGACTTACCGCAAACGGTCGCCTACGAACGAGGTATGCTGAAGAAAACATGACTCGCCGCCGACGACGAGGCATATGAAATTCTTCGGAATTAAAAACAGCGCGAAAAGACGAGGACCAGACAAAGAAGTAACACAGACGCAGCGCTGCGTCCGTGTTACTTCTTTGTCTGGTCCTCGTCTTTTCGCGCTGTTTTTAATTCCGAAGTATGTACCAACTCGCCAAAGCCTCAACCTTAGCGTATAAAATGTACGCTGTACCAAGGACAACTGACTTCCGACGGTTGCCTGTGGACTAAGCACCTTACACAAAGCGTGCATTCCTGCCAATTGACCCCGCAAGTGATGACGTTACAACATGGCGCTCCACTCCAATCAAGCCGTTGCTATAGGGCCGTTGGTTGGGACAAATGCGTACGGACTCGTCACTGGAAGCGAGCTTAGATATTGTCCGATAAAAAAAGTAAAACTTTTTTTAAGCGTTGCGTTTTTTTTTAAATATCTGATCATGAAGGCTTTTTTTATCTGCTCAGAACCATAGAGCGATGACAAAAGCTTGTAGTAAAGTTTCACAAGCGGATTTGCCTTGCTGGCAGACGACACAATGTACTTCGCGGGTTCAATGGTTCTTTCTTAGAGAGTACACGACCGCCCTGTGTGAGGTTGGTGACGATCGACGAAACTTCTGTTCTCGGGGTCAACTTTCTGTCTGATTTGGGAAGCGGAGAATGCCGGCACACAGATTTGACCGACGCTCAAGAAGCGCCAGCGCGCGAACGCCTTCGCGTGGAGCTCGCTTCAGCAATATTTTAGAAGGTGAAAAACACCGTGAAGCCGAGTCACGTACGACGACGACGACGTGCAATGTGTCAAGGTCGAAGTGCAGCCCAGCATACGTTTCAAGAATTTTTGGCAGTACGTTTGCTGCAGTGCACGTCTGGGAGATCAAGCGAACTGTTAGTATATATATATATATATATATATATATATATATATATATATATATATATATAAAGTCAGAGATCCGTACTTGCGGAGTTGCTATGCTAGGAGTTTATTGTATGTATTACGACAGTTTCGCCGAGAGGCTCGGCTTCGTCAGGAGATGCCATCTCCTGACGAAGCCGAGCCTCTCGGCGAAACTGTCGTAATACATACAATAAACTCCTAGCATAGCAACTCCGCAAGTACGGATCTCTGACTTATTACATTTTCCCGGTCCATTGTTCTCAAACTACTGTGCTTCACCTATATATATATATATATAGTGTCGCACATAAAAACAGATCGACAAGTGTAAAACAAAACAAAAACAAAATAAAGATTTAATCCGCAAACTTGTGCCTAGAAACAAAATAATTAATGAGCGTCGACAACGGTAGCAACGAGTGACGATGCCTCGGCTGGGCAGCTGACTTTGAGTAGACAAAAGCCGCTATCGGCTCTACACACAGCATCTCGAGCATTCAACCTAGAATGTTCGTTAGTGAGCTATGGCGATACTGACTAGGCAAGGTCATTCTGGCCTCCTTATCTTTTACACTTGAGAGAAGAGTAAACACGAATTTTCTAGAGGCTCGAACAAGCGTCCTTTCTCACTCATGCACGCTTGGGGACTCAGTTAGAAGTCAAGAAGCAGTAGGATTTTTTCTCAGTTTGATGATTATAAGAAAGGTACAAAAGACACAACCATATTACGAGCCTGAAAAACCAAGTTTGGGGTCTCGAGCCGCTCGTGTTAGTCTAAATAATTGTTATTTTATAACAATGCACGTTAACTGCAATATCAGAAAAAGGGTCCGATGCTGCTTTGATACCATGTTTAAAACATACCCTATTGAGAAAGGCCAATATGAACTCGGCTTATTGGAAATATTGTATTCCAATGAAGTTGATGGAAACTAATAAAAACCTATTGTTATCTGATTAACCCAATACGCAATGTGGGAATTCATATCGGAGCACAATATTCCGATATAGTATGCGGTTATTGGTATACAACAGGATATTGGCGCACAATATCCCGATATAACTTGCGGTTATTGGTATACAACACGATATTGTAGCACAATAAGCCGATATAAAGCGCGGTTATTGGAATAGAGTACGACATCGCGTGCATATTGGTGACGGACATGGACATAGTGTACGGCCAGTCGGCCACACGATATATAAATATCGGTTGTCGATCATGGGCCCAAAGGAGAATACAATATGATATCGCGTGCATATATCTCAGAATGGATACCAAGTTACCAACATGAATTACGTCGGCATATACCGCGAACTATGAGGAAACGTAACACGATTTTGAGCGTTCGTGAAGCATCATGTTGATATCGGTATGCCCCCATATACGACATCGCGTGAATGATATCGTAAAACAGCAGGAGTTACCATTCGGCAAGAACACAAACGTTCTGCGTTGCGATTAACACAAACATTGATCGAAAGCGCAAGTACGTACGGCTACACACAGCCTCGCGCGCTTGAAATGATAGACAACCACCAAACCATTCTGAATAACTAGCTGGAACACCCGCACCTACCTTTCAATGAGAAAGCCCAATAACAACATGCTTATTGGAGTGACCGTTTTCCAACAATGTGTTTATTGCAGTTGTTATAATGCAAAAAAAGTTAGGTTACCGGTGTTGAGACCCAAGGCGAACGCGATACGTGACAGTGTCGGTTCGCACGATAAAATAATGAGGGTGAGTAGGTTTGACAGGTCATGTGCATGTAGTTGCTTCTTACGCGCACATTTATCGATATTCACCCACCTTCCTGGGTAATCCTACGTCGTACACAAAATCCACTACAACATGCAAGCACATTTCACCCACCACTCTTCGTCGCCTGTTTCGCGAGATTCACGCACTGTAAAAAAACGACGTGAAAAATACGTGCATTTGCACCATCAAACGATACGTTACAGCCTCGTTTTATAAGATAAGTTTCCATCGTCAAGCGGTCAAGCAGCGCGCGCGCCAGCCCGAGCTTCGGAGGCATTTCGAAGCGTGGTTCGAAGAGAGCGAGCCCAGCGAGCCGAACGGCCGAGCGAGCCTGGCCGACCGCCGAGCATGCGCTCTGTGCGCACGCCAACTACGCAGCGGGCGCCCTCGTCAGGCGACCCGGCGACCCGGCGTGACCGACGGATGATAGTTCGTCGCGCTCATTGCTCGCGGGCTCCGAGCGCAACCAACGCACTTTCAATCGCCTCGAAGGGTACGTATACACGACTTTATTACTTGCAGCAGTGGGGAGGCACTCACTTGATCGAATGACGTTTGAGCGAACGCCCACGTTTCACCGAATGAGACTTTAGCGAATAGCCGGACGCCGCGAAGCGGCGTTTTCGGGTGGGCCAAATGGGTTCACATTTTTGTAATGAGCCGACGCAGACTGTCGCCGCGAAGCGGCTTAAGCGCAGCGCGGCGGATGGGTTAACGCGCGCCCCCGTTATTCGCTTAAACGTCAATTCGCTCAAATGTCGCTGTTCGCTAAAATGTCATTCGCTCATGTGATATGGACCCGCAGCAGTGAGTGCTTTGGTATACACGGATCAAAGTACACACCAAAGGACAGAGAGGAGACATGAAGTTTTGAAATCGCAGCTTATTTGAACGCACGTGTCCCCTGTTGAAAGCCTCTAGCTGTGCTCTGTTGCAGGCGTTATTTCGACTGCGTGTACTCCAATATAACGCCAGTCAGTGTTCACACTTGGCTAGCTTCGCTATCTTGTTATCTCATGTGCGAAATAGATGTAGAAACCAGCGCCGCGTCTCTTTCGGATATTCAGCCTCCAGCCCGCTTACTTCCGGCGTGCTTGCCGCCGCGACCGTTCGACGCATTGGATTCGCGGGCTCGTTCGAAGAGGCGTTGTTTGAAGCTGACGAGTCGCCGAAGTGTTACCGGCCGCTTCTCTTTACGGAAGTCGCAATCGACGCTCGGCTCTGAGCTCGTACTTTTTTCCTCCCGGGTAGACCATGAGTGCCGACCACTGATCTGTGGTGTCGACTGACGCCGAACGAAGTTGAGAAACGCTAGCGAGCGAGTGAATCAAATGTTTGTGACACCGCCCAACTGCCCTGCTATCGGCTGCGCAGAGCAAATAGAGTAAAAAAAATCGAACAAAAACGTGGTTTTTTATTTTCCCGTTGGTCATGTTTCACCTCAATCAACGCAAAGGAAATCACGGGTATGCGTCGGTTGACTCATTACTGTACCTAGATTGTAGATTGTCTCACTACAAGGAAGCTTTTTTGATGTGGTCTTATTCTGATATCGTTATTAGGGTGACCACCCGTCCCGCGACTCGCGGGACTGTCCATGTATTGAGGGCTCGTGTCCCGCGTCCCGCAAGAAATACCAAAATCTTCAAAATGTCCCGCATTTCACATTGTCGTAACATTCACTTCGCAAATTATGGCGCTTCCGAACAACAGGCCACGGGAAAGTGCGGAGGTAGCTGATAAACGTGTGAATCTCGATGGTATGTTATTTCTATCCACGCACTGCGGAAAGCGACCGTCGTTTTTGCAGGTGAAAGACGCGCATGCGCCGTTGTGCTTCTCCCCTTTATGGCAAAATATTGCAAGCGAAAATTGCTCGCCAAAAGTTCAAAGAATAAACTATTGTAAATATTTGCAAATCATACTGTATCATGCGAAAGGTTTTTTTGTGGAAAGCTTTTCTTTAGTGAAGATGGCCACAAAACGCTAAAACCTGCAACTTACAACGGTCGAAAAAACAAAAACATAAGGTTCTAATTTTGTGTAGCAGCATGTTAGTATAAGAGTATTTATCGACATAGACAGAAAACAATAAGCCGAAAAATGCTTACTGTTTCTTATTTCCTTTTTATGCATTGGGGTCTGGTACAGTCATTTTTTATGTTTTTACTTACACACTTGTAATGAAATATTTACCAATACAATTAAACAAAAAATATCACTGTTAGTCAAAATTATTTTAGATTGATTGTCGCACACAATTTTCAGGTGTACAATACGCTTTCGTACAGCACAGGATTTCGGGGTGTGCGTGTTGGTGAATTTCCTGTAATACTTTTTTCTCGAGTCGTGAAAATACCATCCTTCTCTTACTTCCTCCTCCTCCTCCTCCTCCTCCTCCTCCCCCCCCCCCTCCGGTCAGGGTGTCCCGCATTTCGCCGGCAGGAAGGTGGTCACCCTAATCGTTATATCTTGCTTTTTCATCTTGGCTGCACACTTCTAGACGAGCTTCTACACATTGCACTCCTTGTTGACATGCCTCTGGTGCTTGAGACTAATTGGAAGTCACTGTTTGCTGATTCCTTGGTGCACATATTTCATGTTCAACATCAGGTATCTAAAGGAGGCACCATGAAACCCTGGAATTTGTTCAGAGGTACCTCAACATACTGTATTTGAGTGCTGTTTTGTGTGTTGTAGTTTCGTACAGAACCAAATTGCACTTTTTCTGTAATATACCCTATAACTGTTCACTACAATTAAAGTTGCAATGAAACATTGGCCACGAGAGGTTACTCGCCCAAGGTGGCCGAAACATTCCTCGCATAATTTTTTCCATGGGTCATTTTGGATGTTGACAAATTTTCTTGTGAATAATGAGTGTTATGCACATAAGTTTCTTCTGTACTTTTTGTCCAGGCACTTCAGTTAGATAAACCCCAGCAAAGGCAGCAAGACAGTCTCATGGGGTCACACCAAGGATAACGGCATTCCTGCTAGAGTCCCGAGTCTTGTCACCGAACTTCACAGAACATAATGGTACATTCCCTTTCCTTAACGTTTCCCTCTGAAATTTTTTTGTTGTTGTTGTTTATGTAAAAAGGGAAGAACAACGTTTAAACACCCGAACATTCATAAGTGGTCTCTGTACCAGACAATAGGGTGTCTTCGGCCCGCTTCAGACAGGGCAACTTTTCCAGCAATTTCGGGGTTCCTGGCGGGTTGTTCCCTAGCTTTCCCTAGATCGACACAAACTGCTGAGATCGGGTCCGGCTCGAAGCGGACGAGCAGCTCGGACAACTCGGAGACGTTTGAAGCGGCTGCAGCCAATCAGGAATGCAATATTTTCACGTGACACCCCCATGGTGGTGATGATGACAGCTATAGACTTGGTTCTGGTATAAAATCGATCGCTTTTGGAAATAAACCTTTTCAGAAAGATGAGTTAATATTCTCAATGCCATTCAAAGATATAAAAACTCGCTTTTAGCGTGTAGCTGTGCTTCTAAATAGTGCAAGAAAAATGAAATTTGTTGATGATGATAACAAGTCGAAGCAATTCGGTTGCTGCGTGTGAACGCGGACGGCCCGTGTTGCTGGTGTTGCGACGTCCAGTTGCTGGGTGAAATTGCTCCGTCTGAAGCGGGCCTTAGGGAACTAAAATCAAGAACAGTGGAGCTCTGGGATCAAGCCCACCTGGAGACGTTGTTTTTTTTTTCCTTTTTAGTACATATATATATGTATACTTTTTTTAAGTTTTAACATATAGACGCATAATTTACATACTGATTCACATTCAGAAGCGCTTTTATTCACACTCTGTTGCTCCCTAGTGCTTGTAATAGCTTCTTATTGAGCTATTGCAAGCTCTGCAAAGAAAGGGGCATCTTCCCACTCTTTGCAAGCTGCAAAGCTGTGGCTTGCACAGCTCTAGCAGGTCGCACCTAGCTCACTGGCTCCATCACGAAGCATAGGTGCTGCATGAGTCGGGCCACACCGTAAGGCCATATACGGTCGGGTCACAGCACCTGGGGCCATTCGTCACTGCACTCAGCTATGGTATGGTGGCATGGTCAGCGCAGGAAGCAGGGGTATAACTTGGAAATGCTGATCTTCATCACATTTGAAACAGATTTTTATTACTTTTGTGTTGCGTTGTCAGCATTTTAAGGGTAAGGAAGCAAGCAGCAGCGAGAGCGAGAAAAAAAAAATTTAAAACCGCTCTCGCCGAGAACTTATTACGAGCACTAGGAAGCCATGGAGTATAATTGAAGTTTCTAAAGGTGAATTAGCATATAAAGTATGTGCTTGTGCCTCAAAAATAAAAAAAAAAAAAACAATTTAGATATAATTAATTAGGATAAAAATATACGCCAGGAGGACTTAAACCAGAACTACACAGCCTGTAAGTTTGAAATTCGATACCTTAAGCCACTCGGCCACCACCCAATTTTATTTCCAGGTCGTTTATCGAGGTATATGAATTTCGTTTGCAGCTGTCGGCTGCAAGATTCCCCCCAAATATGACAAGTGACCAAGAATAGAACCTCATTTGTCGGCCGAGGTACTCGATCTGCTTGCATCAAGGCAAGCTAGCCTGGCTTGCTGGGCTTATATCATTTAATGAACTATTCCCACCAAATATGACAAGTGACCAAGAATAGAACCTCATTTGTCGGCCGAAACACTGTGCTTCCATCAAGGCAAGCTAGCCTGGCTTGCTGGGCTTATGTTTTGTTTTATCACCCATGTGGAATTCTGTTGTCACTCATCAAAAGAAAAAAAAAAAACTGTGACTAAGTCTGACTTGTTCTGGTGTGCAGGTATCCTTGGCAGTAAACTCTGCTAAATGAGGCAAAATATTTATTATACTTTTTTTAGCAAATATGCATTGTTTTAGCAAAATGAGCTACACTATTTGACTAAGGTGAAACAGAGAACGAGCCTCTCCACCTGGGTCTCTTTTCATCTCGCAGACACTATTTCCTTCTTTTTGTGGTTTGTATCAGACTTTTTTGTCTCTGTCCGGCGAAAGCATCTGTGTTTGACTAAGACTGGTTTTTTTAGAATATGTGCAGGTATTCTTCGCAGCAAATGGCTGCCGATCAGGTACACGAGTTTGTTCTCGGTCACCGAAAGCAAGTATTTTCAAGGTGAGCTATTGCCCGCCTATATGATTTTTGTGTACCATTCCTCTTGGATGCCATTTCGTATGTGTAGTGGTCTTGCATTAGTATTTTGTTGTCTCTCCTGCAAAAACACCCAGGTTTGCCTAAGACAGGGCTCTGTCTTATACACGCAGGTCTTAAAGGCAAGCACCAGCCAATCAAGGCCAGAAGTTTGCTCTTTGCCGCTCATGGCAAGTGTTTTCAAGGTGAGTGATTGATTCCTATCTGAGTTGTTTGTTTCATTCCTCACAGGCACTCTACTTCCTGTCTTTATAGTGGTCTTGTGTCAGGCTTTTTTTTCTCTGTCCCACCAAAGCATCTGTATTAGACTAAGACTGGGTTCTTTCGGATATGTGAAGCAATTCTTGGCAGCAAGTGGCTGCCAATCAGGAACACGAGTTTGTTCTCGGCCACCAAGAGCAAGCATTTTCAAGGTGAGCTATTTCCCGCCTATATGAGTTTCCGCATTCGTCAAGCTCATATACGACAGCTTCTTCCGGACAAGAACCGAAAATAGATAGATGGTGGGTGTTTCATTTGCTATGCCTTTTGGCATGCACATTCTGTTTGTTCTGTTTCAAGATTTTAGCAGAGTTGAATTTCAACTATTGCGAAATACCGAGCATGCGCCCAGATAGCAGAAGCGCCCACCCCCTGTTTTCGGAACAATCCGTAAGTAAGCAAAGGGCATACCAGACTCCCATCAACCTGTTTTGAGCCATGCTCAAAATATTAAAAGAAGACATCAAGCGCCAGGTGCTGTGGCGTCCTTGCCACAATAGCGCCGGTCGGGGTATTGATGCCGCTGGTCTGCCAGTGAACGAGCGTCCGAGCGGATTTCTACTATAGGGTCTCCAACTTACTCTGCGCATGCAGGAAAAAAAAATTATGTTTGCTCACCTTCGGAAGGACTTAGCAGTGGTGATGCAGAATAGAGCAGCCACAACGCCGCATTCCACAAGGGTCGCAACAAAACAATAATGTCACTGATCCGGAAGCCTGGATTGTGATGGCTATTTTCCACCGGGTTCCTAGTCGAAAATGCCATCCTTCCAAAAAAAGAAAAAGGATTCATTCACGGACCGACTAGCTCTTTTTGGCGCAGTTTGGCGTGGTTTGGCACAATTATGTATTTAGCCGCAGCCAAAGGGGGATTTATCAAAATGGCACAATTGGGACAGCTGGACCGCCCCTGAAAATTACATGCGCGTGACATAATATGCTTCTTGTGACAAAACTGGGCACACGTCGACAAACGTGTTGTCCAAGTGTATTGCAGCAAAACAAGCTTCAATGAAAGCGTCCCTAGTCGTTCTGAGCTCCGTCAATTAAATATGCCGTACAGCTCGTCTGGCTTCAGTATTTCTGCTTCAGAGCAAACTAGAAAATCTGGAATCCTCACCTTTGAACGAGAACGAACAGGCGCCTGCTAGCTTGTGAGCCGTGGAAACTGTAGAGAGATTTGCGATTAGTTACATCCAAGTAACAATGTTTTTGAGTAGCCACCTATAGTACACTCAAAATTACATGCATGGGACATAGATGCCTCATGCGACGGGACCCCATTCATCCTTGTTTACTGTTAACTCTGCTTACCTTTGCCACTCGCCTCCAATTTCTGAGCTACTTCTTTAATCTCAATTCCCTGGTTCCCAAAGGTCACGCCATGGCTTGCGCCAGGCACGGATCTGTCAGCTCTCCGACCGGGACAGATCCGTGCCTGGCGCAAGCCATGGCGTGACCTTTGGGAACCAGGGAATTGAGATTAAAGAAGTAGCTCAGAAATTGGAGGCGAGTGGCAAAGGTAAGCAGAGTTAACAGAAAACAAGGATGAATGGGGTCCCGTCGCATGAGGCATCTATGTCCCATGCATGTAATTTTGAGTGTTCTATAGGTGGCTACTCAAAAACATTGTTACTTGGATGTAACTAATCGCAAATCTCTCTTACAGTTTCCACGGCTCACAAGCCAGCAGGCGCCTGTTCGTTCTCGTTCAAAGGTGAGGATTCCAGATTTTCTAGTTTGCTCTGAAGCAGAAATACTGAAGCCAGACGAGCTGTACGGCATATTTAATTGACGGAGCTCAGAACGACTAGGGACGCTTTCATTGAAGCTTGTTTTGCTGCAATACACGTGGACAACACGTTTGTCGACGTGTGCCCAGTTTTGTCGCAAGAAGCATATTATGTCACGCACATGTAATTTTCAGGGGCGGTCCAGCTGTCCCAATTGTGTCATTTTGATAAATCCCCCTTTGGCTGCGGCTAAATACATAATTTGCGTGTTTCTTGTGAACTTAGAATGGAGCTTACAAACCAGTTTAATTAATCGCTATAGTTTAGGATGCTCGGACACCTTAAGTATATTTATCACGATAGAACTGAAACAAACCAAGTTGCGTTGAAGGTTTACTCAGTGAGAGGTCGGTCTGACTTAGGTTATATCGACCGTCATTCAGGCTGTGGATAAATTTAGCCTGTAGCTTTACTGCTAGTGATTACACGACCGCGCACCCGTACTATGCTCACCAGTTTGAAAAAGGCGGGGATGGGTATAGAGCCCAATATTCCTGGGTCAGAATCACGGGCGATGACTACCAATGCGAGTGAGAAAACGTATTTACATGATTGTAAGTCGACTCGAATGTAGGCTGACTCCCCCGCACCACGTACCAGGAAACTAAAAATAAATATATATAGAACTTATATAGGGGCGCATTTGACACGGGTTGCGTTCTTTCGCGACGCACGCCGCAAGTTTTGCCTCTAACTCTCGAAATCGTCTCGACTTTGGTTCGTGAAAACCTTGTTGCTTGCGCCACAGTTTTAAGTTTCGGATCGCCGCAGCCGCCACTGGCGCACCACCCGTTTCGAGATATCAAACTAGCGGCCTGCCACGCGCTTGTCGGTGGCCTCGGCAAAAGGAATTAGTCCTCTCGAACGTTGCCATCAATGAGCGCCGAAAGCTACTCGGGCCCGGAGCAGTCATGACGAAGCTGGGGACAAACAGCCGCAAAGAGATAACGTGTCGCCGTGCCGCTTGAATACCGCAATACCGTCGACAGCCTGTGAAAGGGCAATTAGTCAGGGCAGTACTATTGCTAACCTGCGGTTTTTAATGTGCTGCAATATCTGATTTAATGAATGGGCACTGGTACCACCAGCAAAACACAGTACAGAAGTGCTATTTGTTTGTGTTGCTCCAAAATGTTTAGTTTTCCTGATACCAAGGCGCTTCACAACGAGATTTTCCCTGCTCCAAAAGGGGAGTTTATGTGATACCAATAGCTCCAAAATTGTGCTGTACGTGGAAAGAAATTGCAACTTGAACGCAACTCATCGCAAATCTTTCTTGCAGTTTCCATGGCCGACAAGGCAGCAGGTGCCAGTTCATTCTGGTTTAAAGGTGAAGATTCCAGATTTTCTACATTGCTCTGCAGCAGCAATACTGAAGCCAGACAAGCGGTACGGCATATTTAATTGACGGAGCTCAGAACGACTGGGGACGCTTTCACTGAAGCTTGTTTTGCTGCAATACATGCGTGTATTGCAGCAAAACAAGCTTCAGTGAAAGCGTCCCCAGTCGTTTTGAGCTCCGTCAATTAAATATGCCGTACCACTTGTCTGGCTTCAGTATTGCTGTATGCGACAAAACATGTGCCCCGTTTTGTCACACCAACTAGCTCAACTTGAGCCTGTTACCGTTGCTTGGTTTTCGCTCAGCCAAATCTGTTTTATGGGGTGCACCCAAATGAAAACACAATCGTGTTGAATCGTGTAAGAGTATTTAGAATATTTATCGATCACGCCGCTGAACTTGCATCGCTCGAAGAACTTCGTTTTTGTGAGTACGAGTACGCGACTCACAGAGCACTGGTGAACACCATTGTTTTCGTCGCTCCCGACGGTTCCCTGGAAACAGCCAGCGGCGTAGAAGCGTAGAGCTGCGAGGGCTTGTTGTTTGACCGTCAGCACGCGGGGCCCTTCGCGACGCCGCTAGAGCTTTCCGCGAAGCTGGTCGCACAGCCAGCGAATCACCCCTTTGGTCAGCCGGTATTCGCCCGCAAACCTCGCATCGCTCGGCTCGAAAGCATTCCGGTGGCCTCTAAAAATTGGATCCGCTGGCGAGCCCAACAGTAGAGATGCATATGTTAGGGTCGCCATCTTTTAAGATCCAGAACGATCTCCGGCTTCGTCTCGACCATTCTGTTAACTGCGTCGTCAAAGTGCATCGTGACGACATTTTGACGTCACCGGCAACTGCATCATTTTACGAGCATAGCTCGAACTGCATAGGGAAAAACGACATTTCAACGGGATGTCACGTGACCCGAGAGACTAGCCAATCAGTGCCCGATGCAGTTTTCTACATCATTTAGTTTGCGTTCCCGCATAGATAGACAGAACGACGGGGGCTCCTGCATTGAAGCTTATTTTTCTGTAATACATGCTTGCGACATTGACGTGTGCCCAGTTACGTCGCAAGAGGATATCTATGTCCCGCACATGTAATTTTGAATCTTTCCGACTTAGTGTACTTTACGTGGCTACTCAAAGTAAGTGCTACTTGGACGCAACTAATCGCAAATCTCTCTTCCAGTTTCAACGGCCTACAAGCCAGCAAGCACCAGTTCGTTTTTCTTCAAAGGTGAGCATTCCAGATACTCTAGTTTGGTGCGAAGCAGGAATACTGAAGCCAGGCGAGCGGATACGTATATTTGATTGACCGAGCTCAGAATGACCCGGGGCAGTGGCATTGAAGCTTATTTTTCTGCAATCAACGCAGACATAATTTTGAATCTATCCGGCTTAGTGAGAAATTGCGACTTGTCGCAAACTAATCACAAATTTTCATTTTGCAGTTTTTTATACGGCTGCAGCTAGCATGTGCTGTTTTCATTAAAAGGTGAGGATTCCACACTCTATTTTCAAACATCAAGCTTTTGAATGAGGGTCGTAAACAATTAACTTTCTTTTGCAGTAAATGCTGGATCCTCCAGTTCCGGAATATGTGAAATATATTTGGTATGGATAAGTCCAGTGTTTTGCTTCTTTATTCATAATTTGACAACAGCAACATTTTTTTTATTTCATCACTCAGAAATACACACAAGGAGACTGCATGGAAAGAAATGTTGTGCTGAACGTCATATTCCAACACGTATATAGTTCTATTGGTAGCCGATAGAATATATTGGATTCCAATATCCATAATACGCTAAATACACTGGAATCGTAAACCCTTATTGGATCCCCGTACGACACATGGGGATTCAATAAGGGTTTATACGGTATGGGATTTCAATATTTTTAGCGTATTATGGATATTGCAATCCCATAACAAACCCTTATTGTAATACAATACAATAAATGTAATGTTTTCCAATACACTATCCATATCGTATTGTAATACAATAAAAGGATATTGTTTACCAATATCCATAATACGCTGTTCATATTGGGGTTTTCCAATAGGGTATGCTTTTCTCGCTCTATTTTTAGCAGACCTCCCTGCGTGTGATGATTTTCGTCAGAAAATATCCCGTATCTCAGGCAAATACAATTTGTTTTTATAAACCTGAGTGGTTTTCTTCGGCTTGCTATGTTCCAAATTAATACAAAATAAAATTGTATATTTGTGCAAACGATTCAAGCTGTTGCAGACGCATACTTTAGTCATTCCGTGTTCGTTTGTCATGCCTTTGTTTGCAACAGGCCTCTCGAAAGATCTCGAGGACCGGAAGTTGCCTTCGCAAATATTTCAGAAGCAACGAATTCACTGCAAGCTTGTGTCCTGGCAAGTGTGAAATATGGGCTTCCTTTATCTATTGATTTATACTTGCGTGTGTCCATAACAACAGCCCTAGCAATTGTGTGTTTGGAGCGGTGACGCCACACAATGGTCGCCATGCGGACTAAGTATGATTTGTCGCCTACTGTGTGCTCACTACACGCTTGTGGGCTAAGAACTCCGAAGTTGGTATGGCTCGCCGCTGACGCTCACCTGCGGACGAAAGGGCGATTCACACACTCGCGTTGAGTCGGACCCAGTGCGAGGGTTGCTATGGCAACAGCGGCGTCGTCTTCAACATGGCGGGGGTGGGGGTAAAAACCGGTTTTGCTGGAGCCGACGAAGTTGTTGCCATAGCAACATTCGCACTCTGCCGGACTTGACGCAAATGTGTAAATCACCCTTGAATATGCTGAACTAAGTAACACTCGCCGTGGACTGTCGCATGCTACTGCCGGCGAACGTCGGCAACAAGTCACAATGCAAGCAGTCTTGGGTAAGTTACTTTTAAAAAGTAATTCGTTACAGTTACAGTTGCTTTCGGAAAAAAAGTAGCGAAGTTACCGTTACAGTTACCTCAACAAAAGAGTAACTCGTTACAGTTGTATCGGTGCTCGGTGGCACCCGAAAGAAATGCGACTGACTCCGTGTCACGGCAAACCAAAAAGAACGTTTATTCCCTCGTGGCCCTGCACAAGCCACGGGCCCCATGGCACGCACGTGCGTGCCTCGCTTGTAGGAAGCGGGAAGTTCAAAAGAGGCTCACGCCACATCTCCCTCTGGGGATAAACAAGAGTTTCGAGTAGTCTGTAGTTATTCACCAAACCGCTGGAGGGCAAACACTTTTCTTCCAGCCCTTGTTACTGCCACGGGGACTCTGTAGTCCTGCGTTGATGACTGCGACTGCGAAGCCTGCTGCAGTGTAGGCGGGTGCTCCGTGACGTCCTCCCCGAGTAGGGCAGACCCGTCAGGAGCGGTCGTGTTGGCTGGCCACAATAGCAGCTCGTCGCGTTGACCAGAATGAGCCGGAATTCTGTTGAGGGCTCTTCGGTTGCGACGGACGTCCCCTCTTGTGGTTCTGACCCAGTACGACCTGGGCGTGTCCGCTTGACGGAGGACCTCCCCTGGGCACTTGAGGTCCTTCACCCACACAGTCGATCCGGTACTCAGTTTGGGTAGCCGTCGAGCTGCATGTCGGCGGTCGAAGTGTGCCCGTTGGCGCTCTTTCACTTGACGGTCGCGTCTAGTTGCGACGTTGTTGTTAACTTGGCCGGAATCAGAAGAGCTGGGTACGCCGGGATCCGTGTCCGCAGACGCCGTCCTGCCATCCCGCTTTGAAGCCGGCAAGAACTCCTGCAGGTAGGCCCCCGCCCCTCCTCCGGCCCCCGTGCCCCGCGGGGGCCTACCTGCAGGAGTTCTTGCCGGCTTCAAAGCGGGATGGCGGGACGACGTCTGCGGACGCTGTCATGAGGTGGAAGGACAAGTCAACAAGGCAAGAGGTTTACGTCGTACAACAACTTCGCACTGCCCTTCTTGGATTGCCTGCCATACAGAACTTAGGACTCGTCAAGTTTCTCTGCAGCACTGAAAGCCTCGAGAAGCGCTTTGCTCCACTCTTCAGCGGCCTTGGGACACTTCCAGGAGAGTACACCATCCGACTAGACCCAGCAAAGCGCTTCTCGAGGCTTTCGGTGCTGCAGAGAAACTTGACGAGTCCTAAGTTCTGTATGGCAGGCAATCCAAGAAGGGCAGTGCGAAGTTGTTGTACGACGTAAACCTCTTGCCTTGTTGACTTGTCCTTCCACCTCATGAGAGCGTCAAACTTCCCCAACACCTTCAGGGCAGGTCTCAGTGGTCGCAGATACATTTTCGGGAATACCGTCTTCTGGCCTGTGCTCAGCAGAAGAGGTCCTTTCGGGGCCCAGTGGACATGCCCTGAAGGTGTTGGGGAAGTTTGACGCTGTCATGAGGTGGAAGGACAAGTCAACAAGGCAAGAGGTTTACGTCGTACAACTTCGCACTGCCCTTCTTGGATTGCCTGCCATACAGAACTTAGGACTCGTCAAGTTTCTCTGCAGCACCGAAAGCCTCGAGAAGCGCTTTGCTCCACTCTTCAGCGGCCTTGGGACACTTCCAGGAGAGTACACCATCCGACTAGACCCAGCGGCGGTGCCTTACTCGCTGAGCGTCGCACGTCGCGTGCCAATCCCACTTCTGACACCATGTATCGGTGCTCGGTGGCACCCGAAAGAAATACGACTGACTCCGTGTCACGGCAAACCAAAAAGAACGTTTATACCCTCGTGGCCCTGCACAAGCCACGGGCCCCACGGCACGCGCGTGCGTGCCTCGCTTGTAGGAAGCGGGAAGTTCAAAAGAGGCTCACGCCACAACAGTTACACTTATTTTTAAAAAGTAACGACGTTACTTTTCATTTAGTTTTTCATAACACAAAAATATTTAGGTAAACTAGAAAACGCCTTTCACCAAGTTTGTTTGCATAAAATTAAAAAGTGCGCTTATTACTTCAAATTGTAAATTAGCAGCAGTTGCTTCTCGAAATTAGTGTCTGAAAGTTTCCCTCGTTTAATTGCGAACACGTGCCTGCCCTTGCTGAACAGATGCCCAACTGGCGCGCTGGAAGAAATTGCATGGGGGCAAACGCGGATCCAATACAAAGGCCCTATCCTTGTTAACACTAGCAAATTTCTGGCTCGTTGATGGTCGCGCGGGGTTCATATAGTCCCTGGACATATCTCAGTTCGTACCCGGCAAGCCAGAAACAAACCCCGCGCAAACAGCAGTAAATTTTGCCTCGACTGTTGACACCACGCTGGAATAGTGGCGCAAAATAAAAATACGAAACATGCCCGCAGCGGAGTAGTGGCGCTAATCAAAATACGAAACATGCGCAGTTCCCTCCGCTTGTATCGTTGATTCACAGTTGATTCAGCCGATTAAAAAGCGTTTGTGCAGTAAAAAGAAAAACCGCAACATGAATAGTGCTTCAGATACTAATATGGAAGTGTTCATTCACAAAGTACAAGCGCGTGCGTAAAGATAACTAGATTTTTTTTCATCAAATCTACACGTGGCTATATTCAGGCCGTGACTCGCGATAAAGAACGCGAATTCACAATTTTGTGCAAGGCCAACTTGACACTCGAAATGTCGGAACAAACAATTTGGAAAGTGCAAGGAATAGCTAGATTGTACTCGTTCAATGATCACTGGAAAGTAACGACAAAAGTAACGTCGTTACTTTCATCGTTACCTCAAAAAAGTAATAGAACTACAGTTACAAGTTACATTTTTAAAAAGTAACTGGTTACAGTTACAAGTTACCAAAAAAGTAACGAAGTTACAGTCACGCGTTACTAGTAACGCGTTACTGCCCAAGACTGAATGCAAGTCATACATAGTTTAGTTGCTTGCACTCTCGTTTATATCCTGCTTGTGGCGCCAAGCAAAGGTGTCGAATTCGGATCCCATAGTCCTGGGTTTGATACCCACTGAGCTCCTGGGCGAATCTTTCAAGTTTTTATTCTCATGTTTGAATCCTTATGGCTAATTATGCGTCCTATATGCATTGAATGCTTACGTATCGCCTTCTGCGGGCTATGTATGTTTAATAAAAAAATAAAACAGCGCCGAAAAAAGAAACGGAAAACAAGAGGACGAAATGTACAAACAAAGCGCTGACTCTCAACTGATTTATAGGAAGAAAACATAAATCGACAAGCATCACTGGTCATCAAAAACATCAAGTCACCACCACCCGCACGTGTCAAACCTGCTGAAGAATGCCAACTCTGTCAAAGATTGCGAGAAAAGGCGAACTGACGCACCTCTCATTCTGTTACGAAATATAAAAAGCCTCTAAAATTTCTCTGGTCGTCTGTCGACTGTGTCATCCTAAGATACTTGTTTTACCAAGAACGGGTCTGCAACCGCACCTATCACAGTCCACTGCCAAGTTGCCTGCTCGCGAAGATCTAGCCGATAGTACATGCTCGCTTAATCTCTCGTTCACACACCTGCCGGTCTGTGCGTACATTATTACCCCGTGGTTCTTTCCACATACAGGACAAGGCCTCGTCGCTCGCTGCTGCCGCCGTCGACGCTAATTCATTATTTTGTTTCTAGGCGCATGTTTGCGGATTAAATCTTTATTTTTGTTTGTTTTACGCTTGTCAATTCCGTTTTCATCTGCGACAATATATATCTGTTAGTGACAGTTCGCCTGATCACCCAGATGTGCACTGAAGCAAATGTGCTGCCAGACATTCTTGAAACGTGTGCTGGCCTGCACTTCGACCTTAAGACTGCGCGGTACCTCTATTTATTTGTCCGTTTCAGCCACCAGATGGCGCGTGGATCGTGACGTGGTTGAACGCGCATCTTCTAGATGGCGCCAGTATCGAAGTGTGAAAAGGCCCGTGTTATCCGCTGCGTGAAATAGATCCCCGAAATGTGTCGTGTTCTCCGGCGGAGGAAGTTTCTCCCTCCCTCGCGCGCGCTTGGTATGTCTGTGGTCAGTCAGCTCAGTGTGCATAACATCGGACGTCAGTGATACTACGCGTGGTGGCCGAGTCCGGCCTTCTGCGCTGTGTGATGCAGTGGGTGGCGCTCGTTACTGTTCGGACAAAGAAGGAGGCTTCGTGGTCCTGCCTGAAGCCCTCTACAAAACTAAAGCAAAGGAAGCCATCCAGAAGAACTTCAAACCAGTGAGACCAGGCCCACTAGCCAAGGTGAAATCCCGCGCTATTGAGATGTGTGGTGCATTGGAACTAACGAGACTGCTAAAGAGTGCCAAGTCTAGTAAGAACCTCCAACTTGACATTTTCTTTACCGCGAAAACGCACAAGACAGATATCCCCTTCAGGGCTATTGTCACGGAGAGGGGTGTCATGGCAGGCTCATGTTGCCAGCTACCTTTGCAGGTATCTGACCTCGCTGGAATTGCATGATCCGTTTTTTGCGCGAAATTCAGACTGCATTATCGAATACCTGAGTGATGAAGAACACGGAATGCGCAGCGCTTTTTCGATCGACGTTGTAGATCTGTTTTATTCGATTGAGCACAAGCCCCTGTTTGAGTCTGTCAGAGAGTGCATTGAACGAAACGGTGTTCTACCGTTCCAAGCCTCTTGCGGCATTTCCGTTGATCATTTTTTGGAACTTTTGGCATTTTACCTAGAGAGCATGTTTGTGCCTTTTGAGGGAGAGATGTATGTGCAGAAGAGGGGAATATGCATCGGGTCTTGTGTTGCGCCGATACCGTCCAATATTTTTTTAAGTGTGTGCGGAAGAAAGATTGCCGAGAGGTTGGGCGACGCGAACCGGTGTCGCATCTTCAGATATGTGGACGACTTTCTCGTACTCGGCAGACCCGCTGACGCACCGAGCTGCGGGGTTGAAGAAGTGCTTGCCATATTTAGGTCATGCGGGGATGGGTTGTCGTTCACGCATGAAGAGCCAGTGAACGGGCATTTACAGTTCTTGGACCTTAGGCTAAGTCTTGAAAGAAATCACATATGCTGGACACATGAGCCACGCTCTAAGAAGGGCATCCTTCCGTTCAGTTCGGCCCATTCGAAACTTGTAAAAAGAGGAATTGCATCTAGTTGTCTCGAGGCGTCACTAAGAAGATCATGTGCACACACCGCTCAAGCGAGCTTCACGAGACAGGCAGCGAGGTTGCAGAAAGCAGGCTACCCGCAGAGAGTTCTGGTGGATGTAGCGGACACCATAATAAAAAAAGTTTAAAGGCACACGGAGGCAGCCCCGTGAAAGAGCAGCAGTGAGGCCGGTGGTAATCCCCTATGTACACTCACTAACCCACAATCTTAAAAAGGTTGCTGATAGGTACGATGTGCCTATTGTGTTCTCCGCACCAGACAAACTATCGAGACTGTGCCGCAGAATCAACAATCCCCGTGAGTCCGCAGATCCTTGCACTACGAAGCACCGCAACCAGTGTTGGGTAAAGTACATCTTGAAGGTACTTCAAATAAAGTACAAAGTAAATGAGACGTGATGTACTTCAAGTAAAGTAGTAAGTACACTGAGTGCAATGTACTTGAAGTAAAGTACTACAAATACAATGTACTTTCAAAGTAAAGTACAAGTATTTTAACACAATCTTTCATGATGCCCTTTCATTCCCCTATACAGTGATTTTTTAACTGGTATGCACTGCCCAGGAAAAATCAGGGGTGCATGACCTATTTTCAAAAACAGCGGCGAATATTTGATAAAGTCAAGTGGCCACAGAGTAGTTATTTTCAGGAATGGAGCCAAATACAGAAGTCCTTCTTCTGAATTTGGCACCGCTTACACTTGATTGTTGCACACAAGGGAGTCAAATGTACTAGGAGAGAGCATGACGTCAGCCCCGTAGCTTCCGCAAGCAATCCTCTCATAGAGGAGTGTCCTCTCCTTAATGAAAAAAAAAACAGTGAGTGTGCAAGCGAGCTGTTGATAATTAATCATAATGTGATACCTGAAATTGGGGCGCGAAACAATTAAGGAACTTTCAAGTCGAAGGAAAAGACAAAAGAGAATGTCTCAAAACATTGTGACGTTCTTCTCTGTTGTCTTTTTCTTCGACTTGAAAGCTTAGCTTTTCCACACCACAGTCTCAGGTGCTACATTATGATTAATTTTGCTCTCCGAATATTTTAAACCTCCTTGCTTGCGCTGACCCACCGAGAAGTAGCGAGAGTTCAAAAGGCTACGGAAAAGCCACCCCCAGAGGAAATGGAGCGATGAGTCGTCTGCTCTCGTTTGTGGTGACAGTAGAATATCCCTCCCGGTATTTCTTCGGAGTTGACAAAGCATCATTTCGTGATACAAATTTAACAAGACAAAATTTGGGGAATGTACTTTGGAGTTAGGAATTGTACTTTCTTTCAAAAGTACCAGAACAAAATACTTTAAGTAAAGTACAAGAACATATTCAGAGAATGTACTTCAAGTAAAGTACAAGTTTCCTAAACCTACTTGAAGTAGTACTTTAAGTACAATGTACTTAAAGTACTTCCCAACACTGACCGCAACAGGTACACGGAATGTGCCACGGGCGTCATATACGAAATTCCCATGTCATGCGGATCATCGTACATTGGCCAAACGGGCAGATGTTTTAATGATCGCGCCCGCGAACATGCGGCGGCTACACTGGCTACCCCGTCGGGACACCTCGCCATGCATTGCAGCCGTTGCTCATGCACACCGTCATTCAGTGACACAAGAATTTTGGCCAGATACGCCGATCGGATATCGAGGGAGCTGCACGAGGCCTTTGAAATAAAAGAAAAAGGCGAGGATTGCATTAGTGACACGTCCTGTGTCACTATCGCCAAAAGAGCACACTTTTTTACGAAGGGGGCTACACCGGATGTAGTATGACTGTGCAGTATGACTGTGTTGTTTGCCATGAGCATATAAGAGAGTGTTTTTTTTCATAAACGCTAGTTGCGAGTGCGCCTGGTTTCGTCTCCTTTCTTGTCCTTGTGTATTTTCGGCGCCCTGAAAGTTACAGTACCGCCTCTTCGAAATCGTCCTTTGCGGCGAGCGATTGAGAGCCAGGTTAGCATTTTATTTTGGTCAGCACTACACATTCAATGAAAGCCTCGGGTGGTGATGTGAACATGTACTGCTCCCCAAAGTGTGTCCAAGGTGCGCGGTGACAATTGGAAATGGTACTGAAGGCGCGCGACCGTCGGTTGGTAAAATACGTGCGTTAGATTAACTTATTCAGTCTAATCATTTTGCCAACGTCTTTTATCTGTTTCGACAAATGACATGGTCGAGTCTATTGATCACCTTAGCTAGATTGAACGTACGGAGTGTCCGGGCTTTAAATAAATTTGCTTCGTTTATGTGAATGAATAACGGTTTTCTCTTTTCCGTGCTCAGTGCTACGCAAAAATCGCTTAGATGTCATGGTAGCGTAGTGTGGCGGCGTTTTGCACGCTGACTCGGTATTGCATTCGCTGTGCACAGTATGTGTTCAGATGGAATGTGTCAAATCGTATTTCCGATCGATATGATGGATTTATTTTGCTACAGTGTTAATTATATTTTCCTGATTTATACTGGTCCGTCCCTGATCTGAGCTAAGTTCAAATTCGAGGGTGCAGACAGACTTAGCGTCGTAACAGCCGTAATACACAGAAAGAAATTAGTACCTTGAAAGAAAAACAAAAGGATACTAGGCGGCTCGGTGTTATAGAAATAATGAGTGTACGAATGATGCCATCGTACGTTTTTTTCTTGTTGAAGGCTCCGCATCGCTGAGAAACACTCAAGGTACCAGCGAAGACAACAAGCTGGCGTGAAAGTTCGGAAAACGAGCGCCACTTTCATCACGCGCTTTCATTTTGATATGACGCAAAATGCGCGCAAAATAGTAACAGGTAAGGCAACAAAACTTAGATGTTAGGTCTGGAACACCACCAGACTCAGCCGTGTTGGGGGCATCTCTCGCGAGTCAATACGTCAAAGGTATTGCGCGTTGAACTGTACGTGTGAGTTATCGATTTGAGCGAAACCTTGATTTCGCAAAACTATTGTGCGTTAGAAATATGCATCGTGTTAATCAGCTATAACTACACCCTATCCCAATAGTTGCGCGCAGTACTTGGAAGCCCCGAGCGAGAAATAAATGACAGTTGATTTTGTAGGACAATCGCGACGTGGAGACCCATAAAAGAGAGTCCCGATAAGAAGAGAGCCCCCCTTCCCCTTTTCTTCAAGTGTTGGGTTACGCTCTCAATCCTGCACCTTTGGTAAGACTGCGCGCACCCAAAATCGCCTTCTTCACGGAAAAACACGGTGGTCTTCAGAATCGACGGGTGCTACGCGAAAGCGAGCGACATGTCACGGGAACGAAGGCTACGTTCCCCGGGCTTTGAAAACGCTCCTGACCACAAAAACAACACTTTTTTTTTCTTCTTTTTTGTCGAAGCACAATTTTTGTATTCTTTTTTTTTTCGTCCACCTTGATACCGCATCAACGCAAGCACTAACATAAACAAAAAAATAGACACTTACAACGAGAACGCGCCCACTGGTACCCGAGTCAAGGCAAGACAACCAACTACTAAAAGGAAACAAAAAATTAGTACCCATGCATAGACAGAACGCATCCATCGAGAGAAATGAATCTCGCGCTTGTTCTGCCAGTCTCTCGTTGTCCTTCTGTCAAAAGCCACAAAGAAGGAAGACAATCGGGGCCTAAACACCCCCCCCCCCTTTTTTTCCCCGCCCTAAAAAGAAGGGAAAAAAAAAGCTTTTTGGACGACCGCGGTCGCCCAAGCGATGACCTAGGAAGAGTATGCGATTGTAGCACGTTTGTCCCGCGGCAGTTCCCCTGTCTCCCAAGTACATATCAAGTCTTCGAGACGGAGAGGGGCCCGCAGACTGGGGGTGGCCTTGGGCGTGGGGTGCTGTGCTTTCCTGCGTTCTCTACTTTTTTTTTGTTTGTTTTGTTTTCTCAGCTTGGGGAAAAGGGCTAAAGGCTATTTTCGTTTCTTTCTTCTTGTGGGTTCATAGAACAACTACTTCTTCCTGCATAAAAAGTAAAAAAAAAAAAAAAACGCACGAGAAGAATGAGTATAAGAAAATTAGTCGACAACTTGGACTCCATTCTGTAAATGCTCGATTGGAGTGTCTGAACCACCTCCTTCTCCCAGGGCCGGATTAAGGTACGGGCTAAGGGGGCTGCAGCCCAGGGCCCCCGACTCTCTGGGGGCCCCCATGACGTAAGGTTGATTGACGCAGCTCGTAGAAAAAAAAACGAAACCTAAAAATATTTTGGAAAGCGATGTTGCTTTGCCGCAGCATTCGAGAAGAGGAATATACAAAGATAATGGCGATGTCAGCGGGGCCAAACGCGCACTTCGCGTAGCACACTACTATCTCTGTACAAAGCTGGCCCTTTGAAGGGATACTTCAACGAAATTTGAAATATTCCCGTCGTGTTCAAAAATAGGTTGAATATGATCCACAATATCCGTAAACGACAATCGCACGTTTGTATTTTGAGCCTGGTGGCTGTATTTTTTGTTAAAAACGGCCCACTCTGGCAAGCGCTCGGAGAAGGCCCAGCGGAGACCACGTGACATCAAACGCAATCGTGACGTAGGTTGTCTCGGGACGAGCAAAGCTACGCTAAGGTGTTCTAGAGGGGGTGGTGTGTAAAGCGGCGGGCGAAGCGCGGTGCCGGTTTTCGTTGATGCCGCAGGATGGCGCCGTGATCAGGGGCGCCGTCAGCGCACCGTAGACGGACCAGGGAAACACTACGAAAGAAGACGCTGCGGCTGTTGTTGCTTATTTGTTTTGCAGCCTTTGGTAACTACGATCGGCCTAGCATCTCGCAGCTCGAGAAGTAAGGTAATGTTTGTCGTTTACACCATACTGATGGTTCTTTTTAGCATATATATAAAGCGGTTTTCGGTGCGTTAGCGCGAGCCTGCTGATATGTGCTTGAGCCCATGCTGGTAATTACCGGATTGGGTGGAGAACGAAGAAACCGGAATAAATGGTACGTTCAATTATCAACGCCTATATACTTTGTCTCACCTTAGCGTGGACGATGTTTCGTTTTTATTTGGGAACAGCGTGCGTAGCTATGGCTGGCCCGTCAGAACGTCACTCGAGTACATTTTTGCGGTCGGAAGACGGCGAGTATTCCCGCTTTTTCGCTCAAACTAGGTATTAATCTGTTATTTACGCAACACACCGGAGCCTACAGCGGCGGATGTCCAACTTTCGAAGGAGGCCAAGCCTCCACAGGTACCCATACGCTAGTTCAGCCAGCTCACTATTGAACTTCAACTGTGGAGTAAAAGGGGCAACTACATTTTGACTTCCCAGTCCCGTTGAAGTGCCCGTGAGAAAAGAATAATAGAGGCTGTAGAATCCAAAACAACTCCACATTATAGGTTTATATTAAGCTCTATAGTGCCAATAGTGGGACTTGCCTAAACCAGTTTGGGGACCGCAAGCTCCGTTTATACAAGGAAAATGCACAGAGAATAGTGCACTGTTATAATAGTAATAATAATATTATCATCATGGTAGTGCGACTGTCTCTAGTGCAAGAACAAAGCTTCATCAAAATTCCAACACCGACAACTTTTATTCACAAAACACGCCCAAGGTGTGCTCTTTCACAGAGCTACAGTGCAAGCGCCTAGAGGACACATGTTTTTTTCCTCTTGCATTTCTTTTCATTCTCAGTTTGGTTCTTTCCTTTCAGGAAAAAATGCACTCTCGTCATTGCATAAAACTTGACAATTGTCTGTGTGAAATCGAGCGAATGCTCGCTGCAGCCTATGCTCGGAACCCGCCCGATGCCATGTACAATCTCTTTAACCACTTTTGCATGGAGCTTCACTTTGCTGAATGAACTTGTCAGCTTGTCTTCCAGTGTCTGAATGAGTCTGTACAGGGGTTCAGAAGGGTACAGGAGCCCCCAAGATCCCACTCTACACTCTCAAGAAAAAAGGGTGTAAAAGGGTTATCGTTACACCCTTTGTCCCATATAATACACCCCCAAACTTCAATTCGACGTACAGCGCCCTACAGTCGAACAGACGGCCCGAAATTTTACGAGGGGCTTGATAGGCGTGTGGTACAACTTATTAAAATAGCTAATGTACGTTTTACTGACTACAAAAAACATAATCGGGGTTTTCGTGGCCCTACTGTAAAAACTCGGTGTTTTCTTTATGTGGTCTTTGATACATACTTTAGCTATATAAAACGTTATATCGCACCGTTATCAAGCCCCTCGTAAAATTTGGGGCCGTCTGTTCGACTATAGGGCGCTGTACGTCGAATTGAAGTTTGGAGGTGTATTATATGGGAAAAAGGGTGTAACGATACACCCTTTTACACCCTTGTTTCTCGAGAGTGTATGCAGGTTTCTGCTGGCAGGTTGGAGGGCACGTCCTCCTTACTCACGAGACATAGCGACTTGCTTAGCTCGCAAGAGCTTGGCAGAATTCGTTTCCTTGCTACATATCCTGCGACATAGTACACAAGGCGAGCATCGCTGTGTTGTGTGACGTATGCTAAATGGTCAACGACGGCTTCGGCCGAGGCTGATGGCTCCTCCAAGTGGCAAGCTTCTTCGTCGTCATCCTGTAGAGCCTCCTCCATGGAAAGCAAGGACTCGAGCATGTCAGGTGCAACATTCCCTCCCACAGGACTCCTGGCCAAGCCATAGAACGCCAGACACCTGCAGTGTACACAAAAATTGGACAGGAACATCAATGATTTGTTCTTTCTAACAGATTACATACACAGGAAATTTAAAAATGATGTTTCTGTACCTCATAATCACAATAAACTGGGCAGGCATCGGGTGATCATTTGCTCCACACGACTGCCTCACGATGCCAAAGCACCTCTCCAGGCAGTCTTGGCTCAGGCGGCAGGTCATCAGAAAGGAAAACCCAACTTTTTCGGTCTGGTACCTGAAAATATTGTATCATTTCATTCATGCAACACCGGACATGTCAGACATTTTACAAGTGTCGGCTACTGATCATCCTGCATTCTTCCCACTTATCGCAGGTGCGGCATGTACATAATGCCACCGAATTTACCAATAAGAAACTTGGAGGAGCATTACAATTCCACTAAGGATGGCTATGGGACTAAAGCAGTTCTCTAAACAAGGACTACATCAAGTGTGAGTTAATATATGACATAGCTTTGTAATTACTTAAGGAGGTCTTTCGTGGCGTGCAGGCTCACGCGGAGACCTTCTGCCGTGCTCGTGCTGAGAAAACCCAGTCTTCCGGCGTGCACTTCCCATGCGTCAAGAAACTGCAGCACTCTGTCCAGCACCACGGCCTTTTCGCTGCCAGGTCTGGAAGCATGGGGGAAAGTTACGTTTAATTGAATACGCACAAGATAAAAATCGAAGTTAAAGACAACCGCACCTGAGTGCTTCACCTGGGAACCTTGATGTCATGACCTCAATGAGATCGGCCATCAGAGTGATGAAAACCTTGGTCGGCCTAAGGTTAGGGTATTTGGCTTCTATCTTCTCTTCATAGAAGGACATGGCACGCACAACAGGGGGACTAAAAACCTGGAAAGCTAAGTCTACTCTCATCTTCTGAAAGCCGTCAGGAAATATGTGAGCCCGAGTCAATTTGTGAGCCACTTTGAAGGTGACACTGTTGTTGCCACACTTCCATGTCGATGAAACGTGTTCCCAGTGAGCCTGCGAAGCCATGAATTGTGCAAGAATCAAGACAATTGCCATTATATCAAATCACATCTTGAGACACAATTAAGAGCAGCAGCAAATATTAAAAGAAAACAGTTGCATGCGTTACATACCTGTCCTTCATGCGTGTTGAACCCATGCTTCATCATTAAGTTACGGACACAGTTCACGAGGTGGGGAAAGTCAGACATAAAGTACAAAAATCTTTGCTCGTCATGCGGGTGAAGAACTTTGCATTCCACGGACTTGGATGACCCATGAACGCCAAGGTCGTGCCACATGGCACGGTTCCAGGATGCTCCATCTGAGCAGATGTAGTCTACATACAGTCCAACTTGTTCACAAAGCAGTGTTGCCTCAACCACAATCTTTTTCAGAAGCTTTGGCTTAATATTGGTGGCAGAAGCAAAGACACCTACAAAGCAAGATAAATATATGCACCCAAAATGTCAAACTCGACAAAAATTGCATTTAGTGAAAATGCTAGTGCTACTAGAATGAACTTACCAATTATTTGAGTCCATTTGCCAATAAATGGTTGAAACATCACCACAAGACCATGGTCCGCCCTAATATGCTTGTCTACTTCCTGAGAAAACTGTCCGAGGTCGACAAAGCCTTCAATACGTGTAGAGGCAGTCATGTCCAGGTGTGACAAAAGTTCAATTTCATCTATGACAAGGCATTCATGTCGCTTCATGTCATCCATTCCTTGTAGCTTGATCTTGACTGAATTCAACAGCTGTTGGCTGAAGCCATACGATGCCTTACATTTCTGTGAATAAGTAATATTGGATAAGAACTTTCGCCTGGCGTAAATAATTCCCATACACAAACCTTGATGTACTTGAAGAGGCAGACACGGCTTGGGAGCGCCAGGATCTTATGACGCCTTAAATGCTCGTAGAGACGGGCACTTTTCATTCGTAGGACGATGCATTCCAAGAGCCACTGTTTGCTGTAGCGGTACCCACGCAGGGATCTGCGCTGCGATGCTTCAAAGAAGGCCCGCACTGCGAACTGCTGTTTCTGTGAAAGCTTTTTGATCTAAAAAAAAAAGAACAAGGAGATCCACAACTGCTAGTTGATTTAGGCTGACAACCTTTACACACAAAACCAATCATGTTTGTGGAAATTCTAAGGAAAGCATGCGATAAACTTTCCGCAATCTAACCTGTGCCTCAAGAGCCCCTTCATTGATGGAGACATTATTTTCCTGAAGTAGTTTGAGACGGTCAAGAAACGAAAGAACTTTCTTGGTCCTCCGTCTTAGCCTTCGCACAGCCTGTCTGAGTCTTCGTTTCGAAACGCTGACTGGATGTGCGGGAGGATTCCAAGCGCTACAACAAATATAACAGATTCGAAAAAAAAACAAGAAAAAAAAAAACAGATTCGAAGATTGCGGGAGCGGAGTCCTGAATCATTTTCCTCGGAAGTGTCGCCGCATACTGCTTTCTTCTTTTTTTTTTTTCTTGGGTACTAGTTTTTTTCTATTGGGCTCACTCGATGAGTGCGGCAAAGGGGTGCAGGAAAACTCGACACAAGCCCGGTCGTCACAGGCCAACTGGTCATTGGTGAACTCGTCAAGGGCACCAACTCGTCACAGGGCATCTCGTACGAGGAATTGTCGTCACGCCGGAATAATCGTCACAAGGAACACTCGTGACAGGGCTTGGAGTTTGACTGTAGGACTACGAATTTACTTCTGTTTATTCCTATTAATTATTTAACTCAACATGTTGGCAGCTGTGATCAAAACATGGCGCTGAAATTGACGTAACCATAGCTAGATACCACGACACGGTTTAGAAGGAACAAATGACAAATGCGATTTTATTGAACTTGCACTGGCCATTACAGCATGGAACTCAAGACCAGATACTCCTAGCAATATTTCGAAGCATGGAGAGAGGAGATCCGGTGAAGTGCTCCTCTAGAAATCTAGATATGAGCTCATTCACATCTTTATATTTCTGTGCGAGACGCGGCGGCAGTTGTCCGCCCGTCTAGCTGGGCCATCTTCAGTTCTTGTAGTGCTTGTTCATCCTTTGGACACCTAAGGAAAGCCCATAAGTTGGGAAGACAACAGTCGAAGTATGGCTGCAGCAAGAAACAAAAAAGTGCCGATTAACATAAAATATGACGGAAAATACGGACTCCCAAAGCAACTGTAACGCACCTGGAAGCCTCGATGCCTGGCTTCGGCAGCGTTGTTCGTGCGTGGCATATCTTACTGCACGGCATCATGCATGAACCATTGACGTCACCGCCAATGCTCCGTGCATTCAAAGCGACGGCGTCACCTTGAAAGTCCCATCCATGAACAGATTCAGCTCTGTCAATTTTGTGGTGGGAAAGGCCACAGGAGTGGATCTTGCCAATTTATTTTTAAATAAGAACGCCGGCGGATTTTTTTTTATGTTACAACGTGAAACGTTTATTGAAGAGAGGTCCAGGATGCCAACAAATAGACCGCTTCCAAAACAATGCTCTTTCTCAGTTCTCAACATACTGCACAGTGGCGTTCGTAAAACACACCGTCAAGGTGTAAAGCCTACAATTTACCTTTTTATTCTTGGAAATACGTATTATGGAATTCACTGACTAGCCAAGTCGAAGGTGAATTCACTACCTTAGGGCACCAAAGACGTTTCACGTGAAACAGTTGCCAATATACCGAGTACAGCCTACCCCGATTTTTTTTTCTTCTGATATATATATATATATATATGTTTTTATTTGTAAATACTGTTGCAGCACGTCGTTGACAGCAAAATAAAAGAAATGCAGCCGCACCGATCTCTCTGCGCTTTTTTCGCTAATCCGATAATCTGCGAGCCACGGACATAAAGGATTCGCTAACATCCGTCGGGAGCGCGAACGGTAAATCGACACGCAATCATAATTTCACAAGCTGCAAATATTTTTTTTTTACTTAGCAGGTATAATATATGAACGACACGTGATTACTATAGAAGCACCATATACCATTTCTCTGTTCTTCAAGACCATTTCCCCAGTCCTGAACGGTCGCGCTATAGGTCGCGGCGGCTGTACGCCCCTGCCCTCGCCCACGGAGCTACGTTGTGTCGTCTGCTACTGTACCGCCAACAGGAGAGCGATAGCTCTACCTGTTCCACAGATGCCTGTTGCGGTATAACTCTGTACGTCTCTCCTGGAGGAAGATAAAAAGATAGGCTCTGCGACCCCCTCCTAAGCTAGCAAGAACGAACAGAAGTATACTCGCTTGGACTGAAAGATTTCCAAAATAGTGGCCAGACATTAGAAAAGCGTATGTCACAAAACTTGGTTTGTGAAATGGCGTTATTTTTTCAAGCGAGAAATTACCTGCTCGCCACTGGGACAACGAAATCGTCACTATTTAATGCGTCATGTGTATCTGCGCTCATGAAGAAAAATCTGAACACTTCAATCTCCCAACGGCCTATGTCGAATAACAAATTCTTTTTTGAACATGTCTGTACAAATAACTCAAATACTTATTTGAACATGTATATGCACAAATAACTCATTTATTGCTACACTTGTATATACACGGGAATTAAACGAAGTTAAACTGCATTTGTGATTAGATCTTGATGTCTAGATGTTGCAAAAGTTTTGCTGGACATAGACGGCACATTCATCGATGCTAAAAGCTCAACAAGGTTCGATTGCCCACTACCAATGGAAATTATTTCTGACACCACAGCAGTGTTCACGTCCATGCTAGAACTCGCCTCGGTCGTTTGAGGAGGTAACTCCGACTCGATAACATCTTTCTTGTTGCACATCTTGCAAACGAACGTGAAGGAACTGCGCAAGCCGTGCCTCCGTTCTGAGACGAACACTATGTCCGCAAATGAACAACTGAAAGGAGCATGACCGCAAATCCTTTGAACAGACTGAAATAAGTGCATAATGTCGACCAAGCGACGATCCTCGAGCACGGATGCGGCTGGTTGCAAGTTTTTGGACGGTTCGACCGTGGATTCGACCACATTAGAGTCTAAAACAATACCTGTTCCTGCAGCCTCAGACCACTCCGAAGAACCGACCACCGCCGCCACGAGACATACCGTGTCCCCTTCGCCGAGGAGCGTTGACGGCGAGCCTAGCAAGGTCGCGGCTTGAGGACCACCTTCGTTAATCTCGCAAAGAAAACCATCCGGGTTGGAACACGACGGCTCGATCTCACCAGAAACCTCAACGTGCGAAGCTCCACAGACGGTCGCTTACGAGAATTCTCAATGTGAGACTTCAGAAGCTTTCGCTTGCCATAGGGAGCTTGCTTTCGACCCATGACGCCAGAGGCGAACGCAACACTTCCGAGCGACACAAATCCGAACACACCAAATGCTAAGCGCAGCTGCGTTGAACTGCCCGTCACCCGCTCTCGCCCGCGCGAAAGAAGATCGCGTATGAATACAAGACAAATGCGTGCACCAAGCCACACGGAGAAACTACTTGATCTCTCGTCCTTGCGGACAGAGACCGCCATCTAGCGGGAGGAGAACAAAATGCAAAACACATAATAATAGTTGAAACTTGAGACCGAAAACTTGCTTTCGGAAATATCGCTGTTGTTTCGAACGGATGAACCTACACTAATTATTTTTATACCAATCCATTCCGTATTAAATTTTAGAGGCACTGGCGCGAGCGCAACTGTTTTTTTTTTAAATTGATAGATTATGTAAAACGTCATTAAACCCAAAAGTGTTCAAAACTGCCGTTTCGAGTCGACTTTACGATTTAAAAAAAATATTTGTACTAAATACTGAGAGATATGATCTGCGCCAATGCATCAACTAAGTATTAATCTCTTTATCGTAAAAGTTTCAAGCAAACACAAAAAGCGGTCCTCATGTAGGAATTTTTTGAAAACGTCAAAAATCTACATGTATTCTCTATGGCGCTTGGAGGTACTATGCCCTCTTAACCCATTTCACGCCGTCGTCGTCGTACGTGATTTGGCTTCACGGTGTTTTTCACCTTCTAAAATATTGCGGAAGCGAGTTACACCTAACTTTGAAGGCGCCAAAAAAAAACAAAAAAAACACTGTCACTCCATGACGTTGCACTACTTTTTTAAGGTTATGCGAGATCTTCTTTATATACGGTAAAGTCATAGGTCTCCTTTTTGGACTTTCCTTGACAACCTTACGCGGGTAACGGAGCACTCTTTCCCGGCCATCCGCCACACCAGTCAGCAAGCCATCTGGATAGCCACTGTCCCTAAGCCTAGTAGCCTGATTGGCAAAGCTAGTAGTCATACGGTGTGGGCATGAGTTAACCAGTGCCTCCTGAAGGCAACCCACCACAATCCCTCGCTTCACAAGTTTAGAATGGCTGGAGTCAAAGGGAGTACACTTTTTTTTGCTCTTAGGGCTATAGCCCCAGCACACATGTGCATCCAAAAAGTGAAGTTTTATATCTAAAAACTGTAAACAGCGATCTGCTGGGAATTCTCTCGTGTAGTTCAACCCTCAAGCATGCGATTTAAACACCTCTAATATACTCCCAATAAAATCCCCTCTACTATGAACAGAGCCTTTTTCCCGCACAGTACCAGTTAATCGTCAACGTACCTAAACACCCGGATCGCATCAACAGTAAGCTCGCGTGCATTGCCTCTATCGCAACTTGAAAGAAAATTGTCGTTCAGCACAGGGGCTACTCTAGACCCAATTCAAACTCCCTGCTTCTGCGAAAACTGAGAACCGTCGTAGACAACGTACGTTTACTTGATATATAAACAGAGCACCTCTAAATATTTGTAAACGCTCACTCCTCAGGCATTTTGAAACGAAACTGTCCCGTAAGCCTCAATTCACCCCTTTACCGCGCGATGCATAATTCATATTGCCTCGGCCTCCGTGTAACACTTTTAGATGCGGAGCATCTCTTGCTCGGGTCTATGTCCCACGGCGTCGGCGTCGTAGTCCGCACTCACACTACGCATGCGCAACTCTCCTCCTCTAGGTCTCCTCTCCTTCAAGTGTGAGCGGTAGCGCGCTGCGCGTGTTCCCCATCACGTGACCGGGGCGGGGTCTGAGGCGAAACCGTGTTTCCCCGGAGGAGGGAAAGGAGGAAAGTTTTCGGCGCGCGGGTCGCAGCGCCAGGCCAGGTCTTTCTAGTGGGGTGAGCTTTCCCCGCAACTCCGCGGCTGTCGTCTGCTAGCATTTCCCGACCGCTCGCGTCCGTTGCAGCCTAGATCTCGCCGGCCAGCCCGGTCTCGACGAGGAAACCTGCAAGCGCTGTTAGGGCATTTTGCGCCGCCTTACCGTGCGGTCTGATTAGACTTTCAAAGTTACTCGTGCTACATCAGTTCACCGCTGTTGACTCCACTTCACTCCGTTCTTCCGATGAAGTGTGATGGAAGCAACAGTCCCGTCAGTTAGTGGGTTGGCGCAAGCAAGCGTCAGCACCACCCCGATGCTCCGCATCACCCCATGGTTCCCCTCGGGAAGATGGTGTAGTTTTTTCGTCACATTCGGGCGTTACACTTTTTCATGAAATCCAGCTTATAAACACATCACGTGTTAAAAAAAAAAAAATATATATTGAATTGCTCAACAGGACTGTGAGAAATACAGCACTGGTTCAACACACATCTTGTGCACCCGCTTGTTTAACACATAATGTGTTTATGGGATAGATGTCATAGAAATGCTAAAAGCTCGATTCTGAAGAAGGGCGCTACACGCAAGGCAAGGCAACATAAAGGATGTATAGCCTGTAGAATCATATATACTTCGTTCAGCATACTTAGTCCGCAGGAGACTATCGTAGTCAAGTGTGCATATCGTACTTAGTCCGTAGAGTCGACCGGCCGCTCAAAGTCATACTAGAGTGTTTTATTATTGAGTATAGGAGCAAACGCTGTGGGTCTGCGTTTGTGTTGCGTTCTTTAAGCTACGCATCTGCGTCGTCGCCATGCACCAATCTAAAGACGGCAGTTTTAGCTCCGCGCACGTGCAGTTTGAAACACACAACGCTAACACAAACGCAGAACGCACGATGCCTGGCGTTTCTCCATATAAGTAAAAGTAAAACTCGCTACTTACTCCGAAGGCTAAAGGCGCTGGCAATTCATGCTCGGTCAACAGGGGAGCGTAGGCGGCGAGTCATACTTAGTCCATAGCACTTAGCACACAGACGACCGTTGATCAACAAGAGAGCGTAGCCAACATGGGAGTCAACAGGGGAGCCTAGGTGGCGAGACATACTTAGTCCGCAGGCGACAGTTGGCAGCAATTCATACTTAGTGCACTGTACTTTGTCTGCATACTACCGTCGGAAGCCAGTTGTACTTATTCCTGCATGCTTGGTCTTCAGGCAACCGTCGGCGGCGAGTCATACTTAGTCCAGAATACTTAGTTCGCAGGGGATCGCCGGCGGCGAGTCATACTTAGTCTAGAGCACTTAGCCCACAAGCGACCGACGGCGGCAAGACATACTTAGTCTGCAAGCTACTGTTGGCAGCAATTCATACTTACTGTAGGATATTTGGTCCGCAGGCAAACGTGGAAAGCCTGTTGTACTTACTCAAGCATATATGCTTGACTGAGTACAACTCGCCATCGACGGCGATGCGTATGAATTGTATACAATTCACACGACTCGCCGCCGGTGTCGCGTCGACACCGATGTCGACAAACAGTTGAAACAACCTACCGCAACTGTCTGACGAAACTCGCGGAGGCCTGTGCACTAGCTGGCGAAAACCCGCAGCCTGCAAGCTTCAACAGCTAAGGCGTAGGACCTGCTCCGCTGCTTCGACGACGTTGTCGCCAGTGTGCACAAGCCTCTGAGAGCTTATTATTTAATCCATTCGTTTACATTCCATGGTCGGAATAAAAAAAAAAAAAAAAACACAGCTGCCGAGCCATCGCACACTGCCCGTACGGTTGTCTGTGATGCCTCCACCGTGCTTGGGTACCTTGGACGCCTGCCAACATTCAAATGGCGGCGTTCTCAGTGTTGTCAGACCACCAAGCAATTCCGCATTAGGTCTATGAAGCCTAATTGACTGGTTGCCATATTTTTTTTTTACATTACATATATTGAAAGTTTTTGACTCAGTGAACAATACGAGGGAGGACGCAAAGGACACCGGTATGAATTTCTGAACGGCGGACGGTTTGTAGTATCAACTTCCGCCGCTAGCAGAGCTTAGCAGAACCCCTTCCGAGTGAATTTCCCGACCGGGAGTTTCTGCTATGCATTTATGTTTTTTTAAAAAAACTCCAATATATTCCTGTTCAGTTTCTTTTTTTGCAATGACGTGAAGGAACGGCATGCGGACGTGAAATTTTGTTTTCTTTTAGGGAAAACGACGGCGGAAACTCTTGAAATGCTTCACAGAACTTCCACAAATTATGGTAATAAGAAATCGAAAGTCTTTGAGTGTTTTTTTTTTTTTGCTTTAAGGCCGGTGAATTATTGTCCGACGACCAACCTCGTTCAGGGAGACCCTAAACCTCCTCTACGAATGAAAACATCGTAAAGTTTGGGCATTGCCGACACCGAGTTTGTTCGTCTTGGTGAAACTGTTAATCAGGTGTTTTACCTGCGAAATTTGCGACCCTTGCAAAACTCAGTAAGGTAGAAACGACCTAATGTCAGGTAAGGGGGAATGGTAGTTCAATCACGACAATGGCCCAGCACACACTGCCCTCTCAGTGCAACAATCTTTTAGCAAAAATAGCATGAAACTCTTCTCCACCTTCCTTATTCTCAGGACCTCACCCCGTGGGATTTGTTTCTGCCCGCCCGGATGAAATAAGACTTGAAAGGAAATCAATTTGTGGATGTGGAGGCAAATGAGGCATTGGAGAAAACGAGGGATGATTTGGAAGCGCTTAGGGAAAAATTACATTCCGCTAGATCTTTAGCAGACGACACCGGTCGGCAAACTGACTCAGAAAGGGTGTCGCTAAGCGCTGCAGAGGCGGAAGCTGGAACTACGAACGCCCTGTCCTCCCGAAATTCATTCCGGTTACTTTGTGCTCCCCCTCATACTTCGTTATTGTTGAAACTTAGTTTTTATGGCCCAGTATCTTTCTTGGTGTAAATCATATCCCTTTTTGTGTTATATATATTCTCAGATATTTGTTTAGAACGGTGAAATGACTGCAGTGTTGCATGTTTTGATTACTTAATTAATATATTTGTAATGCATATAAAGCGGAGTTTTTTGGTTCAATGTTCTGTGATTTAATTCAATTTTATTGCTTTCTTTCATATTCAGGTGTGCCAATAAGAAGGCGGCAAGGATATTTTCTGATTTCAGAAACTATCATTACTATAATTGTTACAGTTTGATAGGCCAGTGCTGGAAAAAACTCATTTTCAGATTTCCACTCCCACAATGTTTGAAAGGTACCTACAAGGTTGTTTTAAAATGTGTATTTATTTTGAAAGGACAATATCTTCAATATAAATTTGTATATTAGGCTTGGAAAATAAAAGAATTAAAATAATTGCCACCTGAACACATTGTCTCCATTAAAGGCACTTTATATATATACAGTATAGTTTTGGTTGTAATGTCCTAATGTTTTGACCTTAATACACTGCTTAGATGAAGTATCGCAATGTGTGGAAAGGGCCAACCTTCTGTCGACAGAAAACTGAAATATATAAAGTAATATGACAGAGGTGTATATGTTCTCTGAATACAGTACACAAAAAAAAAAAAAAATTGTCTACGCTAGTTTTTTTGTCAAATTGTTCCCCAATACTTTTTTTACGTAAGTGTTTGATATTTAATATAGGTTTTTTTTTTAATTGGAGCGAGTAGGGCGACTCATCGGTCACTCGACCTATACGGGAAAGCGTGTCCGCTTTCGTTTGCCCGCTAGAATTAACAGTCACCTATTCTCAAGCACTGACTAGGAATGCAGAGATTGTTTTAAATTGTCCTGCTATTACACGAGAGGAGCGAGCATGGGGCAACATGGCTTGAGTAAGATTATTACTGCATGAATCTAAAACCGAAACTGATTGGGAGCATGCCGTGTCATGTTACTTAGC
Organism: Ixodes persulcatus; assembly: GCA_013358835.2. Taxonomy (NCBI): domain Eukaryota; kingdom Metazoa; phylum Arthropoda; class Arachnida; order Ixodida; family Ixodidae; genus Ixodes; species Ixodes persulcatus. Next base: position 1,590,737 of record JABSTQ010010982.1, read on the forward strand.
CGATTACTTTCATAGCATGTTACCCTTCGAAGCGCCAGATTAAGAGAGTTATCAAGCCTGCCAATTTGAACACAAAGAGCACTTCTATACCAACTTGGAAATACTCTTTGTAGTCATCTAGTAAACAGTAACACTCACTTGTCTAATCATTGCCACAAAATGGTAGGGCATATGTACGAATCTTGTCAGTAGGGTGCCTAGAGTAGACAGTCCAGGAGGCGTTGTGTCGGAGTTCGTGCTTTTTTGTTTTGCTGACAGGTACGTGTCTGTAACAGTGCTCGGTATGTTGGTTGGTGTTCGTGCTGTGTATGTGTTGGTGTATGAGTTGAGGTCCCGTGAAGTCTAAAATAAAAAAGAAGACTTTTTTGTTTTTTTTTTATCGAGCGGTTACTACTACATTTCCTATGTAGCGCAAGCTGCCGCCTGATTTAGTAAGCTAAGTGTTGACTAGTCATGTATCTATTGATTTACACACAGCTGTCCTGCGGTCCACTGGCCTCCATACGTCCCTACCTCTCAGGTCAATAACAATCGTACTAATTATGCCACTCAGCCACCTAAATGCTGGTTCTGTGTCGAAGAGCTGTGACGTGTAGGCACACACGCGCACAAACGGATAACCACTTCAGTAGGTGTAGGCACACAAAAAGAGAGAAAAAAAAGTAGCGGTAGCGTTGGTGCGAGCTGTACGCTTCTCGTCTGTGACGACGAAGGTGAGTGCCCAGTGATTCATCGCTGCAAACGGCAAGCATATGTTGTCTTCATTAAAGTCAGCATCCCCCTTCCTCGCGTAACGATTTATTTTTTTGTGCGTTCTCAGCCGGCGGTAAAAATACAGTCAATCTAGCAAGATGCCGTCGGGCGCAATTGCGGCGATTCCGGAACACAGACTAGCGTCCTTACAGGATGTAGATACTGTATCGGTGACTGGGGCGGATATTTAGTGTGCCTGATGGCGCTTGGAAGATGTCAAATAGACGTATACGCTCTATTCTCTCATTCGGCCGATAGGCCGTGCTGTTCGCAAGGCCTTACCGGGGAATTCGAGCGTCGCTAACCGGCTACCATGTTGCTTTATGGGGTAGTAAGATTTCACTAGCTCATTTTTGACTACATATGGGGTCGTCATTTTTTACCCTGGGGATTGTTATATTTGAGAATACGTTTTACCACCCCAAAGGGAGTCACATATGGCAACGTTTTCTTTAGAGTGTAGGCGATAGTCGACAGTAAGCCATACTTGGTCCAGGGGCCCTAACCCGGACACCTGGCGAAAAAGTGGGACAAATAACCGGCGGCATTAATTAGCCGGAGACAAGTTGAAGTGCGTCGCGGGCGATCAGGGCCGCAGAAATGTTTCGCCCACTTTTTTGCCAATTGTTCAAATTAAGGCCCCAGCATACTTAGCTCGCGACCGTCGGCGGTGAGACACACTCCGTTCATCATGCTCAGTCCACAGGCGATCTTGTGCGGCGAGTCATTTTCTAGTCCAACATTATTACGCTTAAATCCGATCACACCCGAAGCTACAATCCGATAGAGCCAATAAAGCAGTGAAAAGAGTGCATCATCATGGCTCTCGTTTTTGTTTTTATGGGATTATCACCGGCTAAACCAAACCCGCAAGAAAAAAAAAAAAACGCAAGACCACGCTGCTTTCATTGCGTGTGACTGATTTAGTGTGTGATAAAAACGTACAGAAAGCATGAGTGTCGTGACTATGCATTTTTTACACTGGGTAATAGATTCCATGCATCGTAGCGTTTGCTTCTACGCAGGCGAGTGTCGGCGGCGAAGTATACTTAATCCAACATTGACCTCCGGTGACCTTCAGCGCGCGCGGCTGGTTCCAGACAACGCGTAGCTCCCCACGTGGACTCAAAACATCACAAGGTAAATTACAATGTACCGAGGAATAGCGCAGCGGGTGTACGACGTCAGAAATACGGACAGAAGTAGAAAACTGATAGACTAGAGGGCATGTAGGAAACAAATTGCGGTGGCTTAGCTCGGCTATGCCTGGATATAGGTAGCGTGAGCTTATGCGCACAAAATGAGAGGCGCTATCAAGCAGCTCTGGTGCAGCGTCAGACTTGGCTACTGCGCAACGGAGGCACACAGCTGGGCACGCGGCGGCGCCAGTGCGTCTGCCGCGGCTATGACGTCTCGAATGCGAAGACCAACGAGGCGCGCGCGGTGGCGCGGAGCCCGCGGCGGTGGCGGCTCCGGCACGCCAGTTGTGCGCCGTGTGACGTCACTGCTCCTCGCGCTTGCGCAGCACGGAGCACGGCTCATTATGAGAGCCACGCGAAACTGCTCAACCTCGGCCAGTGTAGCTCACGCTACAATAGCGCAAAATTAAACTCAATCACACTGAAAACAAACGCACACCGGAAAAAAAAACAGATCACTCACGTCGTGACATGAGTGATCTTCTTTCCGGTGTGAGTGAGTTTAATTTTGCGTTATTTCCGAGATGATGACTACCCAACTCAGGCCCAAGCATCCGCCCTAAAAAGACTAGAGGGCAATATAGACCCCTTTCTAAATACGGTACTCTGTTGGCAGCTGTGAAATCCCTGCACAATAGCGGACTAAACCCTCAACGTCACGGCACACTGGAAAAAACACACCCACAGAAAAAGGGTGATGATCGCAGTGACGTTGCACTTTCGACGCTGTTTGATTGGCTCGTCGGCTCGGAATGTTGGCCGCGCACCGGCGTTCGTTATCTTATGGAATGACTTGCACGTTTCTCGATGCAGTCGCTCCGCCATTGTGCAGTGGTTCCGACCCTCTAATAATGAACAGGTGACTTTTTGTAAAGGGGTCTATAAGCCTCCTCCCCTCGCTGTTCCTTGAGTTACAACAAGAGGACAATGCAAAAGCACTAAAACTCAAGGCCCTGCACGCACCCACTAATGAAACAGAACCTACGAAAAACTTGTTAAAACGTGCTCGTGAGAAGCTCTAGCTCTGAAGAAATTTAAACTTGTTTAGGTCATTCCGATGGACCCGGAGATCACAACAACGCGGAGTGTGCAGCGCCTTTGAAACAACAAAGAGCACACCGCAACAAATCATAGCAAATCTTAACGACCGCCTAATCACGCACGACACATTTTGTGCTTCCGGAGTTTGTCAAAATGATCGAGGAGATTGAATTTTTATGTCTTGGCACAAGTTAGCTGAAGCACACTAAGTCTCTTTACTGCTCAAACTGCACACAAGTAATTTTTTATTTTTTTTTGCGTGATTATTTTTGTAAAACAAATTAAAACTCGTTAATGCTAAAACTGCACAAAAGTCCAGTTTGGGAAATTCAGTGCCTGATTAATTATCCACATAAATTTAACGTTAGTGGCGCTATCTACGCTGTTCTCCGGTACTCTAATTTAACGCACAGACGCCGGGTCAAAACCTGTCTATTAAAACGCAATTAGTGAGGTACGTATGTTCCGTATTCTTATGCAGAGAGGCGCGCATTCGCAGCTTGACGGCCTCAAATTGGTGCGGACAATATAAAACTATCTACACAAACACCCTAATGAAAGTGATACAAATCTGCGCCAGTTGTAAGGGTCACATGAATATAATGTGAAGTCACGTAAGCCCGCAATTTATGATATTCAATTAACAGACATGGTAAACGAATTCGCGTAGCAATATATATATATATATATATATATATATATATATATATATATATATATATTGTGGCCTCGGACACGACTAAGATGCCAAAGAAAACACTGAGGGTGAGTTCCTCATGTAGTATTTGTAATCAAGGGGCTGAAAGTGTAAATCTACGCGACAGATTTTTACTTGGGGACAAAGAGGAACCCCGGCTAATGTACTGTATATACCTTTGTAACGACCCATATTCAAAGAATATTAGAAACATCTTGTGGGATGGTGCCATACCGTTAGGATGAAATAAATTGTGCAGGCCGTCAGGGAGATTTTTCTTCCGTAGCGAGCACGCAGGTACTGTAGAAAACGAAAACATCGATGTTAGTCAAACTTACTTTGATGATACTGTCAATGCGCAATTCTTAGGAATCTTTGTAACTACGGCTTTGTTTACGTAGTCAGCAGTGTGGTAATACTCAGTAAATGTGAAATATTTTTAAGCAATAGCTTTCAAACTTTTAAATGTCTGAATATTATTTCGCTATCTACGTCACTATGTGCACTTAGAAAGGGCAAATTTCGGATGGCTCCCATGTGAAAGAGGAGAGCACCTGTGTTTGAAATTACTTGTAAGGGTGCGAAAATACCTCGTGCTGCATTTCTGATACTACACTGTCGCATTTGGAAAAATACAGTGATGTCTCGTTAATATCGACAACTCCGTTCCCCCCCAAAAGGTACGTAATGTGAGCTATCTATTATAACCAGACAAACATGCATGCATTTAACTGGTTCTTCCCCGAGAATCATCGTCTAAATAGCAGGATATTCATACTAACAAAGCTCACTTGAACTAGACATCACTAAATAATTTATAACGTAAAAGCAGTTTGAAAATATAAATTCGCACTAGTTTATTCTTTGTTTTTACGCACGTATATGTTATATCCGTTTTTGCTCTACACTGCGATACTTTTGAATCATAACTTGGTGTAAAATTAAAAAAAAAAGATTTCTTAAGGAATCGATGACAGAAGTGACTGAAGCGTGTAGCAACATCAAGCCCGATAAAGATATGTGCTTTGCCTCCTTCAGTTGGTTATACCTGTCTGGATACATTCTTGTGATACCCAAACTTTCACAAAAAAACAGGATTCAAGAAAATAGATCGAAGTTTCAAATACGTTGCTCTACTTGTTTGCTAAAAAACAAATTTCCAATAAAGCACGATTATTTTTGCTGCAAACGCAGCCGCCGGAACTACGGTCCCTCTATACTGAAGGTAACGCTGTTGATCCTCTACACGCGTTTCGCTTCTATACACCTGGCAAACCCTCCTCTTTCAGAGGCTCCGAGCTGCCATTACCGAGCAAGAGCAGACGCCTTGACTACTGTGGTGTCCGGCCAAAAGCTACTCGTAACCAATGCGGACAGCATGCTTCAGATTGAAGACACGTACCATTAACGGGACACTGACGCCACCAACATTTCATTTTAATTTTTGCCAGGCGATTAAATATGGTGTCAGGATACTACCCAATCAATATTTTGATGCAAAGTAGCGTATATTTTTAATAAAAAAAAGAACTCAACTGTTCGAAATCGAAATTGTAGCACGAGCACAGAAGCCCATGGCCGGAAGTCACGTGGCTAGATTCAATCGCATTATTTTTCCCTCCGCTTCTCCAGCCTCTGAAGCAGGCGGCGTCGACGATGACGAACTTGCGTGAACCGTTTGTCGCGTGATTGTTTCGCACTTATATCCCTTCTGCTCTATGTTCTGCGCTTGAAGATCGATTGGCCGGTACCACAAATAAAAGTTCCGAAGTAGTGCGCCCCCACGTCCGTCGCAACGTTGGTCCGTCGTGTTCCTCTATCTCGTCGTCCAGCCCGCGGTAGGTCGCAATATTGAGAATGACGTGTACTCGTATTTTCTGTGACCTGTGCAACTTTTTTTTTATTAACGTATTTGTAGCTTTTTGGAGGCCACATCAAATGGGGTTCATATTATTTCCTATTTTTAATATTGAATATGTGTCTTAGATAACCAACGATTTTTAATACATTTGATACACATAGTTTGAGCGCCACGTGACCATAAAAAAGAGAGTGAGCGCGACTGAAACCGTCCAATTTTAGACTGGCTGTTTTCGGACGGGAAGAAAAGGAATTTCAAGCAGCGAATTGTGCTCTGGGTATGTGGGCACTTATAGGTCATATTCAAATAAAAACATCGGCGAGCATAAATACCCTGTTGGCGTCCCTTTAAGTACGAGAACGACGGTTTTTTATTTCGTCGTGTAAAATATACCGTTCGTGCAACGTTATTTGAACATGTAAGTAAGCGGGAATGTCTTTGACGAGAAATGTAATTGCAAAAAGAGATAGTGTCGCGTGTATTTGGGACACAGTCTCCAGCGCGTTAAAACACAAACCATTTAAATTTAAGGTCAAGGCAGTAGTTATTTTTGGGCATTCACATACACCGGTTTTATGTTTACTCGTTTGTTGTGGCAAGTGCCATGAACAGGTAATTGAGAGAAAGGAGTTTCTTGTGCGTGTAAAAACTTTGACCGAAAAAATACATTTGTAAAACACGCATCATGTGACGTAGGTTAATCAAAGAAGACTGCAGCACATTTACTGGCAGAAAAGTTAGGAAACAAAAAATACTGCTAACTCTATTGTCAGTGTCGGTGAACGTAAATTTTAACCCTGACAAAAGTACGAATACTTTTACCGCTATCGTTGAATTATGCGCGAGAGCACCAAACACTCTCGCAGGCACACCTTATGACTCTTCGCTGTTGTTCATTGACGTGGAGACAACAGCAAGAAGCGTAGGGAGCTCCTTAAATTCTCGATTAGATCTCGAAAGGAAAGAGCAAGGCTTTATTTCATTATGCAAATCAGTGTACGATGAATACACGTGGTTTCTAATGACACAAGTCAATCATTAGGCAAATATCTACAAACAATCGGAACCGGCGTTATGTTGGTGCTACGGTTAACAAATGTTATTCTGCTGGCGCAGGCTTTTTACATCGCTGCGCAAGACTAGGTCTGCTATCACATGTAATCCTCGGACGAATTCTGCAACTGCAATGACTATGAGAACGAAATGAGCGCGGCATTCGGTTTTGCCGAGAACAACATCATCCGCTACGAACATTGCAGTGATCTGAGTGACACTCTTTGGGAATACCATATAGAAAAACTGGGAGGCATCATTTCGGCGCCGGGGCGTGGAACCGGCATTTTGTTGGTGTCACAGTTTGCAAGTGTTCTGCTAACGCAGGCTGGTTTTCGTCCTGCACGTTTTTATGTCTATGTATTTCCGGTTCCACTCCAAGTGTTGCATGTACCAATGAGTGCTTGTCGGGCGACAAGCAACGTTGTCAGGAGGCGCTTTTTGTTGCTCAGAATCTACGCGCTTTACGTTTTGCTTTAAATTTTTTTTGTGGCAAGATTTAATTGAATCCTGGTCCTCAAGTTCAGCTAAAGGTATTACTGAATAGACAAGAGCCCATAATGGCCAAATTCTACCTAATCGAAGGACATCGGGCATCGGCCGATTCCCGATTGAATGACTTGTGCAGCCGACTAGAATCTGTGGAATCGAAAATTGATAGACTTGACTATATTCAAACTGTTCTCCAAGAGTATAAAGAAATATGTGATGCACAGCCTACACAGTTACAAGCTTTGTCATCCCTAGTAGAAACACTTGGAAGTCGCAACCACCCCAATAATCTGATTTTTATGGATTCCCTGAATCAAATATGAAAGAAACTGCCACTGCTTGTGAAGAACTTGTTTCGAATCTGTGTCACACTCTCTCTGGAGTAGATAATATTCTTATCAAAAAGGCATACCGGCTAGGCAAGCAGTCTTCTGATCGTAACCGACCACTCTTTGTAAGTTTTTTTCTTTGAAATATAAGAAAATAATCCTGTTTCATGCTCGCATATTAAAAAGTACAAATCTTAGCATCTCGGAAGACCTCTCTAAATATGTTCCTGCTCTAAAAAAGGAACTGTGGGAGTATGCGAAGGATCACCGTCGTTCGGAGAGGAAGGTTGTGTTGAAACATGACTGTTGACTTTTAGACGGGGTCAATTACACATTGAATGATGAGGCAAAGGTGGTGACTCGACATTTACTGCCTAATAAATGCAAAAAATGTCAAATACGTATAAGCTTTGTCAACTGTAGAAGCATAAAATTTAAAGTTGATGAGCTACGGCTGCTTGTAAACATGACTCGGTCAAAGGTGGTGATCGGGACTGAGTCAGGGCTGTACGACAATGTTCTTGGTTAAGAGAACTTCCCCGGTAATTACTCGTGCTATAGAAAAGACAGAAATTCCCTCGGAAGAGGTGTATTTATTATTGTTCATGAAATTATTGTTTCCAACGAAATGCAGATTTAGCCTGAAGACGTTGAAAACGTTTGGTGTGAACTTTCCTTCGGTAACGGTGAACGGCCGGCCGTCGGTGCTTTTTACAAACCACCAGGTACACAGCCGAGTGTTCCAAGATCATTATCTAAAATTATTCCTGTTATTGTATGCACTAGAATTATAATTGAAGGTGACTCCGATCAACCTGCAATTAATTGGAAGGCAAAAAATCACGCTACTGGTGTAGGAGGAGAACTGTACACCTGAGTTTTCAGACCTATGGACCTGTGTTCGCTTGAACAGCACGCTTTTTAACGAACGCGAAACGATGAAACAGGTCATATTCTATATTTACTTTTATCCAAGAAGCGAGACATTATTTTAAATACGCCGGTAATTCCTGGCACCCGCGACCATAAAGTAGTCGTGGCAGATGTTAACCTAGCAAATTCCAATGTTGGTTGGCCAAAATCAGGGAGGGTGTTTTTATATAACAAGGCAGGCAACGCCGACGGTATGTCGCGTGCAATCTACTCGTATTTTGCAACCTTCAAAACGTTCGCTGAGGAAATGGATACCGAGGATCTGTTGCGTGTTTTAATGCGAACGAATTAGCTGTCTTATTGAGCAAAGCCGGCGTTGTGTGTATAGCGAAAAAGGTACCTAAATACCCATTGGCTGCGACGCGTCATGTGGCTCCATAGCAACGGCGTCATCGTTGCTAAAGAGCCAGCCGAACTGTTAGCGGCGCAGCGCAAAAAGTAAAAACACGCCAAAACTTTATCAGGGACGTACGTTCCTGTAAAGAAAGTAAATTAATGGCTCTAAAAAGAATATTTCGTACATTTCGGTCTTGGAGGGGATCGAACCCAAGCCTCCGGGGTGTGAGGCGAGCACGCGTTCCCGGCGCCACGGTGGCTCGACGCTTCCGCTGTGCCTAGTGCGTGCGTCATGCTTTCGCATTTCCACGCGTAAGCAGTCCTAAATGTCTCTGCCGAATCTTTACTTTTTTAGAAATAAAATAACCGAATTAACTAATAGCTTCGTTCCTTTTTGATGCTTACTTCAATGCGTGCACATGACAAACCTTGGGTATTTTGGCGGGTCCGCAGCCTTACTAAAAATAAGCAAAGGGCGTTCCTAGAGTACCGTAGTACTCAACTTGCAGGCGATCTTGCCAAGCTGCACGAACTAACTGTATTCGTGAAAACTAGCATTCAAACAGCCAAACAACTAATAACCCAAAGGAATTCTGGAGATACGTGCGGAACACTAGCAAAAGTGATATCTTCGTTTCACCACGTAAAGAGGATAACTGTTGCGCAAACTGATACTAATAAAGCCCAGCTTATGAATTCTTTTTTTTTTTTCATTCCGTGTTTAGCCTTTTCTGCACAGCGGGATGTTTCTTTCGATGAGTCCTTTTGAGACTAATGAGATACTGTTGATTACGCTCGAAGCAGAAGGAATGAGGAAGCCTTTAAATGAACGGGATGTAAGCAAAGGCAACAGGCTCCGATAACATTCCTCCCTCTATTGTGTAGATGCATGTTCTGGGATTATATGTCTGTATCCTTATGTTCTTTTTAAAAAGCTTTCAGTACCCTATCATTACTCCTGGGTTGGAAGCTTTGTCGGGTGGTTCTGATACACAAGGGATGTCCAAGGAATGTAGTCTCAAATTACCGTCCAAGTTCACTAACTGGTATTGCGTGTAGGGTAATTGAGCACATTTTATACACATGCATAATCCATCACATAAATTCTTAGGAAATACTGCATACGTCCCAACATGAATTTTGCCGAGGTTACTCGTGCTTGAAACAGCTAACAATTAGTACATTAACTGACTAAGGCTCTTGATGGCTGTGGTAGTGTTGACTGCATTTTTCTCGATTTCAGTAAGGCCAACGATGTTGTCTCCTGCAATTTGTTAAGAGCAACGCTTCATGGTTACAGAAATTATAAAAAAGTGGAATATTGGATACGCGAATATTTGTGCCTCCGTAAATAATACTTTGAGTTAAACTGTCTCAACTCCGAATTCGCTCACGCGACATGAGAAGTTCCACAAGCATATGTTCTTAGGCCGCAAATATTTATGTTGTGTTTGTACTATATCGCCAATCTTGTGTCGCCTTTAGTGCGCCTCTTTGCGGACAATTGTGTTCGTTATCGAAAAATACGAGAAAGTTGTGACAGTGACATTCTGCAGGCAGATATAAATGCAATTACTGATTGGTGAAAACTGTGGGAAATGAATATTAATTTTTAGAAAAATCTTTTGATTCCTTTTACTAGACGCCTTGATCTATCATTCGGTGCTTATGCAATTATTGACGAACCCGTCACTGTCGCCTACGAATGCAAATATCCTTGGGAATTCTTAACCTCGATTCTAAGTTGGAATAAGCACGTTGATTATACTGTTTCTAAAGCCTCAAGAATGCTTGGCTTCCTCTCTCGTAATTTTCAGTCTGTGTCACATTTCCTGAAGGAAACACTTTATTTTTCGCATGTTCGCTCAATTTTAGAATATGCTTGCACCATATGGGTCTCTTACACTGCTAGTTATATAACTAAGCTAGAGAAAGTACCAAACCGAGCTGCCCCTTTTTGTTTTAAACAATTATGGCAGGTGACTTGGTATGTTACGTGCGAAAAAGAGACTGGGATGGAGGGAGTTAAGCTATAGGAGGAAGAGCCTTCGACTCAAATTATTTAATAACATGATTTACTGTAGGACTGGCATTGACAAAGAAAAAAAAACTACCTTTACCCGCCACATTACATATAGCAGTGAAAGGATCACATGTATAAGGTTAAGAAATTCCAATGTAAAACCGATGTTTTTATGAACTCATTGCATCCTAAAACAATGAGGGATTAGAGCGGTTTGCCAGACTCAGTGGTTAACATTGTTCCTAAAGGTATGTTATATTTAGCACTCACCTCGTAGTGTTTCGTAAACCGCATTTTAAGGAGCCTCAACTTTGTTGTGAGATTGAAATATTTATGAGATGTTATTGTTTTCATAGCTTTTGCATAACTACCTATATTTTTTATTCTCAACTTCCTCCCCCTACTGTAAATCTCTATGGCGCTGTAGGTATTTAATTAAATATATAGATTATTAAATAAACGATTGAACTTTGGTCACGGCATCCCTCATTCTGTAACTTCTGCTTCCAGACTTTGAAGTCATTCGTCCTCGCTCTGCTTCGTCTTCTACTTTATTCTGAAAAATGTTGAATATAGCTCGCAGAAACAACGCAACTGTTTTACAGCTGATGGGATCTGGGAACGCTGCAAACAGCGGAGCAGGTGGCCTCGTCGCTACTCGGTCATGGCGACGAATCTCGGCACAAGCCCCACCGCGCGGGATTATGAGTAGAAATCTGGTCACGTGCCAAACGGGATCCAGTCGAAGAATGGAGGGAGAGGGAGCCATAGAGAGACCGGTGGGCGAGGAAAATATTTTTTTCTTCTGTGCCCAGACAATAGATTGCGCCACCTTTAGTGTAGTAGAGAAGCATTAGTAAACAAAAAGCCACCTGCGTCATAGAGGGAGTATGGATGATAATCTTACGAAATTGCAACTAAAACAAAACTACATTTTTTTTTTAACTTGTGTTTATGCGCGCATCTCGTCTCTCAGTGATGGCACCCTAATGCACGTTCCTTGGTGGTATCAGGAAGGAACATTTTTTTGTGGAGTTGACCAGACTCCCGGATGTCCAGTGTACGCCTGTACTATTTCATAACATTACGTGACCCGAATGATTATCTTGTGAACTGTTGTAGATTCATTAAAAAACGTTGCTTCATATCTTCCATTAAACATGTGTGTATGTGCAGGTGGATGCCGTCTTTAAACAGGAGTGGTTCATTCGTCCCTTTTTTATTTCCTTGTAATCTGTCCACGAAATGTAAAACAAAAGCTGCATGAAATATACTTTCTAAGATAGTCATCAATTCTTATCACAATCATAAACAAATTTGGAGAGCGCACTGCGCATGACAATCTTGCGAACCTGTAGTCAAATTGTACTTGTTACGCTTATAATTAAAATAAGCAAAATGACACCATTAAAAATTGTGAGTTATTGTTTTTAATTACACTTCGGTAGCAACAAACACATATTAGTTTATTTAAAACTGTTTTCTATAATAATTAACCCATTATGAGGGCATTTGGCTTCACTTTTTGTTTTAAAAGACCGCAAATTTTGAAGAAATATATTCAAGCTGGTCACTCTAAGGCCGCCACCTGAAACTCGGTATACATTTCTAAATCGCTCACTGCGGAAATTTTGTTTCAAAACCTGCCCGGATTTTTCACATCGGCTACCTGAAAACTGCTTAGCAGACTTGCCACAATCGCATCTATATAAACATCATCCTGTATTTTGTACAGAGATAAATGATAATCACATGTAGCACGCCCGAGAAACGTCTACGTTGTCAGAAGTATGCGAATTCCAGGAGCCTAATTTAAACTTATTGCGGTGTTGCTTAAAGGCCAGGTTAGGGTCTAAGGTTAATGCCAAAGAAAGTTTCGTTCGCGTTCCCACGACTTTGCTTTGACTTGCCACATAATTGCCAAAGTGCCAGACAGCCAAAGTCACCACGTATGAACCGAATAAACAGCAGTGAAGCTTACATTTACAACTTGCGTGCTAATTTAGCCTTAAAGTTGCCTAATGAAACCAGAAAATATCAGAAGTGAAGCGTAACTCCTGCATTTGTTTAAAGATTTCGGTTCTAACATGCCCTATGGCAATCAAATTACCAGCGAAGAAGCCTAACATTGGCACTTGTATAGTGAATCAGGGCCAAGATGCCCAGACTCTGGCAATGCAGGTCAAGTTTGCCGTACCTCGTCATCTTCGGGCGATTCGATGCTCAAAATTATCCTACCAAAAAACAAATGTTGGCCCGAACAACTCTGCTGTCTGGGTATGGAATTTGCCTTACCTCGAAAAGGGAGGTGATCTTTAGTCGGTAGAGAACGGGAACGATGATGTGAACTGTGAAGGGGAGGCAAAACTGGACCGTGATGAAAGACCAGGCCATGTGGATTCCGTACGCATAGTAGTGGGCAGTGAAGGCGATGAGACCCGCCGATGATAGAAGAGACGCCAGAGCAGATAGGGCCAGTGGTATCGCCGCGAGAGTACGGCTTCCCAGGAATACTTCATCGAGAGTCTGGTGGCCGGTTCTTCTAAGAGAGAAGAACACTCCAGGGCCTATGGTCGCTAGAAGGAGGATTCCAAATATTGCGTACTCGGCGGGATGCGACATGTTTCTTCGTGGTGGCAGCTGCAACTTAGCCAAAAACGTGTGCCGGCAAATGCTCGTTTAAAACCTTTGCCTCTATGCCACATGCATCCGGTGTATCGGTAGAGCATACGTTAGAAAAATTGCATTTTATCACTGTCAGTGGCACTTCCACTCGTGTGTTTGTGTTAAAAATGAGAATTAATGCCATTAAAATAAACTGAAGTATGATCTAAAAAAAAAGAAACTTGATACACTTTTCTGACTTTTTAATACTTTTCTTACTTTTCGTTTTAGCAAAATTTACGCTGTTAGACGCAATTTAGGCGGGGGTAGCCATGCTCTAGGCCCTGCCCAGTGCTTACAAAACGCAGCACCTTTTCTCGGCTCTCACTGGTTCGACAGATGATTGGAGTGTGAAATGTTTGTTGTAAAATTGTTGCTCCGTGCCGTAATATAATTTATATCAACAGTATCTTTTATGTTTTAGAAACAAATAATCTAAATAGACTCATGACTGTTTTCATAAATATCCCGAGATTTGCATTCCGTCTCGGCTTTAAAGTATAACAGCATTCGCAGCGTACTCAAGGTGCGTAGCTGACTTTAGCTCGTTTATTTTTGAGTGCGAGTCGTTTTGCTTTCACCATAGGCCTCCTGCGCTGAAGCTTCGAACAAACTGTAGCGCCCTCCTTTTGGGTAGTACAAGCTCAACTGATTGAGCCTCGCATTACTTTTGGCACGTTGGTTGAGCTTTTTTTTAATTTTGTCTTGTGCTGAAGAATGAAAAAACACCTTTGGACGCAAAAAATCGGTCAGACTCAACGCCGCAAGACAATCAAAAGTGCCAAATTCATGACACCACCGCTAGGGTACGCGTCTCTTATCTCTGGGTGGTGACGTCAAAACACCTGTGAAGCGACGCTTTAATTTTTCTTTTTCTTTGTCATGTCTACTTTGGAACGCGCGGAACGGCTGTTCTTGGCTCACGCGCTTAGCGTCTTAGCTTTGACGGCGTTCAAATTTTTGTTGTTTCTTTGTATTTTCATTGTGATCTCGCGCTCGGCACCAGAGCTGGCACGCTTCTGCACGCGTGGCAGTTTGAGACGCTAAAGTCTGTACTACCCAAAACAAGGCCTTTTCGCAGCACCCCCTGGGCAACGCAGGAGGCCCATGGTGTTTCAAGGAACACGTCCTCCACTGACCTAGTTTGCTGCAAACTGTCGCAAGTACGCGTCCTCGGCCGCGAGGTTCGTAGTGGGACTGGCCTTAGCCTAGCGTCCCACCTCAGCTATGTTGATGCATCTGGCTTGATTTGTTCCTTTGCACGTGTTGGTGCGATGTTGATTTTCGTGAAAGCGGCCCCGGCGGCTTTGTTAATTGTGCAACAGTTGTCCTTGCAACCCTGGTTTAATACCGAGAAGATGCCTGCAAAGGTAAATGTTTGCGAGCCATTTGGGTGGAGGCAGTCGGGCGTTTCCCCGTCATTTCGCTTCGAGAGGGAAGTAGCTCACATATTTTGCAGTTCACCTGGCCTACCGAAACGAATATATTTAGGTCACGTTTTAATGTTGCTTCATAACGCTAACTAACCTTGCATGCAGATTCCATGCGAAACAATAAGGAGAACATAAAAACCGAAATGACTTCATAATTCTTTTGTTGCTATTTTTACTCCTCTCGGCCGTTTTTTATCGCAAATCGACAGACGCTGACAAACGCTGGTATTGAACCGTGGTTCGTGCATGATGGAACGCTAGAGCACCATTTACGTGGTTGAGTCTTGCAAGAGTTGTAAACGATTTTAGACTGGGGTGGACTAGCAGACGGACGAGGGCGAAAAGGAACGCTGAGGCGCAGCGTTCATGTATGCGTCCTACGGGCATTGCAGACGACGTAGACGATGGCACAATAGATGACGATGTCGGAGGCTGCTGCGCGTCTGCTCGCACGATTAGCAGGTGGTGTAAGACGCCAGGCTAGACGCAATGCAAGTTGCGAAAGGGAGACTCGGGGCTTTTTAGCGTGCTCAGCCGAGCAGACGGGCAGTTGAGCAGCCAATCCAATGCAGTACTAATGGGCAGGGCCACTGATCTATGGGCGGAGCTTAGAGTGTGCCGTGACCTCCACCTAAATTGCCTTTAACGGCGTAAATATGGCGCAATTCTTTTACCGTGAAAAGTTACTAAAAATAATACGTGTCCCATCTATGCCGTTTACAAAAAAATACTTGTTTTTCATTTCAGTGTTATTTTCATTCTTGTTACATCCCGTCCACGACCGGTTATCTGTTAAATGTTTTACAACCCTTAACACCATGTTTCTGCGTATATAAAAACGTTTGTGTTCACTTACCAGGTCAAATGAGAAAAAAAATGAAAATAAACCGCGCTTGTGTGGATCATGCATTGATATGAATTCTTTTACTATAGAATGTTTTGGTGTCAACTGTTTTAAAAGTACGCTATACATCTTTATACATTTGTGTCTAGTCTTTTCATTCCAGCATTTGTCTAGTCATAAGTTCGAAATAAAAGGTGTTTTTGTTTTGTAGTCCAATTAAATTAGGGAACGTTGACTCCATTTAAGATATTGTTGTCAATACCGCCTGACACAATATGCCGCGAATGAAAAGTGAACTTTACTGATAAACGAAACTAAAACCACCTATTTTATTTTTTAAAAATGTTACTCCTTCTGGAATGTACTGAATCGAGACATTTAACTCTATAAAAGTGCGTCATTGTACAGGATGGCACATTGCTTCCATGTTATAAAATGTACCGGAATAATCGGCACCCGCACATGCAAAATCGAACCAGGGTGCATTTAGCGATAGTTTTCTTCCTTGTAAAAGATGAGAGCTACTGAATTGCCAAAGTCAACGGCAGACGTGTTCGCAGACGTCCGAGTTAAAGATGAATGTACTTTGCGGCATCATCTGCGTCGTCTGCTCGCTGCACCTATCGGAAGGTGGGGCAACAAACTATATTATTCGATAACTCGGTCATCTGCGAAACGTCCGCCATTCACTTGGGCAAGTTTGTGGGCCCCCACATTTTACAGAAAGTGAAGTACGCCTTAATGTTTAGCGCGAACAAATCTATCATTGAAAGAAAACCTGAGACTGGGACGAAGAAAATAAAGGACAGCATGACACAGTGCTGTCCGTTATTTTATTTTTCCCAGTCTCAGGTTTTCTTTCAATAATGTTTTCTAACCAGCTCGACTGCGTACTTTCCCTTCTAAGAAATTCATCCACCTAAATGCCAATTCGGTCAAAAATTAAGCTTTCTGCGTGCAAGCGTCGATTTTCCTGTTTTTTCCTCTACAGCGTAGAAAACAGTCTGTCACACCCTATAATTATTTTATTTAAGAAAAATTAAAGCTACTTTTGTTTTATCTTGTGTCATTGCACGCAATGCCACCAAAAAACAACCAAACATTTAAAACCTATTTTTTTTGTGTGTTAAGGTACAATTAGAGTGTGCATCTGGTACAAAACGTAGAACCCTTAAATAGCTCTGGGTTAACAGGTGGCAATATTTCTTTCAGCGTTTTGTTATATCTCATTCGATTAAGCTTTACGGTGCCACCTCACAGAGTTCTAAACAAAATTATTATACGCACTTTGTATCAAACATAATACAATTGCTAGGGCTTCTGTCAATTGCTGAAAACAAGCCACTAAATGCGATCTGCAAAAACAAAAAGGGAATGTTTAAATTAGTTTTTAAAGAGTAGAATATGCTATGTTACAGGTGTTTGCTAACACCCGCCATTGTAGTTTCAAATGTGGCTTTTTTATATATCAAATGGCATTTTTTATTTACTCTTACCTACGAAAACGTCAATCGCCCACATTACGACAAAATGAAGGAAATGTGGCGACTCAACGTTCTGAACTTTGGATATTCTTCACCCTGCTATCAGTTTCCCGTGATTACATCTGGCCTGATACATGTGCAGCCTGCAGATCTAAAGAAAATAGCTGTCCCGGAATCATAAAAAGATGTGCATGACAGTATTACGCTGCGGTTTGACAAACTTAAAGGACATGAAAAATTGGTCGTGTGATGCTGATGAAGGATAAGCGCTACTGTGCCTGTACAAAGGTGCCAAGTATGTGGAACTGTCAAAAAAGGCGAGAATGCTTTTTGGTAATCCAAAATTTCTCAAACATGGTTGAAACTTGCATTGAGTGCGGCTCACGTTGATAGAAAGTGAGCACCAACTAAATCTACGTAAAAAAATTTACAATCGCAATGTCAACAAAAAGTGGAAAGATGGAGAGGTGGTTTTCAAAGAACGACTTTAGAATCTTAGGGTTTAGCTGTCGTCACATATATTGAAACTTTTCAGCAACCTAGTTGGTGACATGCAGTTTTCAAGCGAACCGTGGGGGGTTTCCTATAGTGTGTTTAGACGACACGATTGTGTTGTTTGCTTACGATAGGACGTGTTTATGAGACGACGTGCTGAAGATAACTTTTCCCAGATTAGTAAGATCGTTGCCATTTCCTTAGTGCACAAGTTTCAACGTGTCACAGGAATAGACGCTACGAATATACAGGGACCTACGCGGTGCCACCTTCGCGAAGGTCACACAGTTGCGTTTTGCTCAAGTAATAGTATCGCTTGCACGCCCAAAATGCGATATTAAAGCTTACACCCAACACCTAGATGTAGCTTTCAGCCCTCAGTGTAGCTTCCACTCCAACCTCCGGCATCCAAAACAAGCAAAAATATTATCTAATGTCGCTACTTGCACACACTTGTCATCACAGTTAAGCTACAGATTGACATTGCACTGGGTGTATGCTTTTTTCAGAACACATAATATGGGCAATCCCATCAACGGAATTATTTAACATCTGCCGAATTCCGAACATCCGCCTACCATTGAGGTTGTCAATCGTAGGCAGATTGACAGTAATTGATTACTTCGAAGGAGTGTTTTTCAGGTGTGCTCTGGTGTAATCTGTCAGCCATATTAGCTTGTCGTCCCTCGACGTCACAGTTTACATTGGAGGCATGGCTGTGAGCGTTAAAACCTGGACTCGATTGTACGAACTCATCCCTTAAGAACACATGCGTAAGGCTCAGACAAAACAAACGACGGCAGAAAACAATTGTTTGAAAGACAGATGTGCAATATAATGTTTGAAGCCTTTTCTGATTACAATAGTGAAGATAAATTAGTTATTTCATTCCATTGACAGATTTTGTTTTTTGTGTATGAGATTATGGCAAAGGTTTGATATCTCTCGTTAACAATAGCGGACGCTAGGCCTTAGTTTTCAAACTTATCTCAGTTCTTATGGATACCGGTTTTCCCAGTATCTTGCTATGTCATTCATCAAATTCTCACAAAATCCCCCCGTCCTCAGAAAACAAAAAAGAAGCAAGAAGGTTGATTTTGCAATATTGTTCTTGGGGCGAAGCAATATTTGGTTTTGGGTGGTGAACACATTTTGAATAAGCACCTGCTCGTGGTTTTATTTCTCGTATTTGTATTTAGGAATATTCTTTAGGTCATTAAGCTTGAAAATTCCCGTTAGATCGTTCCGTATAACCCCGCGAGAATGAACGAAGAGCAGAGAAGGCGACCTTTCCTTTTCAATGAGCATCATGGGAAAATATGAAAGGTATCGCTTTTATTACAGACATTGATCACCGGAAACGGAATACCTGACCCATCAACGGCTGGTATTTGTATGACTCGGTTTGGCTTATGGCCTTTGCGTTCGGGAAGTGCAAACGCAATATTGTTTTATAAAGTCTTAAACTCAGAAACGCGTACGTCATCAGTCCAATTTTTATTCAAACTGTTGGGCATTAGTCTCGTGATGCGATCATTTTGAATCCAGAACCGACTGAGAACTTACATGGCTTCGATAAAGTAAATTACGATTGTTATTACATATATGGCCAGATTTATGTGTCCAATATTTAGAGTGTAGGAAACAGGTATGTTTGGTAACAAATTTGGTCATATAGTAGTCAATGTAATATAAAATATGAAAGACGTTTACAAATCTCTGTAATGCGAAACTAGAGCGCTGCTTTTGAGGAGCAGGAAAAGAGGGTACAATAAGAAGGGTATGCCCCACTTCCTCCTCCGTACCCTTACCTCCTACTCTCCTTCTCTTCACCTTCTCCTCCTCCTCCTTTCCTCCTGCCTCTGAATTGTTTATGGGTGACGTGACACGAAGTCGTGACGTCATGTTCCGCGCTAAATTTAGCGGGGAAACTGAATTGATGTTGAGCTCACGTGACGTAAATTCCCCGCCAAAGTTAGTGGGCAAACTTAAACCACTAAATTTATTGAGGAAACGTCCCATAACGCAACGCGCGAGGTTACGCCGACGCCGTTCAACCTGGAAATGGGCGCCTGAGAGCTGCGCTCTAAAACAGGTCCGCCATTCGAAGAGGAAACTTCGCAAAGTGGTTGTGTCTCGTATAACGCCATGTGCATCAACTCAAGGCTACCTTTTCAGGTCAGGGTACTTTCATTTGTGCTGTTTCCTATGGCGGCAGTAGAGACAGGAGCAGCACGACGCGCCCGCCATCCAGGCCGTCGAACAGCCGGCCTGCTGCTACAGCAAAACGGGGACAAGGTTTCCCATACAAAAATGTCTTATGGTCGGCTATAGAAAATTCTTTGTATGGTCGGCTTTAGCTATTTGGCCCAATTAGCTAAAAAAATTTCTATGGCTGTTTGTATCATTTTTTATAGTAGCCTTTATGGGCCTCTTTAGCTTTGTCTATGGCCCTATCGCTGTCCAGCCATAGCGCTCTTTAGCTTTCCTGATGGTTGGCTAAAGACTTCTTTAGGGGTTACCCTATGGCTCTCTTTAGCCAGCAAACTCTAAAAACATTTTACTTCAAATTTCCTCGACTTGTGAACGCTACATGGTAGATATACATACATCTCTGAACACACAGAATACACAGAACACAAGCAGAACACTACCCCACACAACAGCAACAACGCAGCGACACCGGACCTCCAGACCTCCGCCCCTCTATACATATGCTTTGTTTGCTCTAGCTGTATATATGACAGTCTAATTTTGCAATCTGACTTTGCCGGTGACCCATCATTTGTCGCAAAAAGATGAAGAGGCGGAGCAAATATTACTCGTACTTAATACATTATTTGAATTGTCTCTTGGAATAGCCCCCCTCTCTTAATTCAACACCCTGAGCAAAGAAAATGTAGATCATTAGGCTAATTAACTAAAATTTATTAATTATCTTTTTAATAGGTTTGATGAATCGTGTTGACAATGAAGTGTTGAAATGCAGTAAACTGGTGGTAAACATTGCAATCAAGGTATTGCTTGATTGCAGTGTAATTTATTTTCAGTGTTTGTGGGGTAATAAATAATTTTAATTGTTGCGCAAGTATTTTAATAGATTTTCCGAGTAAACAATATTACTGATTTTCAAGACTCGCTGCAACAGCAGAGAACATAACTTGGGTCATGCTTTGTCACCGGTATTACAGAAATTTAGTATTGCTTTAATTTTCTAACCTGGAGCGTTTTCCCTATAAAAAGTAGGTGCCGGGAGTGATAAATACCCACGAACCATGACTTGGGTATCACAGCAGACGACTAAAATGAGACTGTCTTCGGTGATATAATGCGACCGCTTGAAAACAACAAGTTGCCCAAGTCAGAAAATTCAAAAGCCCGTGTTGAGAGTTTTAGTAGATCGTTTAGCAGACCGCCCCTGCCGCCGCGAGCATGGAAGAGGAATTTTTAGACTCGTTGCCATAAACTTTTCAATGAACAGGTAAAAAAATTTATTCGTTCCGAGTCTTTAGACGTGGGCCATAGAATTTTCTATAGGCGGGTAAAGAAGATTTATTGCTTCCCTGTCTTTAGACTCAGGGCCATAGGATTTTCTATAGGTGGGTAAAGACAATTTATTAATCCCCAGTCTTTAGACTCGTGGCCATAGCGTTTTCTATAGGCGGGTAAAGAAAATTTATTGGTACCCAGTCTTTAGACACAGGACCATAGATTTTTCTATAGCGTGGTGTAGCTTTATTTATGGATTTCTATGGCCGACCATAGAAGGGCTTAGGGGGTGATAGCCTGTCATAGATGTTTCCATAGACGACCATAGACCATTTTTGTATGGGTTAGAGTGCCAGCTTTAGACTATCGAAACCATGTGCCTATCTTAGTTTTCGGTCAGAGAACAAGTGCCCAAGTTCGGTTTCATGCGATGTCCTGGACGCTCATATGAGCAATAAAATGCTTAGATGGGCCAGTTGGTATATCATGGGAAATAAGCGCCAAAGGAACACGGACAAAGAGTAGAATAACAACGACACAGGGCGCACTCTCAACTGAATTTATTAGGAAAAAACACACACTTATATACCAACGGGAGCACACCATCAAACACCACACGTCACGTTAGTCCCCGCCCAGACCACGTTTCAAATATTCAAACTCATCCGTAGACAGAGCCAGAGAAGTATCGCTATGCATTTGTCACCCCTACTTCTAATCTCAAATGCCTCGTGAAGCTCGCGTGACACTTTGTTTTTGTATTTCGCCAAAATTTTAGTGCTGTCAAATGATGGGGCGCAAGAGCATCTGTTGCAATGTACAGCCAAATGCCCTGACGGTGTGGGTCGAGTTGAAGCGGCGTGCTCGCGGACCCGATCATTGATACATCTTCCAGTTTGGCCTACATTGCTTAAACCACATGTCATTGGGATTTCGTAAACGACGGCAGCTGTGCAATCAGTGCATTTATTCCTATGCTTGGTGTTGCACGGGTCTGTTAGCGGTTTGGGGTCATTGATTCTCCTGCATAATCGCGACATTCTGTTAGGCGCTGAAAATATGACCGGGACATCATAGCGCCCAGCCACCTTCTTGAGATTATGTGAGAAACCGTGCATATATGGTATCACCACAGGCCGTATGTTACTCTTTTCGCGCGATGGTTTCTGCGTCCCCTTGAACTTCTTTATCAAGCTCCAGCCACTTCGACCAATGAGCTCGCTGGGAAACCCCCTTTTTGCAGACGATCTACTTGTCTAACAAAACTATCTTGGGCGCTATGCAGGCAAGACTTTCTGAGAGAAGCCTCCATACACGAGCTCGCGATGCCTCTCTTCACGAGCTTGGAGTGGCAGGAATCAAAGGGAAGGACCCCCTTCTTAGATCTAGGGGAGTACTCCCAGCAAATGTGCTCACCTAGAAAACTGAGCTTGAGGTCAAGAAGTTGCATAATCCCGTCTTTAGGTGTCTCGTGAGTAAATGACAATCCGTGGCAGCAAGAATTGAATACCTTTAGCCTCTCTGTAACTTCACAGCTAGAGAGATCGGGATTGCGTCCGAGGATGAGAAAATCGTCTACATACCTTAATACCTTGTATTTGCCATCACTCATCTCCGTGCTATCCGCTATCGCCTTTCCGCACTTACTTAAAAAGATATTGCACAAAACTGGCGCGACACTGGCACCGATGCAAATTTCCTTCTTTTGTAAATAAACACCCCCCTCAAACGTCACGAACGTGTTGTTTAAATAAAAAGACAGGAGCTCAAGGAAACCCTCAACATTAATGCCACAGGAGCTCTGAAAAGCCGCTACCCCACTCAGGTCGATGCAATCTCTTACCGCAAGGTAGAGGGGCTCATGGGGGATGGAATAAAATAAATCCCGGACATCTACCGAAAAGCCGCTGCGCATGCCATGGTGAGCGTTGCTCAAAAATTCAATGACGCACTCCGAGTTTCTTGTGGCAAACGGGTCATCCAGTTTTAACCCAGACAAATGATTGCGCAAATAGTCCCCTATCTGCGACTGCCACGTGCCTCTCTCTGTCACTATCGCCCTGAAAGGGCACTCAGGTTTATGAGTCTTAGCGGTGAAAAATATGTCCAAAATCAATTTCCTGCTAGCTTTCACACTTTTCAGGACCGTGGGCAGCTCCAAGGTGCGGCACAAGTGTAGCGCGTTGTCCCTCACCTTCGTTAGGGCACCAGGGTTCACCAGCATGAAGTTTCTGTCGATGGCCTGTCTGGTTCTGGCATTATACAGGGCGAGGGGGGCCTGTATAATGCCAGAACCAGACAGGCCATCTACAGAAACTTCATGCTGGTGAACCCTGGTGCCCTAACGAAGGTGAGGGACCGCGCGCTGGACTTGTTCCGCACCTTGGAGCTGCCCACGGCCCTGAAAAGTGTGAAAGCTAGCAGGAAATTGATTTTGGACATATTTTTCACCGCTAAGACTCATAAACCTGAGTGCCCTTTCAGGGCGATAGTGACAGAGAGAGGCACGTGGCAGTCGCAGATAGGGGACTATTTGCGCAATAATTTGTCTGGGTTAAAACTGGATGACCCATTTGCCACAAGAAACTCGGAGTGCGTCATTGAATTTTTGAGCAACGCTCACCATGGCATGCGCGGCGGTTTTTCGGTAGATGTCCGGGATTTGTTTTATTCCATCCCCCATGAGCCCCTCTACCTTGCGGTAAGAGATTGCATCGACCTGAGTGGGGTAGCGGCTTTTCAGAGCTCCTGTGGCATTAATGTTGAGGGGTTCCTTGAGCTCCTGTCTTTTTTTTTAAACAACACGTTCGTGACGTTTGAGGGGGGTGTTTATTTACAAAAGAAGGGAATTTGCATCGGTGCCAGTGTCGCGCCAGGTTTGTGCAATATCTTTTTAAGTAAGTGCGGAAAGGCGATAGCGGATAGCTCGGAGATGAGTGATGGCAAATACAAGGTATTTAGGTATGTAGACAATTTTCTCATCCTCGGACGCAATCAAGATCTCTCTAGCTGTGAAGTTACAGAGAGGCTAAAGGTATTCAATTCTTGCTGCCACGGATTGTCATTTACTCACGAGACACCTAAAGACGGGATTATGCAACTTCTTGACCTCAAGCTCAGTTGTCTAGGTGAGCATATTTGCTGGGAGTACTCCCCTAGATCTAAGAAGGGGATCCTTCCCTTTGATTCCTGCCACTCCAAGCTCGCGAAGAGAGGCATCGCGAGCTCGTGTATGGAGGCTTCTCTCAGAAAGTCTTGCCTGCATAGCGCCCAGGATAGTTTTGTTAGACAAGTAGATCGTTTGCAAAAAGGGGGTTTCCCAGCGAGCTCATTGGTCGAAGTGGCTGGGAGCTTGATAAAGAAGTTCAAGGGGACGCAGAAACCATCGCGCGAAAAGAGTAACATACGGCCTGTGGTGATACCATATATGCACGGTGTCTCACATAATCTCAAGAAGGTGGCTGGGCGCTATGATGTCCCGGTCGTATTTTCAGCGCCTAACAGAATGTCGCGATTATGCAGGAGAATCAATGACCCCAAACCGCTAACAGACCCGTGCAACACCAAGCATAGGAATAAATACACTGATTGCACAACCGCCGTCGTTTACGAAATCCCAATGACATGTGGTTTAAGCTATGTAGGCCAAACTGGAAGATGTATCAATGATCGGGTCCGCGAGCACGCCGCTTCAACTCGAACCACACCGTCAGGGCATTTGGCTGTACATTGCAACAGATGCTCTTGCGCCCCATCATTTGACAGCACTAAAATTTTGGCGAAATACAAAAACAAAGTGTCACGCGAGCTTCACGAGGCATTTGAGATTAGAAGTAGGGGTGACAAATGCATTAGCGATACTTCTCTGACTCTGTCTACGGATGAGTTTGAATATTTGAAACGTGGTCTGGGCGGGGACTAACGTGACGTGTGGTGTTTGATGGTGTGCTCTCGTTGGTATATAAGTGTGTGTTTTTTCCTAATAAATTCAGTTGAGAGTGCGCCCTGTGTCGTTGTTATTCTACTCTTTGTCCGTGTTTCTTTGGCGCTTATTTGCTCATATGAGACGTCGTTTTATGCCAAATACGTGAACTTCCACCCCTTGGACCATAGGCGCTCGTTTTAGTCCTAAAGCAACGTCTCATATGGTTCGTGTCACCGGGTTGAGCACCTTTCTGTCTCTACCAACAAAAAGCGACTACCGAGTCTTTTGCTCGAATTTCCGTGGATTTTGTTTTGGTTTACCCTCGGAGTTTAGAATGAATACTTGCTCTCAGTGAAAAGCCGAAGAAGGAGGAGTGTTAAGAGCTCGTTCTATGTGGTTACTCTCTGGATTCGGAATAAGCCGACTGGTGTAGGTTTTAAGTGGCATTCGTCGAACTCGTCGAAAGCCAAATCTTCGACGGCCCATTTGTCAAATAGGCCAATTCGTAATAAGGAGATTCGACAAAGTAAAACTTGTCGAAAGGGGCAATCTGTCGAAGGGTGATTCGTCGAAGAGGTTGAATGACGGCCCGAGGTACAATTTCTTTGTTTCTTGATCTTTTTTTCACTTATTTATTTATTTGTGTTTGGAGAAGGGAAAAATCCCTTGTCAGGTTAAAAGAATAAAAAAAAAATCGGAAGAAGGCGAAGAGAATACAGACCTTGTGGCAAGTTGAGACTTATGACATCTTGTGGTCGTTCTTTTGTTATTTTCTGTATTACTTTCTGTAATCAGTCGCCGCAGACATTCGCCAACGTATGACTGCCCCCCCCCCCCCCCCCCCCTGTGCAGTGAAAACAGCGAAGTTGTTATCTTCGACATGAAAGGGCACACTGGAAGTTCATTACCGTTCGACATTTTTACGGATTACTATAGCGCAGTATTTGCTTTACAATTTTAGAACAAAAATTATATTTTGACCTTGAAAAAGCAGCGGCCAGTTTGCCTCTTCGGCGGGTTTTCCATCGACAAGTTTCCCTATGACCAATTGGCCTATTCGACGAATGGGTGGCTAAACAGTTGTCCGTCGACGAGTTGGCTTTTTACGAGTTTGCCTCGACACGTTTTAAGCTCCCACTTGAATGTAAAAAATGCCACTGTTTTCCCGGCTGAGCTGGAAACACTTGTGTTCTGCTTGTATGAAAATATTGCGATTCTAACCAAGAGTAATCCCGTCTTCTCTCTTGACAAGGTTTGTTTCAGTTTGTAAACCTCGCACATTCGTCGCAGGATGGCATGTCGAACAAAGGCACTCTGACTGGGAGTGCGGCGGTGCGCCGCACTCCCATCCGCCGCTGCGGCCTCTTGTGCTCTTCTCGTTACCGAAAATGCTTTCGCATTCACAACTCATTAGAAGTCCTTAAGTGTTCTCGGAATTTTTTTTTTTTTTTGGTGAATTATGTAAGTACCAACTAGACCATCACTGCATTTTAAAGTCTTAAAAAAACGTCACAAGACAAAAGCAGAAACTTCGACTCGTTGTAGTGAGCTAACGCTTACTTGCAGAGTACAAGCTCCTTTATCTTCTTAAAAGCAAGCGCATGGTGCTCCCTCCAGTCCCAGGGAACGTTCACGGCCAGGATTCCGGGACAAAGTGGCCTAGTTCTAGGTTTTGGCACCATGTGGCGTATCAACCTTAAGTGAGATATGAAAGCGCGGGCAACAGGCTTACTGCTCTCTTAACCTCCACTCCTATGCATCTTTACGGCCTCCATTTATTTTACTGTTTTAGTCCGGCCACCGCCATTTGCGAAGAAATGCTGCATTATGCGTCTCAGGCAGATAAACGGGGATTTGGAAAGGGGGAGAATGTTCGCTGATCGCGTACAGCTATGGGCTGTCTGCGAGGCTTGCTTGTTCACACTAACCTATATTGGGGCTATTTTACTGTTGTTTACCCCCCCCCCCCCCTTAAAAAAAAAAACAAGTTTATTTTATTATGAACTTTGGCAATACGCTGCTTTATTTTCTTCTTCCACATGTTAATTGAATATGACATAAGCCTCTAGACTGCAGGTAAAAACGACGCAAACACTAAAAGGTCTTTTTTTGTGTTTACTAGTTGAAAGAATGACGGTACATGCTCATTTACATCGGGTTACATCAAGAAATACTTCACATGAAAGCGTTCGAGGTGGATGGCCCCCGATTGCCCCAAGGATCGCACGTGCCCGTGTCGTCGTCGTTTTTCCCGTTTCGTCCCTGATGCTGGTACACACGAGCGGACACGACATTTTGGATACCTATAAGTGTTTTATTGTTGCGTTTTTACCTGAATCTCGGGGTTTCAGTCATGTCCAATAGACCTCTCTGGAAATACTGCCTCTTTTGGCAGCTGTGTAATGCCTGCACAATGGCGGACGAAAAATGGCGGACTAAAACCGCAACATCCCGGCACACTTTATGCGTTTGAATGGAGTAGAAAAAAAAAACACCCACAAAATAAGGTGGTGATCACAGTGACGGGCACTTTCGACACTATTTGATTGTCTCGTTGGATTTTTGGCCGTGCCCCGACGTTCGATGTCTTATGGAATTGCTTGCATCTTCCACGAAGTCAGTTGTTCCGCCTTTGTGCAGTGGTTCCGACCTTCTAATAATTGGCACGCCAATTTTAAAGGGTCTATTGAAGCCAGCTCGTTTGCGTCCTTACATTCACTACATAGTTCAATGTTGCGTAAAGTGTGGATCCGTGGTTAGTGCCGTTCAATTTCGAGGTATGCTTGTTCATTCGTGCAAAGGTTAGCAGTTTTAATAAATAACTAATAAATAAATATCAAAACCCTCGAGACACTGCCTATTACGAGCTACCTGCGGTGATTACAGCGCCACTATCCTAGGATATTCACTAAATCGCTAAAGTCAATCGGTTTCTACCTTATGATGTAATATTTAAAATGATCAGAACGCTCACAGTGCTTGGGTATAGACGCTTTCAGCGCGCGCCAAATTGAGCCGCCATAGCCGACCTTCTCTTGTCTTACCGAGATGCCGAGCCACTGAAGCGGGCATTGACGAGTCTCCACAAGGGCCTATGCTGGGGAGAAGGATGCGGTAGAATCTAAAATGGCAATGACCTGACTTACTCTTGTGACGATGAAGTGGAACGAACGGAATAAGAGGAAACAAAAACTGAAGGTTGGTTATGGCGGCGCCCATGCACAGCTGCCTGAAAGCGTCTATATTCAGAAATTTATAGTATAGCTTTTTTCTTCAAGAAAACAAGCGAAACAAAACTATTGCATCGTTCCTCTCCACTTTTTAAGAACACAACAAAAACTGCCATGTGACGAGCCATTGTAGCAAAGTGTTACCGGGTAGAAGAATGGAATAAAAATAAGTTCACTACGTCGTTATAAAAATAAATCTGCTGTTCGCGGATTGTTATGGCGCTTTTCGCATCTTATAAAAGATGCCGAGGACGTACCTGTCACAACATATCTGCTTATTAATTGTATCAGTGATGTCGCGCAGACAAGACTGGGTCAGTGAAATAAACGTAAATGTTTCTTGAGCTCCGATATGCAATCCACAAGCCAACGAGAATTATTTTAGATTTCCCATGCAACCAGCCTCTAACCTGGCTGGCCAGCCAGCCAGGTTAGAGGGCAACACGTAGCAGACTCACTGCAGGGTACAACGCGTATTTTCGACGTGAACCGTGCTTTGTCTCGTCAGGGGGGTCTGGAAAGTTGTGAAGCCGAGAAGTGAAGCCGCGGATGAACTGGATGCTAATGGGTTGAGCCAGGTGATGACGTCATACCCATATTTTTTTGAGAACGCCACCACTTTGAGTGGGGGGTAAAAGGCCATCAAAGTAAAACAAAAAAAAAAACATTTCTGCCAGTCGGGAATTAAACTCAGATGATTTAGATTATGAAGCGAGTGTCCTTTTAGGATGTCACGACACATGTTATATTTTCTGTATTTTCTTTTCTCACTGCGATGTGTCATGTCACAATAAATCATCATGAGTTGAAGTGCCATATGTCGGGAAAGCACTGCGGGGCATCCGCTCTGCGGCCGGCAGATAGAAACTTAACATCCTGTCACACGTTCTAGAAATTACTATCGAGTGTACAGGTCACGCGTTAAGGGGGTCACTAAACTAACCAATGAAAAGCGCCGAGAGCGTAGATGCCATACATTTCACGTGGAACAAAAATGTCAGCAATTTGCCGTGCTACACGCATTTCCATCGTGCTCTAGCGAGTATACAGATAACACAGTCGATCAAAAACAGAACAAAACTTCAATCACATTTTTAATGTGAAATGTTCTTTGGTTGGGTGTTCGGCGTTTCGTGAAGCCCAGATAAAAACGTGGCCGTTAGGCTTGACACTGTTTGGTTGTCGGGTGGGGAAGAAGAAGTGATGTGATCTACGTTGATTCGTTGACAGTGAGGTCATGCGACCAGAGGGCTACGGAGGAGTAAGGTAGGCGAGGAGGAGTTCGACAACCTGTGAGCAATGAGGAAGAGGACCTCGCGAGTATGGAAGGTTCTTGGATATCGTCAGGTTTATCAGCCCGGTTAGTGGTAGTATCACTTTGTTTTAGGAACAACTATCAAGTGTGCACATGCTGTGCGTTAAACTATCTGCTGAAGAGCTCCTGAACGTAGGCGTCTTGCGTCTGGAAACTCAGAGTATCGCTGAACGTTTCTGATGTTTGAACGTTTTACGTATGCAACACAAAAGGCCTAGGAATTTTATTTGTATTTAAAATTATGTAGAATTTTGTTTCTCAATCGTTCCGGTCTATGACGAGGCAATTGTATATTATATATTTTTATTATATATTAACGACACAGTGAACATTGACTTGGGATGTAAATATATATTCTACGCCGATGACTCAAGTGTATTTTTTACAGACATATGCGAAGCAGGTCTGAGGGGAAAAGCTAATGCGTTTCTTTTAAAGTTAGAAACTTGGGCAGAAGTGAACTGTTTGCACATTAATGTATCCAAAACAAAAGCCGTGATGTTCCGCCCACGAGGTCCGAGTAATGGGCTCTACCATCCTCTTTATTTTGGTTATTTAAATATTGAATTTTTAGAAGTGTTTAAACGCTTGGAATCGTGTTCGCGGAAAAAATGCTTTGGACTAATCATGCTAAATATCTCTGCGCTAAACTTGAAAACAAATGGTGGGAATTTTTAATAAACACAGACATATTCTTCCAGCAAGTGTAAAAAGGATCTATATAATTCATTATTTCATTCTTATTTGTGTTATTGTATTCTAGTTTGGGTAAATACATCTTTCTCGAATTTAAACACACTACATTTACTGCAGAAAAAGGTAATTAGAATAACTGAAAATGTCCCCTACACACATCCAATACAGTCATTGTTTAAATCATACAACATTGTTAATATACTGCAGGTCTATGATTATCGATTAACCGTCGCGTACAAGTATGCGGCATTTGGGCGCTCAGATATATTTCTTAATATTTCTGTTTTAAAAGAAAAATTTGACTTTCGTTCATATAGACATCACCAGCCTTGACAAATTCCGAAGTGTAGGACTAATTATGGTAAACAGAAAATAAGTTACACTTTGCCTGTTTGATTGAATAGCTATTTTGATAGAAATATTGATTTTGTAAATCTGTCCAAAAGCATTATCCTTAAACTGTTCATTTAGCACCGTAAGTTGTCCATTACATGTCATACTCACACACAGTGTAAAAAGATTTTCCTGGGTTCTGTCGTAGCTGCTGAATGTTGGGACCGGAGCTTGGTCATGCTGCATTTCTCGCGTTTTTTATCCAGGCCTCCCATTCACCACATGTAGCTGTGGTGAAAATGAACTGGTATCGTAACACGCGCACGCAGAAATTAATTCATAAGCTTCCGCGTACATGTGTGCGTGCGAATAAGCTCATGAGTCCATACATAGGTAGACTTGCAGAGACGTGAAAACAGATTATGTGGGAATGCTTATTTGTAAGATGTAGACGCTAAGTAATAAAACAAAAATGAGTGTCAGCGGACAGTTATCTCTTCCGCGCGAGAGGAAGTCAGTATCAGTTTTTCACCCCGCAGATGCGTAACAGTGTAAAGCAATACCATTTGTATAGGGGGTATATGCCAGTGAACGAGGACAAATATTTACGAAATATTTTGCTACAAAAAATCTGCAAATACCGAGCACAACAATTACTGATATGTTGACATGATTGAGGTTAAATCATAAAAAAAACGTCATAAGAAGCGACTGGTAGTAAGATTCGGAATGTATTAATTTTATTTGCGTTTTACCCGTACATGCCATTTTATGAACGTTTGTGCTCGCTAATTTAGAGTCTGAGCCTAGATAAACGATCACATCTGCACATTTGTTTCAAAGTTTTCGTCATCTATTACATGCACATAAACACCATGGCAAAGTTCTTTCTTGGCCTTCTGTCTTGCTTGGCCAGTGTTAATATATTGCCGCGGAAACAAGAACTGGGTAAAACCGTCCGTGTGAATAAAAATAAATGTATATATTGGAAAGTATCCAGATGAATGAACTGTCCTTTATCGAACGAGTCAATATTTTACCAAACCGCCGCAAGCCAAAATAAACGGTGGAGCCAGGAGTTTAACTCTGCGCCTTAGAATGTATGGTCGGGTGTGCTAACCACTACACCGCTACTACTACTACAGTATATATATATTATAAGCCCAGCGTACCCTACTGTATAATTTTGTACAGAGCCGAGAAACGTATTGTAGGAAAAAGAGCTCACCGGAAATTAAGTGCACAATCCCAACCATTTGTCATTTAATATTGAACTACTTCTACTGTATCGCAGTGAAACCTGGACATTTTTCTGGGCACGAAATATAAATCAGTATTGTAATATTTGTTTAATGATTAATATTTATTTCTCCCTATAGTAATATCATAATTATAAGTACTATTTGGGTCGGTAGTAGTGGTAGTAGTCATTTTCTGCCAATCTAAGATATTTACAAGGTTCGAGACTGTTCTAAATAAAGTAATAAATTAAAGCACCAATATATATGTCAAAATGCACCAAGGGGTTTTCTGTTAGCTGCCATCCACCTATCAACCTGGTGTTTCTTGTAAAAAAAATGTACGTGTATACTTCCTCCCCCTTTAATGAGAAAAAAAAATATTTAAAGGTGCACTGACGTCAAGGAATTATCTATAACATCACCTTGCTGTGAACCATAATAAAATATACGAGCCACGATTTCCAGTAACAAGCTAGAGAGACCACGCAGTATATTGTCCTGGCGTTCGCATGGATGCGCCGCTCTTATGCGCTTATAAGAGCAATACCAAATGATTTTCTAATTGGTTGGAACATCGACGTGGTAGGCCATAGCTAATATCGAAGTCTACCGTATGTTGAGGGGTAGCATAGTAAACCAACTATAAAATGGTCAAGTGAGCCTGTTACCTCAAAAACCTTCCTGTCCTCTTAGAGCCTTCACTTTGAGGAGACTTTTTTTTTAACAATCCTCGGTTTCCCCACCTATACTAGGTTCACCCCTAAGCTGACAGTGGGGTGGAAGCTAGGGACTCGTTGGACCACTCCTACGCCTATCTTTCATTACGTGATCACGCTCTCCCGCTAATAGAGTAGACAGTTGGGCGAGTTGGTAGATATTGAACATAGTTACAGTTGCGCACACAAGGACAGGAACAGAGAAGAAAAACACGTAGACGACAGACAAGCACACACTCACAACTCATGTATTAACGAAAGAGGAAAAGAAAGAGGTACAGAAAGCGGAATCCGCTCTAGCGTTGGCCACAGAGGCACGAGGAACCATAGGCCCCACTGCTCGAGGGGTACAGGTAAAATTACCCTCACGAAAAAGATTTTAAAAAGGCAATTTCTTCGTGTGGGTAATTTTACGTGTACCCCTCGAGCACCGCACAGTAAAAGTTTTTACACCCTTAAGGGTGTAAACCAGTTTGTCCCAGGGCTAACACCCTTAGGGTGTTCAGGCAAGCACCCTTCATAGTGGGTGCTTGCCCAGCACCCTTGGCAAAGGGTGCTTGGCATGGAATGGGCGCCCGCTGTGGTGGCCCAGTGGATGCTGGGCCGCCCCAGCCAATCCAGCGCCAGGAGAGTATCACGCGACGTTTTGGTTGTTCAGGGTCACATGATGCTCTCTCAACGCTGGATTGGCTGGGATGGCTGGTAGTTTCCGCCACGCTCGGACGAAAGGTGAAATGAAGTACAAGCCCCAGTGAACATTTTATAGGAATATGTCCAATACACATATCAGAACTAGTAAATTGTACAAACTTCATAAAAGGTATTGCATATTCTTATATTATTGTTATATGATTTACAGCTTATGTTTACTGAACACATTTACACTTTTTTCACTTAGCGGGATTGCAACTTCACCACATACGAGGCACGTGATAAATAAATAATGAGTCACACTGAACACAACTCACTTCATGAAGAAGTATTACAAAAGAGCTCCTTGCAAGCCACATCATAACCCCGAGGACAACTGGGTAGTGTTACGGCGCCCCCCTTTCTCGAACTCTAAGTGAGCAAGCAGTGGCCCCAAATATCGTACTGCACGGCTGAACCATTGTAAGCATCACGGGCTGCCACAAACGAAGCATGTGGAGCTTTCCTGGTTGGATAACACGTGACATGTTTTGTTTGTCTCAGAGGATTGCAGGAAACACGCTTCGCTTATCACTTGTCCCCTTATGCGCATCTGTTTACTAATTGGAAGCATGGTAGAGGGGTGGTCTAGCCTTGACTGAACCACAGCAGTATTTCAGTAAGTGAAGCTCATTATATCAATTAGAATGTGTTAAATTGAACATTTATTGAACCGTAAGAGACAAATTAAAAATACAACGCATGCCATTTCATGACATAAAGAATGCTATCCGCAAACATTTAATGAATACGTCAAAAAAAGCAAATGTTTCAGTAGAAGACGCTATCCTCTTGCTCATGTACAAGAAAATTTATGAAGTTCTGGAAGACGACTATGGATGAGAAACTTGTACAGCTAAAGTTTAAGCACCTCACCTACAGGAGGTCAGCATAATTTATCACAGAAAGTGCCCAACGTTTAAAGATAGAAAAAGAAACATACCTCCATAAACCCTTCTATCATACCTTCTGTAGAAAAAAAATTAACTTGATAATGCTGGCGATATAAAGTGCATTATAGACTTTTAAAACGGCTCACAAAACATCTCTTCAACCGGGCGGCTGAGAGAAGCTCATCGAAGATAAGCTCACCGGAGAAAAGCTCACCGGAGAAAAGCTCACCGCAAAACCGGCGGATGCGGAGAAAAGCTCACCGGCCTTTGGGCGGATGCGGAGAGAAGCTCACAGATTTTTTTAACTTAGCGGATTCTGCGTCAAAAGTGGCAATTTAACACAATTCGCATTCGTCACATCATTAAAATTATGTCCTCGTTTTTGTAATATTCTTGAAGTTCATTGGGTATATTTACTAATTCCTCGAAAATTAGTAATCACCCATTCTGTATATTAATTAAGCCGCAAGTATAAAATAAGAACATCGTACACTGGTAAAAAAAGACAACAATTTATTGACAGCTGACAGTGCGCCTTCGGTAGCTCTGTCAGATAAAGAAGTTTGTTCTTTGCGAGCTAATATGAATAGCGGTGTGTGAACCGTTTCAACTCCAAATATTTTGTAGTGCCTAATAGATAAGTAGGTGTTTGTTGATGTAATCAGTGTCGGCAACGCTGTTTTCTTTCTGTTAATTTCACAAACAAAACTTTAGTTGCGAGAACAGCCTCGTCCTGTCGTGTTTGTTGTCTTCACTCCGGCGTCGTCGTTTGAGCGGTTTTCATCATGTATAACGTTCACCAACTCGCCCTATTCGCTACATTACACAAGACTACTTATTATATAGGTCTCGAGTAACCACGGAGAGTGTGCAGCTCTGAAGGTCATTGGTGGTTCGCAGTAGAAGGGCACTATCGCACAAAGGCAACGAGTGGAAACACCAGCACGAACGGCTAGAAAACGCGCATGTCCGAGGAAGAAAGAAGCCTCGATATCCTACTGACTGGTTTTCAAAGGTGAACAAAAGCTTCAAAGAGAATTTCAGGCACCGCGTTTTTGCGCATGCACTTTCGAATTTTCGGCATTTACAGTTTTGATTTTTAGGTTTTAGGCAGACATTATTAAGTTTTCGAACTCTTTCCTGTTCTTCAAGTGCATAAAGTTTTCAGTTAGGCTTCGTTGCGTAGAGGGTAAGCAATAGAAAACACTCGCCCGCAATTATTAATTTGGGAGCAATATACCCAATAAGCTTAACAAATATTACAAAAAAGGATATTTTCTTTTTTACTAAGCTGACGAATTTTAATGTTAATAAATTGATATAGGTTACGCATGATCCAACAGCCTCCATATAAAAAGAAAAACAAACTGGTGAGCTTCTCTCCGCATACGCTCAATGGCCGGTGAGCTTTTCTCCGCATCCGCCGGTTTTGCAGTGAGCTTTTCTCCGGGATCCTCTTCAACCACATGCATGCCTGTCTGCAAAACTTTGTTCAAAAATTTAATTACGACTGTCCTTCGAGTTGTGTCACTCAAGCAAAAAAAAAAAAAAGCCTCTGCAGAGCAACCAGCGTGCTGAAGGCCTTGCGTTTGTACTGGATGCTGAACAGCCAATATGCTGCCAACAACATGCACAACGCCTCTTCAGCATTGAAAACGGAGAACAAGCGCTCACGATCCACAACAAGGTGAAGAAAGTCTGCATCGTCCAGCTGTTGCTTGTTGTAGAGGACACATGGTGCCGGTGGGGTGTTCTCGTCCTGCGTTAGGTAAAAGAAAAAAAGGACAACGTATTTTAATGTAGAAGGCCAAAACATGTTTGCTCTTTTCCACTGCTATTATTTGATGCAGTTAAGGCCATGAGCACCAGCCTCCACACAGGCATAGAGTGCCTATGTGTGAACAGGTAACCGGCATCTGCAGCAATGTAAAACGAATGAGGAACTACATTTGGGGCAAGATCTCGACATGAAAGTATTGCGATATAATCTTAGGGACACTTTTGAGTATCTATTTCTGTACCAAGATGCATTTGTGAAATCTATTTGTATTTCAGTAGTGAAATACTTTTGCGATGTATATTATGATACGCTGCTAGACTTATGTATCTTGCTACATTTAATGTTGGAAATGAGCTGACAGGTTTGGAGATAAAAAAAAAAAAATAGAAGCCACGCCACAAATTCGAGGCATCACTGGTTCGTTTTCGCAATGAGTGATTTTTTTTGCTTTGGTATCAGATTTCGCTTTTACAGCGGCCGCTTTTCTTTCTGCAAACAGCGGCCTTCCTGTGAACATATGAGGTTATTGTTTGGATAAGAGGACACAAACAAATGCGCAGATGAGAAACAATATGTCCAAAAGGGCGAGAAGACAAAAAGCAGGGACGTTTGGGCAGACACGCTTTGTCAGGCGGTGTCATCGGTCGCCAGCATTCTTTGGGTGCGATAATGGGTTCTTATCGGTATCAGCGAACATAGCCAAGGGAAGGAAAGTTTCAAATAGAAAATGGGACAAACACCAATAGAAAGCGGGGAGCTCAGGTGCTAAAATCTATGTCGGCCACGGAGGCACCCTTCTCACCTCGCCACCCTGCATTTATGAACCATATAGGGCTGCCGACTGACCATGACGGTACATGCTGATATTTGTTCCTTGGACAATGTTAATTTTTTTGCTTCCTCCTCTACACTGTAAAAACCCAAATATGAGGGTTACAGAAAACAGCATAAATAATATTGTCTTGTATGTAGCTGTAAAAATTAATTTTCTCGAGCTACATTTTATGTACAGTCACCGACCATATGAGCTCCCCCGTCCGAACACCAACTGGTGCAGCGAAAATCCAGCATGCAGCACGTCGAGCGTGGCAAGGTTGACGGCTGTGGTTTTCAACGGTGGAGGGGGTGATTGCACAAAAACAAGTGCTCGTGATAATATATTTCTACAGCAATCAACGAGACGATGTTGTGTTTGCACCTCGCTGTACCCCTCGAATTCGTGACAGACAAAGGTGTTCTGAAAAAATATACAATGAGCTGTAATACTGTTGAACTTTGGGCAAGTTGGTGAAGCATGTTTACGGCTAAAACAGCGTGAACAATGACACAGGACAGAGGAGATGTACACAGAGGGAGCGCTGACTGTCAACTGTTTCTTTTTAAAGAAACGCACAACGGCGTGGTCACACGAAACAAAAATTACATCCTCAAGACCCTCAAAAATGCCATTTCACAATCATAAAGATCTATTGAAGGCACGCTAACACAGTTGTCTTTGAACTTGGAAATGTAAAAGGCCTCATATAGCCTCCCTAGGTCGTTGGTGACTGTGTCTTCCCAGGACCGTGGTATCTTCCAAAACCGGAGAACAACCACATCTGTCGCAGTGAACCGCCATATTCCCTGACAGAGATGCTCTAATTGAAGACGCGTGTTCACGTAATCTATCATTAATGCAGCGACCGGTCTGGCCGATGTAAACTTTTTTACAAGTCAGGGGAATACTGTGGACCACCCCCCCCCCCCCCGCAAAGAACAAACTTGTTTTTATGCTTTTTATCACATGCGGCCCTGACAACCGATCCCCTCTCCACCCTCGCGCATAAACGTCGCAGCTTGGCCGGTGCCGAGAAAACGACAGGAACATTGTGGCGTTGCGCTACTTTCTTTAACCTATCCGCCACCTTATGGATATAGGGCACCACCACCGGTTTCTGCGTAGACTTCCTACCCATAACTACCTCCGGATATCTCACCCACCTCAAGAGGCACTTGGCCACACCTACCAGGAAATGGCCAGGATAGCCGCCCTCCAAAAGTTTGTTAGCCTGGCTACGAAAACTCGTCGTCATTTGGTGAGTACATGACCTGACGAGCAACCCCCAAAGACTACTGGATATGATTCCCCTTTTAACTATTTTTGAATGACTCGAGTCGAACAAAAGCACACCTTTCTTCGACCTGGGACAGTAGCACCAACACACGTGGGAGTCCGAGAAAGTTAGCTTAATGTCTAAAAACTTTAGAACACCCCCAACAGGGTCTTCTTTAAGTGACGTATTCCTGTTCAGGTGTGATAGACATAGCCGGAGATTTAGGGAGTGACGTCATCCGTGCATTTAGGTACGTAGATGACTTTTTGGTGTCCTTCCGAACTGGTTCTGGCCGGAACAGAGGGGGTGTGGTTGCAGACATGTTGGACGTGTTCAAGGGTCATGCCAGTGGGTTGAAAAAAAAGTGAAAGCCGTTTACAACTCCCTGTAACGCCGAATTGGAGCGCAGCTCTTGACGAGGAGGAGGGAAGGGTACTCAGGGGAGGGTATACCCCTCCTCCTCCTCCCCTCATTCTTAAATCTCCTCCGGGGGGGGGGTGGGTCCGGGGGGTCACGTGACCTCAGGGGGGGGGGGTCGGGGGTCACGTGACTTGGGGGGTCACGTGACACCCCCCCCCCCCCCCGAGGTCACGTGACCCCGGGGGGGGGGGGGGGGCTTGCGCGGCGCATTATGGGACATTTCCCATAATGCACCGCGCGGTTACGCCGACGCCGACGGCGACGGCGACGCCGCTCAAGCCGGAAACGAGCGCCTAAGAGCTGCGCTCTAAAACACCAGGGAAGACCCTGCTGGGGGTGTTCTACAGTTTTTAGACATTAAGCTAACTTTCTCGGACTCCCACGTGTGTTGGTGCTACTGTCCTAGGTCGAAGAAAGGTGTGCTTCCGTTCGACTCCAGTCATTCAAAAATAGTTAAAAGGGGAATCATATCCAGTAGTCTTTGGGGGTCGCTCGTCAGGTCATGTCCTCACCTAAAACGATGAGTTTTCGTAGCCAGGCCAACAAACTTTTGGAGGGCGGCTATCCTGGCCATCTCCTGGAAGGTGTGGCCAAGTGCCTCTTGAGGAGGATAAGAAATCCGGAGGTAGTTATGGGTAGGAAGTCTACGCAGAAACCGGTGGTGGTGCCACATATCCATGAGGTGGTGCATAGGTTAAATAAAGTAGCTCAACGCCACGATTTTCCTGTCGTTTTCTCAGCACCGGCCAAGCTGGGACGTTTATGTGCGAGGGTGGAAAGGGGATTGGTTGTCAGGGCCGCATGTGAAAAGAAGCATAAAAACAAGTTTGTCCCTTGCGTGAGGGGGGGGGGAGGGTGGTCTACAGTATTCCCCTGACTTGTAAAAAGTTTACATCGGCCAGGCCGGTCGCTGTACCCCACGAGCACTGGGGCCTATGGTTCCTCGTGCCTGTGTGGCCAACGCTCGAGCGGATTCCGCTTTCTGTACCTCTTTCTTTTCCTCTTTCGTTACTACATGAGTTGTGAGTGTGCGCTTGTCTCTCGTCTACGTGTTTCTCTTCTCTGTCCCTGTCCTTGTGTGCGCAACTGTAACTATGTTCTCCCGCTAATACCCACATGAAGAAAGCGAGTTCAAGGGATGAACTATAGGCGGTGAGTTGGTCCGGCTACCGCATAGCATTCATGGCACTTTCATCGGAGAGATTAACTGAGCGAAGACTTTCCAATAGTCGACTTCTGTGGTTTTGCCTAAAGTATTTTGGTTGGTCTTTTTGCGAATAATGACAACCAAAAAAAATGACAAACACATTCCGCTGGAACAAATAGGTGTCATTCAGTTCAGCCTTGTGCTGTGCGCCGCCATTTGCTTCCTAAAACCTGCCCCGTCAAGCAGTCGTCGCTTGAAAAAATGTCACCACTTGCAGAAAGTTCTTATCTAGGAACTTTAGTTTTGCCTACTGGGCTTTGGAACGCGTCTTGAGGGTGTGCTACGAGGAGGCGCGTATCCCCCACCATGACTGGGTATGCACTTGTAAATCCCTGCAAGCCTGCGAAGGGTACCTTCACGTGCAAAATGTGCCTGCTTATGCACGTGCGGCACTAACCAAAATGCCACGCTTGCAGTAATGTAAAGGGCAGCACGCTGCTTACACACACACAAAAAAGAAAAGAAATCAAGGTTTGATCTTACTAGGAGGGGACACTGAGCGTACGCAGTAACCAGCTTCTTGCGAATAAAAAATGTAGATCCCTTCCACTTCACGTGAAGATGGAGGACCAGCGACGTCTAGGACGATGCCTAGAGGACGACGTCTAGGACGACCTCAAGAAGTACTTCTTGGACGACCTCAAGGACGACGCCTAGAGGACGACGTCTGGGACGACGTTTAGGATGACCTCAAGGAGTACTTCTTGGACGACCTCAAGGACAACGCCTAAAGGACGGCGTCTAGGACGACGTCTGGGACAGCCTGAAGGACGACGTCTAGGACGACCTCAAGGACGACTTCAAGAGCGACCTCGAGAACGACACCTAAAGGACGACGCCTAGGACGTACTCAAGGACGGCGTCTAGGACGACCTTGAGGACAGCATTTAGAACGATCACAAGGACGACTTGTAGGACGACCTCAAGGACGACCTCGAGGACGACCTTAATGATGACTTCTAAGCAGACCTCGAGGACAACCTCTCGGACGACCTCAAGGACGACCTCAAGGAAGACGTCTAGGACGACCTCAAGGATGACGTATAGGACGACCTCAAGGACAACTTCTAAGGCGACCTCGAGGATGACTTCTAGGACGACGCCTAAAGAAATTCAGCCTTTCCACTCTGGTGAAAACAAGAGTGAAAAGCTGGAAAGGTTGCCGCCATCTATGAGCGACGGCGGCAATTGAGGTTGGGATTGCGTGGATATTCATACAGGGCGTAGCTGGTCAGCCATTTCAAAGTGGCGACGAGTCGATCGCTGTAGATGAACAATTTAGCCGGTGCAGTACAGCCGCTATCCTGGGGTCTTTAACGTGCACCACGCAGTAGTGATACACGACCGCACGCAGGTACGATGCTCATCCAGATGGAAACGGGCAGGTGTGGGGATTGAACCGAGGATCCCTGGATTCTGCAGCGCGAGGATTCGCTCCACGTGTTCCGAGGTGGTGTGCGCTAAACCTCTCGGCAACCGATCCCCCTGACGGCGGCAACCGGACAACAGGCAAGCCGGTTGTCTGGTTGCCGCCGTCACAGAGGGCGGTAGCTGTCTGGAGTTTTGTGTCAACATTTGTTTGTTCACGGATACGATACTGGGGAAACCAGCCCTTAACAGCTCTGCTGTAAAAAAGCGTTGCGCATGCGCCGCGCCGACAGCAGCGCCAGATTAGTGACGTAACTCAGAGGCGTGTGTGGGAGTTGCAGGACGTCTCGGATGCCCGGCCTCTGCACGTGCTCGTTCCCACCCCGTACTGTGGATCCGCGAGCACGCTCCAAGCTCAGAAAACGCCTTCTTGTTATGTAACGATAAAGCTTTACATAAGAGGCGGGACCACCAAAGGACCTCCAAGCTTTATCTTGTGAGTAACTACAGCGGAAGGGCAACTGCCCAAAATTATCAGCGGGACATTTACATCAGGAAAACTATATAAAAAAATCCAATATCACAATGGTTCTGCTGTAGTACAGTGTGAGACATAACTAGCTACATAGTATGTGGCATTTGTAACGTCACAACTGGTAATTGTTGCTTCCTGTGAACGTTACACCTGCCCAGTATGTCTGCGGGTCTTGGTCTCCAGAGCACATATTTACACATTGCGATACAAGGAACCATTTAAAAGAAAGACTTTCCTAGACACGAAAATGCTCTCTCGGATCACAGGAGAACACATACCCAGCTACAGAATAGGCACCATCTGTATTTTCTGAAATGATAATTATGGCTCCCTGGGGAGGTGCACCTGCCCAAAAAGTCTGCGGGTCTTAGTCGCCTGAGCACACAATTAC
This sequence comes from Ixodes persulcatus, assembly GCA_013358835.2. Lineage (NCBI taxonomy): Eukaryota > Metazoa > Arthropoda > Arachnida > Ixodida > Ixodidae > Ixodes > Ixodes persulcatus. The sequence goes on from JABSTQ010010982.1 coordinate 1,632,696, forward strand.
GATTTCCAAAACGGGCAACCATTAAAAAAAAATTTCCGCACATCAAAATGTTTTTGTTTTGTTTCGTTTTTTTTTTTGGGGGGGGGGGGGGGGGGGAGGATCACCAGACAACACATACCCTACCACAGAAGAGGCCGCTTTAGTATCTTCTCAACTGGCAATTGTGGCTTCTATGAAAGACACAGATGCCCAAAACGTATGCGGGTCTTAAAGGGACACTGACAGCGCATTTGTGCTCGCCGAGGTTTTTAGCTTTAGGTGACATATGAGAAGCAAACTACCCAGAACAAAATTTGCGGCTCGAAATTCGGTTTGTTTCCGCCCGAAAACCGCCGATCAAGAAGTGGCCTGTTTGGTTGCGCTCACACTCTTTTCCGTGGTCACGGGCCGTTTTCTTAGGTTTAGACACAACCACCTAATTTAATCAAACTCGTTGGTCATTGAAGACACACACTCAATAATAAAAATAAAAGAAAAATAGGAAACCCATTTTTGTGGCTTCTAAAAAAACTGCAAATACGTTGATTGAAAAAAACAAAAGTTGCACAGAGAACCGGAAGCATTCTGTGCGTTCACTGCGTAATTCTCCACGTTTTGTCGTTTCGCGTATCGTGGGACTCGCGGGGACGGCGATGGCAGCGGACGGTGGGCTTGGAAACTTTACTTCAGAACTGTCGTTCGCGGTACCGGCGAATTCTGTCTTCCTTTGAAAGAGAAATTTTGGACCGATCAAAAGAATTGGTATTCATCGCGTACGACACGCCTGACCACCAAGCCCATTTGCACTAAGACGTCGCCGACCCGTCGCCCCCTTCTCGTGGCTGAAGACATCGCTCGCGCTAACCTCAAACACGAAGTGCGTACTTCGAGTTGTATATGCACGCGTACGATTTTTATACTAGGTGCAAATGTGGCCAATGCGTGGTGCTGCCCGACTTCGACCCGGGAGTGCTTTTGCTGGAGGAAAATCGGCAGCATACTTTCCAACCTACGGTTGACCGGCTGAATTATTACTAACGGAAGTGTTTCTTCAGTATCTCAATGGAAAGATGTATGCTGCGCGGCGGAACCGGGTTCGGTTCCGCCCCGTGTGAACCGAACGCGGTTCACACGCGGCAGAACCGAACCTTGTTTAGCTTTCCTCGTCAACTCAAAAATCGCACATTATAACAAACAGTTCAAGAAGACGGAAAGGGGGGATTCCCCTCTTGCTCTGACCCTCGTTTGTGCACCCGGACACAGCCATTCTCCCCCTAGAAGATTAGCCGAAAATATTCCCTGGAGAAGGGGAGCAAGTGGAACAAAGGACAAACACAAATCTCCAAACACAGCTAGGTGACTGGTGCGTGACCGAAAAAATCCACCTGGTCCGGGTATCGAGCACGGGACCTCTCCATTTCCTGTGGAGTGCTCTACCCAGACCAGGCGGATTGTTTCGGTCGCGCACCAGTCACCTAGCTGTGTTTGGAGATTTGTGTTAGTCCTTTGTCCCTCTTATTCCTCTTCTCCAGGGAATATTTTCGTCATCCTTGTCCAGCTCGTTTGCACCTTTGCATTTAATTGCATGATAATCATAAAGATTAGCCCGTCGCTGAAAATTCGGACACAAGTTGCTTTTCCCACCCCCTTCGCCTCTAAGCTGACAGTGATGTGGAAGCTACGTGCTCGTTGGACCAGCCATACTTCTGCCCCGGGATGACGCTCCCTAGCGCATACCTACGCGCAGAGAATGAGGGCAGGTGATGAAAGGGAGGCGGCTGATTGGTCCGGCAAGCGCATACATAGCTTGCACCGCACTGTCAGCTTAGGGGTGAAGGGTATAAGTGAGGTCCGGTGTCGTGTCGTGGGCCTGGTCAAGCGCTTTGGGTACCGCGGATGTATCACAGTGAAAAGGCAGAGGGCTTTCGATTTAAAGGAAGAATGAAATACTCCGCTGTGTTTTCAAATTTTCGCACGGAAAGTCAGGCATTTGACTTTCTTCCTTCTTTTGGCCCACTAAACGATATGCTAGTAGAAAACTTTCATGCTAAATTGATTTATCCGACCCCGAAACTTGTTTCATGGGCCCTTTAAGCTTGCAAAGCATGAGCGGTGACAGTGGGCGGAAGTGATGCGTAGGGACGCCATCACCGGTTGCTGTGAGACTGCCGCGCGGCTCCCGTTTTCATTGCTCACCCGTCCCCTGCTTTAGACTCCAGAACGCAAAGTTACATTTTCCGACAGGCAAAAAAAAAAAAAAAAAGAAACGTTAAAGAAAAAAGTATTTCCCTGACATCAAAAAGCTCTTTCAGATCACAGGACAACACAAACCCAGCTGCAGAATAGGCAACAACTGTATGTTTTTAGCTATAACAGTTGCTTCCTCAGTACAGTTTTTCTGTCAAAGTCGCTTCCCATGTGTATTAATTTTCTCTTTGAAGTAAATAATGATCAAGCAGGACAGATATATTAATGGTAGCCATTTAAAAACACACATCTAGTGATACAAAAGTAAATATTTCCAAGCTGAAGTTATTTAAAGTTTCAATTCAAAATCAAAGAAATAGGATTTAAATCAATTAACTCTTATTTAATTATTTTTTTAATATGATTTTTCCTACTTTGTTTAAAAGAGATCTTACCTGAGATTCAGGTCTTTCTTGGCATATAGAACAATTTTCTCCCCTATTGGCACCTTGTTTTAAAAGAGTAATTTGTTCCTACAAAACATTCGATTATGCACATTAGAGTATCACTTACTTTTACACTCAACGCATGCGGTCGCACACGTTTTTGGACCACATCGGCAAAAAGTATAGGTCCGAACCCGCGGATATCCGCATTTGATTCGCATCCGCAGCCCGTAGCATCCGCATCCGATCCGCAATCCACCAAATCTGGTAAATACTTTTGTGCCTCTGCCCGTCGATTGCCGATATCCGCGAATGATCCCGGGGTAATCCGCGGATATGGAGGGCTCTACAGGTTTTTGCTCGAGCAAGGTTTGCACCGCGGGTGGGTGCAAACAAATATCCTTTTGCTAAAGGTTTATAAAACTCCCTCATCATTCCAGACTTTTGAGGTCATGAATTCACTAGTTGGGACTAACCAGGAGATGGCGCAAACATTTGTCTGAACCAACCAAGATTTGGTGCAGGGAATTGTCCCAACAAAAACAGAAGATGGTGTCGGAACTTCGTAGCACCACCTCGCCGTTGGTCCAAGTGTCTTTCCCGTTGGCCAACAGGGCGTTTGCCGCAAAGGGCACCAGCCTAGTCCGCACTCCCCGTCGAGCTCGCAGCCTTGACCACGCCGGCATCTAAAGACTGCACCAATGGTCAGTATCAACGCCGAAGAACTAATCATGAATCAAGAAACACGAACAATATGGCACAGCCTTCATTCATTAAGTATTCAGTAACTTCAGCTATTATAGACTGAAATCGAGTCCAATTATCTATAGTCAGCATGCAGACGCTGTTACTCCCGAAAATGTCAATACTGAACGACATTGGAGTACTATCCGCTTCCTGATGAATGAGCCATCCGTTGAAGACTGTCTGATGTCGTGCATGTCTAACATTCAACCAGTCGCGTTTGTGAAGACGTTCGTGGACTTTCCTTAGTACGTGCTTTGTTCGTAAAGAGCAGCGTATTCCATATTCCTCGATTGCAGATACGATGACCAGCGAAGCAGGTTCAAAATATTGGCTGCTCATAAGGTGTAAAACAGGCATTTAAGTTAAAGCTCGTGTTTGTCGGACGGCGACCGCGGGGGGGTGTTCTTTCATAAAATGCACCGACACCGTGTCTAATGCAGACCTAGTGAATTTTTTTTTTTTTTTTTTGCGTTGAGAACCTAAAGTACCCGCGGTCTACTCATAGCTTCGAACAGCGACTGCAGTTATCTTGTACCGAAGTACATATACCTAAATAAGAAACTGAGCCCTTCATTTCTAGCTTTTTGAAATGTTATTGTAGAACCGCATTTAAACATGTCTTGCATGTAGAATGCCTATATCGTATTTACTCATGAGTGTAATGACATGCAATCTAGAGGCCGTTTTTTTATAATGTGCTCAAATAAGAGCTTCCTTGACAAAAAATGTGTGATACATTCTTAAAAATGCACCATCGTTTATTTTAACATGGCGCTATGCTCGGGAGTGTCAAATTTATTTTCCCGAGAATGATGGATTGCTGTGCTGTTCTAACAAAATAATATTTTCCATAACATTTGTGATATATTTTTCAGAATGCCCCTCAGCGTTTATATTTCATTTTCGTGAATGAAATATTGTTGAGCTTGTAGAAGAGATGATTGTTTGACACAACATCTCTAACATTACAGCGGCAGCTGTTAGTGGCCCCTTCCCCGTTTTTTTGACGGAGTGAGCGTAAAATAAAATTTCCCCGCTAAATCTAGCCAGAAAAATTACGTCACGTGACCTATGCTCAAAATCAGTTTCTCCGCTAAATTAGCGGAAACATTGACGTCACGTACCTCATGCACACATTCAGTTTTCACAAACATTTGAGAGAACAATTATGCCACTTGACCTGACATCACGGGATCTACAAACAAATTCAGATTCACCGCTAAATTTGGTGGGAAAACACATCACGACCTTGGAGCCGCTGTCTAAACCTATCACGACGCTTATTCGTCGCGCATTTTTTTTAATTTTTTAATGATGTTTGTGTTTACATGGTGCTATAGTCAGTATTGTTTTCGAGAATCAAGTATTGAAGAGTACATACGAGAACGAGAAAAAAATGCTTGACACAACTTCTGTGATATATATTTTTTTTTTCATGATGCTTGTTGCTTGCATGATGTTGTGTTAAGTTTGTGTTAAGTTTTACTTTACAGAATGAAATAATAAATTTCATGTTTTCGAACAATTTCATTTTTAAACCAATGGGTTTGTATAAAAAAATAAGGTAATTAAGAAACAATTTAGCTGTGCGCTTTCTAGAGAGATTCTAACTGACAGAAATTACAATATTATCATTAAAGAACACACCTGGCTATGAAGTCGGGCCATAAAACAGAAGATAAAACGGAGAAGGCCATTAAAGGAAACCTCTACTACAGGTGTGATGAAACGATGCCCAAGACAGAAATATCTCTGATTTAATCAACAACTAAACAAATCTTTGTAGAAAAAGAGTTGTGTCTACAGGTGGTCAAAATTAATTATCGGTATTTTGCATAAATAGCCGGATGACCTTTAATAGTTTAAAACCCAAACCCGCAAACATTTTCGGTCATTGTATTGGGCGTTTTATGGCTTCTACTCGTAAACAGAAAAGGCTGTACCGATCTCACCGCGATGCATTCAATATATTTCTGAGGCAGTACCTCTGTTTCTAAACGTAGCACGGTGGCTCTACGACGGAATGCGCAAGGTGTTGGATTTGCAGAGATTGCGGAGCTTATAAAGAGTCATGACCGTGGAGCAATAAGCAAAGTGTGCACTGGCCGGCATCAACGGGGAGAGCTTCTCTGACGGAATGAATGTCACGGGTCTTTTATGGTTGGGACCTCAGTTGCGGCGGCGAGAGGTCCCTGTCGCCGGCGGCGTCGTGTTGGGCTTCACCGTGTCGAGGGTGGCGAGGGACTCCCGTACGGTGTTACTGGTTGGCGGGAACACAGTCATATGACGGACTTCTTGATTTGATGCCGGTGGTCTCCTTAATGGGCGGGCCCGCCGCCGTGGCATGCGTGGCGCTCCGTGGAGGCGCGGCTGTGGCGGGTCCCGAAGCAGCCGACAGGGCGGGCTCTCAGAGCCTTTCCCTAGTCTGAGAGGCTGACCGGAAGGTCGGCAGGAACTCGCCTCTCGCCATCCGACGCTGACCACTCCTAGCTTGGCTCTGGATTTTCAGACACCATAATCTGTTTTTAGCAGCCCAATAAAGCACCCCACAGGTGACCTGACCGAGGAATGCGCATTATTAAACTGGCTACAAGCGGTTGAGGTGACGAAGGTTCCTAGAACAGTTGTGATGAAGCTAATCTCCCAGTCGGAGACACTGTCAAATGCACTTTTAGAGGACGACCCTTATTACATTCTGACCTCTTTTAAATTAATGACAAGAAATCAGCAAAAGAACTTGTTTTCAAATATGTGAATTTCTAATGCTATGCTCCTTCGGATAGCGTTTATAATGAAATGCCAGAAGAAGAGACAGAGGGCTTGCACAGTTAATATTATTTGGTATAACAAAATTTTTATGTGCAAGGCAATTTTCAAGTGGCGCAGTACCGGCATGAGCATAAGGAATGGGTTGAGTATGCTTTCCGAGCAGAAACCTGGAATCGTCCACCAGCCACCCTTGCTCGAGGTTGTTGCGGAGCCAAGAGCAGCGCCACAAAAAGGAGTCGTACGCCGACCCAGAATGCCGTGGCTCGGTGCACGTAATCTGGCAATTGGCGCCACACAGCTGAGAGTGTGAGAAAACTGTCGACGCGAAGTCATCTGAATTAGCAGGTAGTAGAATATACTCCTAGTTTAGGAAGCAGTCCAAATTTGAACAGTTCAATGCATCTTTTTACACCTTTTTTAACGGAAAATACGACAACAAACTGCCACTACATTAAACAATATTAACTTGATATAATTTTATTTTTACGGAGGTTCGCACGTTTGAGCACTGAAGTATTTTTTTGGAGAAGGGCCTATTTGCTTATATGTTATGTAGAACACACGCTAGCGCAGTTAGAGAAACCCAACAGCACGCACCTCTCATTTATAGTGCCGTACCCACATCGTATTGTTGCTGCGTTTAGCTTTTTTTTTTACAGAATTGTGACAAGTGGATATTATGTTATAAGAGTGCATTCATCAGCATTACCGTGGGAGTGTAAAACTGCGTAAGGCAACAGTACGACGCCTTTGTTAGTGTGGGAACGCTCTTGGAAGGGCCGACGATGTTGATTATCGTCCCGTCCACTCAACCGATGAAGCCGGGTATCCTGCCAAGCAGCCTGAAGTCCTGTTTCATGTCGTGAATCTCGCTCGGTGGCTGAAAGTTGATCTCACCTCGCCGGACCCCGAGACCATACACGGTAGGGCCTGACACGGCGTGGACAGCGACGCTGACTGTATTTTTGTTCCGAGCTATGTGCTCGTCCTCGCCACCATGATCAGGAGGCTCCCCGTGGCGTAGAAACAAAGTGCACACTTAGAACTCCACAATCAGCCCCGTTCAGTAAACTACGCAGTCTCTTCAACTCCAGTCTCTCGCACCGTTCGTTGCACAAACACCGCACTACGGTCTTTGTCTGGAGGTACGGTTTTCGAAGGTAATCCTCCTGTAGTCCGAATGCATCGCGGTGCTGCCGGTACAGACTTTCCGGTGAAAACAACAAACCCATTAAAAAAACTAAAAAGAATCGACAAACGAAGATCCGACGCGAAAACAAACCTGACAATTAAAAAAAAAACTACGTTGGTGCGTGTGCCATTTAAAACGTAATAACGTGTGGGCGTCAGATCTTATGGATTAGTCAACTCCGCCCACATTTTTGTATAGAAACAGTGTTACTTCGCTTTCCAACCAATCAGACGCTATACTTGGTTTCAGCTTAGGTCCGAGCGTGGCCATTGTTGTGAGCTGAAGGTCCAATCAAACAGCGGAAAAAGCGCAACGTCATGGCGTTCTTCGCTCTTGATAGGACGAGCCGGCGGAAGAGCATGCACAGAAAGACGGCGAACACCGCTGGTCGTATCAACTGTGGAGAGCACCCTATGACGGTGCGACTTTTTCGCCATTAGTTTGGACCTTCGGATCATAACGTCTGCCACGCTCGGACCTAAGGTCAAACAAAGTATACTATGTGACGTTTAAAATGAACTAGTACAATGTGAATCCCTGCGATCCTGCTAGAGTGGAACAAAGAGGACCTTGGTAAGACTTCTGGGAAGGTTCTGTGAAGGTTCAGAAAAAGATGGCCATTCGCATTCGGGAAAGAAAAAAAAAGAGTGTGTTGTTGGTGACGAAAAGGGCTGCACTCATTCCAAAACAAAGTGGAGTTCATCATTAACGCTTTCGCAAACTGACAACCTCCAAGATCTTTCGTCCTTTAAAAAAAATCACATTCAGAAGGTGGCTTCCGCCAAATATGTCGAGACTTTTGGCTTCGCTTTAGAACTACTTTAGAGCGGAGTGAAATGGAAAAACGAACTGCTCTGGACGGAGCAAAGGCAGGGTTAAAAATGTCCAGCCTTCTTTTGTATGTTTATCTAAGCAATACAATTATCTCCCTATTGAAAATCGCTCTGATGGGACTTCAGGATTTTTTTAAAGGGTGTGAAGGGGACTTCAGGAATTTCTGAGATGTTTGAAGGGGGCACCAATATTTCCTGGTGGGTTCGCTAGCCCCGTCAGAGGCTCTCCTGAAATGTCTGAAGTGCCCTTTACAATGCCTTGAAATGTCTGAAAGCCTGTCAAGAACCTTTCTAATGAGGTCGGGAAAACCTTCAGGCTTCTTGAGATGTCTGTGGGCAACGGCTTAGGTAAAGAAAACACATTTCGGAGAATTAGAACATAGCTGCTTATTGTACGCGACGGGAAAAAAATAAGTACTGTAAACGACTTAATTTCGCGGGCTCATATTTTCGCGAATCGGGCCAAAGCTGAAAATTTGAAATTATTCGCGGGTTCTAATTTTCGCGAATTGAGTGTAGC